>CM041776.1:316034092-316099145 GCA_023374045.1 Limonium bicolor | reverse complement strand
TTTGACAACTTAAAAAAAATTATTTTTACATGTGTATGATGATACACTAAAATGATAATATGATTCATTAATATTGAGATTATCATTCATTAATTAATAAGTAGTGAATTAGATTATGAATACAGGAACTGATAAAAATCATTATCGTTTTGTAGTGTATTATTATTGTTGTATGGTGTATTTTAAACCTTATATGGTGAATCATGTATTTTCATACATACCAAATATTGTTTTATATTGTATTTTGTTTGAAATTTTTATTTTTTATGTTTACGATGATACACTTAAATGAAGACATGATTCACTAATTTTGATATTATGATTCATTAAAATTGATATTATGATTCATTAACTAATAAGTGGTGAATTAGATAACAAATTTCGGAACCAATAAAAATCATTATTGTTTTGTAGTGTATTATCATTGTTGTATGGTGTATTTTAAACCTTATATGATGAATCGCGTATTTTTCATATATACCAAATATTATTTTGTGTTGTATTATTGTGTAATTTTTTTTATTCTTATATGATTCATTAATTTTGATATTATGATTCATTAAAAGTGATATTATGATACACTAAAATGATGTTATGAATCATAAGTCTTATTGATATATGAATATATACATGTAATTAATATAAATTTTTAAAGTTCTCAAAACATATCCATGTCTGGTCTTGTTTTGAAGAGCGTGAATTTAGATGAACAATTGTATAATTTTTTTACATTTTGGATTTATATTTTATAAGATACAATAATTTAAAGTTAATATAATAAAAAACAGTCCAATCAGCTCTAGTCACAAGCTGACTGGACTGCTGACTGCTGCCAGTGCCAACTCAAGTTACCGCACGATTATTCTAGGCGGCGTGCTTGCACCATCTCCCGGCTGATTGGTTATATAGAACAAATAACTTAGGTCAATCTTTACTATACTTCAATATACAAATAAAATACATATTATATATATATATATAAAGGGGACTGGAATGAAGCGGACATTTTTAGATAATTTATTAGTATGAAATGCTACTTCATGATGTTATAAGGAACATATAACTTAAATTACATTTTTAGAAAAAAAAGGTAAAATACATTTTTATAATAAATATATAATCAGTTTTACTAATATATATATTTGTTATTAAAACATAAATATGTATAATTATATGGGAGATAGTGACATAACTCTTGAGTAGTATTGTGATATAATTTAAGATTGTATCTTAATTATATAAACTTGAAGTCAAGTAATTTTTGGTAATTAGAGATATTTTCAGTTTTATTTATTTATGTATTAGTTGATAACCAAATGTACTTTATGTGTAGTTTAAATATAAAATTTAACAGTTATAAATATAAAAGACACAAAATCACTAATTAGTAGAAAGTTATACCAGTGTACTTGGTTGTATTAAAAGAGTTAATATTATATGGACCTGGATTTTTTTTTATATTTGAACAATGTCAAAAAAAATTAAGTTAAAATGTCTTAATTATTACATATCTGACAATCAAATGTATAGGGAAACCCTTTTAAGATGACTATATAGTTATCAAACTTATAAACTGTAAAATGACATTTTAGCTAAATAAAAATCATAGTTTACTGAATACATTCAAAATAACAGATTTCCGGTTATAGCAACTATGATTTCTTTGAAACACGAAAAATAGTAGAGCAGCTTTTACAAATCAATATTAGACAACTTCTAAATTTTCAACATCTCGGTGTGACACATAATGATTTTACAAGTGTTTAGCTGTGTTTGTGTGATTGAGAGATGGAAGAATGATTGTATGTAACATTGTGAATGTAAAACCCTTTCTGATTGAAATCAAAACGTGTATATTCTATTTAGTCTAACCATTCTTATATAGACAGAATAGCAAATAAAACAAAGATTACATCCCTAAAATCTGGTGAATATCTCAACGACCTATATCTCAATATCTCAACAAACTTTAGATAAATAAACAAATATTAGATATAATTTGTAAAACTGGAATAATAAATAAACTGTTATACTGAAATATTATATGGGCCAATACCCCCCGCAAGACATAGGTGTTGGATCATCACTGGTACTCATGCCCATACGTCGAAGTTGACTGCAATATCTGGTTCCTGGGAGAGCCTTTGTCATCATATCCGCCAGTTGGGTAGAGGTGGAAGTATAAGAAAGATCAACAAGTCCTTGTTGAATCTTCTCACGGACAAAATGATAGTCGAGCTCGATGTGTTTAGTGCGCTCATGAAAAACCGGATTACGAGTAATATGTATGGCAGACTGGTTATCACATTTGACAAAAATCGGTGTAATATCATCAACCTCAAGTTCGCTTAACAAGCGACTGAGCCAGGTTAACTCAGCAGTAACTCTGCGAAGAGAACGATACTCAGCCTTCGCACTAGAAAGAGAAACAAAGGCTTGTTTCTTGGTCTTCCAAGAGATAGGGCTATCGCCCAGAAAGATATAAAACCTGAAACGGATCGTCGTGTGTTGGGGCAAGCTGCCCAGTCAGAGTCACAATTAGCGGTGAGATCGAGACGTGAAGTAGAAGCCTTAGTTAACACAATCCCATATCCCATTGTCCCTTTGATGTATTGTAACACGTGCAAAGCGGCGGCCATATGAGGCTCACATGGTTGCTGCATAAATGACTCAAGACCTGAACAACAAAGCTAATGTCAGGTCTAGTGTTAGACAGATAATTAAGTTTGCCTACAAGGCGGCGGTAGACAATGGGGTCCTTAAGGGTTGGTCCTGTACCCGTAAGCAAAGAAGTGCCAACAACCATCGGACTAGCAACCGACCGAGTGTCCTAATAACCATATTCTTTGACTAACTCCATGCAAAACTTCTGTTGGGAGAGAATGACACCACGATCAGTTGGCACAAACTCTATGCCAAGAAAATAATGAAGGCCCCCAAGATCCTTAATACGGAAGTTAACATCAAGAGCATGCTTGATGTTATCAACATCAGATTGATGAGAACCAACGACCAACATATCATCCATATAAATAGTAACAAGTGAATGCCGCTCTTAAAATAAAACAAGGAATAATCTTTCTTGGACTGAGTGAAACCCGTGGTTTTAAGAAAATGCGTCAGCTTATGAAACCATTAACGAGAACCCTGTTTAAGTCCATAAAGAGACTTCTTTAAGAGGCAAGCTTTAATCCTCCCTACAACATCAAGGCCTAGAGGGACTTTCATGTACACTTCCTCATCCAAACTACCATGAAGGAAATCATTATTAACATCAAGTTGATTGATGACTCATCCTTTAGTAAGAGCGATGAGAGCGTGTACAGTAATCATTTTAACAACGGGAGAAAAGGTCTCATGGTAATCAACTCCATGACGTTGAGTAAAGCCTTTGGCCACTAAACGAGCCTTATATCTTTCCAAGGTTCCATCAGACTTAAGTTTTACCTTGTAGACCCATTTACAACCGACTGTTTTCTTTCCTTTGGGCAAATCAACAATTTCCCAAGTCCCATTTTCTTCAAGAGCTTGGAGCTCTTGGTGCATGGCCTCGACCCAATGTTTTTGTTGAACTGCTTCTTTATAATGAGTGGGTTCCTCTGTGTCAAAAGGTGTGTCGTGAAACTGTGGTGAGTGCTGAGCAGTGAAACAAACAGAGACACTGGGCTTCGTATCAGTTAAACTATCACAATCAGTAAGGACATTGACATCCTTCCGTCGATAAACCCTGTCATCCAATATGTCATGAAACAAGACGTTACAAGCATAATCATCCAAATAACGAGGTTGACGGACATCTCTAGTAGACCGCCGAAGACCACTATCATGAGAGTCAGTGGTTACTTCATCGGTTGTTTGTGTGGAGATGACCTGAACTTCGTCAGATGGAACTGGTGGTGAACTTGAAACTGGTGATGAATCTCGCAGAACCGGTTCATTGTCATCATACCATGCAGAAGAATCAACATAAGTATCATCCTTAGCAGTCTCCACAGGACAATCAGGAAAACTATTGTCCTTATACAGGAAAAGTTGGGTGTGAAACCGAACGTCCCTGCAAACCACAACTTTCTGTGATTTGATGCTTAAGACTTTGTGCCCCTTTTTCCTAGGGTCCTCCCCGAGATAAACACGAGCCTCGGCCCTTGGTGCGAACTTACCACCTTTAGGGCCTACCAAGGTCTTATAACAAAGACAACCAAAAGGCTTGATATCTTTGTACACTGGCCGCCTTTTATGAAGGATTTCAAATGGGGTCCTCCCTTGCAAGGCCTTGGTAGGAAGACTATTGATGAGATAGGCTGCATGAAGGATACATTCTCCTTATTATAACAAAGGAACATCAGACTGAAAGTTCAGGGCTCTGGCGGTTTCAAGAAGATATTTGTGTTTCCTCTCCGCCACCGCATTTTGTTGTGGGGTATAAGTGCAAGTGGTCTGGTGTATGATTCCCTCTTGATTATAGAAAATTTTCCCTTCATGCGAGTTACCCAGTTCATGTGCATTGTCACTGTGAACAATTTTGACCTTAGAATCGAATTGCCGCTCGACCATACGTATGAAGGTCACAATTGCTTGCCATGCTTCCCCTTTGTGGGTCAGTAACTAAACCCAAGTTGTACGTGTGTAATCATCAACAAAACAAACAAAGAATTTGAACCCGTTGTAGGTTTCGGTTTTGAACGGGCCCACACGTCTACATGAATCATCTCAAATGATCATTGTGTTTTAATCGTAGACTTCCCAAAAGAGAGCCTTTGGGCTCTAGCCTTATAACATACGTCACAAGCAATACGTTGTGAAACATCTCGTTGTTTAATTAAACCCATATCAAAAAGCTTCCCAAAAGGTACATGACAAAGAGCTACATGAATCTGTAAAATATGCAAATCTTGTAAAGATAAAAAGCCTAAACTTTCTTCGTGAGTCCCGCGGCCAAAAGGAACATCCAGAGTCCCGCAACCCAAACTTATTCTATCTTGTCCACCATTTATTCTGCTCTGACCTCCGTTTTCGATCTACCTAGCGTGAAGCATCTGACCAGCCCACTCTTCTACCTTGGTTGTGTCCAAAAAATACAGGCCACTACGCTCTAGGCCCAGCAAGTTAGTCCTCCCTCCAACAGGGTCCTGGACAAAACAATCGGAGGCAGAAAAAATTAAGGTTTGTCAGAATTGCTCTACCAACTTGTAAACAGAGACAAGATTGAACTAGAAATCGAGAATGTAAAGCACACCGGTGAGCTGGAAATTCCGACCGAAACTCACATCTCCAACTCGATTTACCTCTTGTTGCCTTTCATCAGGTAAAATCACTACCCTACTGTGTTTTAAAGTTTTCCAATTGTAAAAGAAATCCGGAAAACCACTCATGTGGTCAATGGCTCCCGTGTCAAGAACCCAATTGTTCTTGGATGTTTCTGTGTTTTATGGGTTTCTATTCAGTAAGCTGTATGTACTAATCGAAAAACACAGAGAGTTACCTGAGAAAATTGCAGTAAGAGGGATCTTCCTTTACGGTTCCTTGTGCTTTCTGTGTACCTGCCTGAATGAGTCCAGCAATTTGCTGAATTATCTCTAGACTAAGTTGATTCACAACATTTGAGGCTGAGTTTTGATTTGTATGCTGACTTTCTATTTGTGAAAGAGCTACTACTTCTTTCTCCTTGCTAAAACAGCTTCTCGACCATACAAATCATAACAATCAGCGGCTAAATGCCCCGTCTTACCACAGTGTGTGCATTTCTGTCACCTGAAACCGTTTTCATAACTATGTCCGGGCTTCTTACAAAACGTGCAGGTTTGCTTTCTCCTTTCCCCAACTCCAATTCTTGCTTTAACATTATCGCTCTAGAATTTGGCTGAGGAACTAGAACAGAGAAAAGACATCGCTTCGTCTTTCTCCTTTCCTCTCCTCTCTAGTTTTCTTCATGGATTAGAATAGCGAATGCTTTTTCCAAATCCGGTGTCTCCTTTATAGCCAGGATTTGACCCCTGATAGGAACATACGCCTTGTTTAAACCCATGAGAAACTGAATTAACTTGTCTTCTTCATCACGTTTTGTTTGAGTTTCTTTAGCGGCACAACTGCAATCCAGTGGCGGTCTGAGCATTTCGATTTCTCCCCAAACGTTCTTCAATCTTGTGAAATATTCGGTAATGGTTTTGTCTCCTTGTTTTATTTATGAAAGACTTTGCTTTAAACCATGTATCATGGCTAAATTTTTTCGTTCATATTGCTTGCAGAGTGTATCCCAGATCAATTTGGGATTGTCTGAGTACATCAGACTACCGATAATACTAGGCTCCAGTGAACTGGTAATCCATGAAGCCACCAATGAATTTGACCGCACCCATGCTGAAAGACACAGCGGCTCGTCGGAACCCGGTTTTTTGATATCGTCGGTGACAAATCTAAACTTGTTTTTCGCCTTGAGGCTGAGGGTCATCACCCATTTCCACCCCAAGAAGCCTTTACCGTTGAACTTCCTTGTAAGATTTTGCCCAGGATTCTCAGCTCCATGGACATACAAAGGGTCAGACGCATCTACTCCTGCGACTGCAACATCCCCTTGTTTCTCCTTTCCTTTCTCCATCCTTGCTGTTGGATGAACAACTCTATTCTTCTAAGACCTTAGATTAAAGCTCTAATACCATAATGATTTTACAAGTGTTTTAGCTGTATTTGTGTGATTGAGAGATGGAAGAATGATTGTATGTAACATTGTGAATGTAAAACCCTTTCGATTGAACTCAAAATGTGTATATTCTATTATGTCTAATCATTCTTATATAACAGAATAGCAAAAATAAAACAAAGATTACATCCCTAAAATTTGGTGAATATCTCAACAACCTATATCTCAATATCTCAACAAACTTTAGATAAATAAACAAATCTTATATATAATTTGTAAAACTAGAAGAATAAATAAACTACTATCCTTAAATATTATATGGGCCAATAACACAACAGCCTCCAATGGATATCCAAAGGAACCTAGTGGTCTAAATTTTATTTGTTTTTTATGTTAAATATATTTATGTTCTACTTAAGAAACAATGATTGTCATTAAAAGGAGATGTAGTTAAGTAAAATATGTGAAGTTGTATAAATCAACTAAATCCACAACAGAAAACACTTCTTAACAATTGAATTGTTGTATAATCAGTTATACACATAAATTAACAGAACAACATTTTAAAACCAGCAGCATATTTTCACCAAATAACCAAAACTAGCACTTGACAGTTTCTTAATTTCTAATAATAGAAGCCCCCAACATCAGTTTCCAAACAAACCCATTATACAATGATTGTTCGCATGTGGTTGTACATTCTAATATTTGTACATATGCAATAGGATCTTCTATAACCTCTTTAATATGTTGACATAAAACCAACTTTTGTAGGAAATCTAAGAACCATCATAAACACTATTCTACAATTTTCCGAGCTCATATGGTTAGAATTACACCCGGAAGATCGGATTCACTTCGGTTGGTTTGGTTTGGTTTGGTTTGATTTTGAAAATACTTAGTATTCGGTGTGGAGTGGATCGGGTTGGGTGAATTCAAATTGTTTGGGTTGAGTTTGGTTCACTAAAATGTTGGGTTGGTTTGGATAAGTATGGGTGAATTTTGAGTTGACTTTTGGCTTGAGTGACTTTGGTTTGGGTAACTTTCGGTTCCAATTTGCCTTTGGGTTACTAGGTTTTTCTGAGTCAGGGATCTAGTTCGGGTTAAATATTATTCGGTTGACATTACAGAATCAAACAACTTTGTAATCATGATTTGTAAATCTGACTTCAATCAATCTCAACAACTTGTGTTAGGTTAGGTCAACACTACCATAAGCTTTAAGCATTGGTTTTTAAGTATACAACATATACACATCCAATGAATACCATATTTGTTTACCATATTTTGTGTTTATTTGCCAAAACATGCTTGTTATATTAATTGCACTTTAGTTTGCTTGTAATTTGATTCCATCGAACTTAAGAAATCCTTTCCAATATATTACAGAGAGGGGCACACCTGAGAGTGCGTGCAAGGTAGCAAGGCGCTAGCAGCAACAAGGGGGCCAAGGGCGTCGTGTGAATGTATGAGCGCATGGCATGTGGCGATGACCTAGGTCGGGGTGCGCCTCGACGATTGAAGCGTTCCCCGTACAACATCAACCAGGGCGCGCGCACGTCGACGACCCAGGCGAGGGGTGTGGCGTGCGACAATGACCTGGGCGTGGGGCACAGGGCGCGCGGTGACAACTACAGCACGGGGTGTGCGGTGACAACTTGGGGTGGGTTTTGTGTGTGGGCTGGCCCCAAGTGCGTGTGGGCAGGCATGCACACAAGAATTCGTTGTGACGCTGGCGCTGTGCTGTTGGGTAATGCCCAGTTGTGTGCAGGGCAAACTACAAACAATTTAAAGTTTACCGTGTTCCTTATTAAATGCTAACAATCAGTTGTAAAAGAATACGATTGAAAATAATGCATGAGAATTTATGTATTGTACAAGTATGAATGCATAGAAAGATTGATTAAAACATATAGTTATAATTTGCATCCTGTTCTACATTAGTAACCAGCTCTTAAGGTTTGAAAAAAAATATAAGAAGGTGAGAAGTGAAGAAAAAAAGTGAAGGATGTATATGATGACACTCTGGGCATAGCATGACATGCTGACGATAATGAGTTCATAAGTTTATAGATGGAAAGAAAACTTGTACTCATGGATAGATTTCAAGGATGTTGTAAGTGGATAATGATCAAATTATACATTATTTTGAGATGAATATAAGGTATGTTTGTGGATGTTTATTAAAATTGATACCGAAATGTAGTAACTTTTTATTATTATCTATTAATAGTCGGCACATGGAATTGGTTAGTAAGTTTTGATGCCTCTTTTTAATAGTGGTTAAGAACGGTTAATAATGGAGAATCATTCACAAGCGTAAGAATTTTGCTATAAGTATATTCATCATTTATGTTATAGTGTCAAGGTTGGATTAAAGACAAAAAGAAATGTTTGCAATTTTGTTGTTCATGTACATTGACTTAAATACATGTTTTTTTTTGGCATTTGTCTTTATATTAATATATCTTAACGTTATAGTAGTTTGATGTTGACATGCAACATGTATTTAGGGATTTCTTTATGTTAGTAATTTCTAAATGTTCATATAGTTAATTATGTGTGTACGAGGTGTGCCAATTGCCACATCTTTTAAAACTAAAATTAAACGTGCGTTAACTTGAGTAGACGTTTTGCGGTATAAGGTGAAATTATAGGTTTAACAATTGTATAAACTTTAGATAATTAATTTAATTGGAAACTATATGTTTAAACTATATGTAACTAAATGGATTATATCTTAGTTATAGCTAACGTCCATGATTAACTACTAATTAACTTATATTTAAGATTACAAAAATCTAAAATGACCACTTTTAATAAATTCATATTTTATTTTTGTAAATTAAAGATGAATTCCAATGTAGTATAACTAATTGAAAAACAAAAGAAAAGGGTTCCAGAAGGGATTTTTTGTACTTTGTTGAAGTTCAGAAATAAAGCTACACGGGAAAGTGGGAGGGAAACCGAAACAAGGTAGGGAAAGGAGGCGTTGCACGGTTTAGCCGGTGAGGGCCATACCATTTCTCCCGTCGCCGGTGTGGGCCACACCATCTCTCAGGTTTTGGTATTTTTTGTTGACGAGGAAGTCTTCTGTGCTTTGGTGGATGTGGAGAACAGTCAGTCATCCCTGACTTGCTTTAATAGTAGACAACAAGAACTTCGAAACTGTAGCGACGAACGGAAGATCATCTTCCACAATACTTCACGAGTTTTTCAGCCACGCCAGGTATTTACTCTACTTCAATCTCTTCGTTAGACCCTACATGCTAAAATTTATTCGTCAATCCCACTACGATTGTAGCCTTGGCACAAACTTGTTTACGAGGTAGATTACTGTGCTTATTCGCACTGAGAAGACGGGTTGTCTTGAATCCAGAGAACTATATGGTTCACAGAAGCTGATAGCTTTAACTTGCTCACCCCCTCTGGCAAAACCGGGGTTAGAGTTCATGCTGGTTACTCCACTTGAAATGATCTCTGGACTGGCATATCTGGGTTCGAAGGGGTGGCATGCGACCGAATGTCGTTATTAATGAGGTCTTTCAAGCTGGAATATTTTTAGACCGGCGGCTCATTGTTTGGGTTTGTATGTTACTAATCTCGTGCTGGGTTTGGGAGGAAGCTGCTGAAGCAAAAGTCTTTTTTTGGCTCTTCAGTTCAAGTAACGGGTCTGTGGAATTTGTGTGTTATTGTTTCTTAGTTTCCGTTGAATTACGGAGTAACCTCATATGGATTTGCTCTGCTACAGAAATGAGCTGTTGTTTATCTTTTTATTCTGGTCAAATCAGTCAAAGAACATTTTCTTTTTAACGTTTTCTGTTCTGGTTTTCATTGAATGAATCCTTTCATCAAATTTCATCCAATCTCTTTATTGACATTCTACTTTTGTATTTCATTTTACCCTGATTAAAAGTTTGCTTTGTCTACTAAAGTCAGTTCATTCTTCTCTATGTATAATTTGTTTTCCCACTTTTCTTAGTTGACAGTAATGGATATGGAAGCAGAAACTGGTCCGCGGCAAGATCCAAGTTCATTGCAAGTGATTAATAGTGTTGAGGAAGAAATGCATACAAATGCGTCACATGGTGGCTGGAATGAAAGGATAGGAAGCTTGGCTGTCAGTTCTGCCTTTGAATCACAAATGATTGAGGGAAAAAGAAGTGATGTATGGCGTCATTATGTCTTGATTGATGGATTTCCAGATGGTAAGGGAAGAGCTCAATGCATACACTGTACAAAGAAGTCATTCATTGCAGAGGGAAGATCTAGAACTTCAAATCTTCATGGCCATTTGAAGTCATGTCAAGCCTATGCTACATATAAGCATCGAGGAGGTAACAATGTTCCTTTTGATCAAAATACATATCGGGATTTGGTGTGTAGAGCAATTATTAGGCATGGATATGCTTTTTCATGGGTTGAGCATGAAGCTGTTAAGGAAATTCATACATATTTGAATAATACGGTTAAGACCATAAGTAGGAGCACTGCAAAGTCAGATTGCTTGAAGTTACAAAAGAGGTTGAAAACTGAACTCAAGGAGATCCTTAGGAAAGTTCCTGGTCGAGTATGCTTGACTAGCGATATCTGGACGTCTTGTCAAACAGAAGGATATATGTGTTTGACTGTGCATTATGTGGATGCTAATTGGAAGCTGAATAGTAAGGTGTTAAACTTTTGCCACATGGAGACTCCACACACTGCACCCATGATGTTTGGTGTTATTTTGAGAATGCTTCAAGATTGGGGAATTGATTCTAAGATCTTCACAATTACCCTTGACAATGCCTCCAGCAATGATAAAATGCAAAACTTATTAAGAGGCACACTTAATGATAGAGAGGCCTTATTGTCTTGAGGATCTTTTTTTCATGTTCGATGTGCCGCTCATGTGTTAAACCTTATTGTTCAAGATGGGCTGAAGGTTATTGATCCTATTATTACTAAGGTGAGAGATAGTGTGAAGTATGTGAAGTGGTCAGAGCCAAGAAAGGAAAATTTTCGACATTATGTGAAGTTAGCTAAAATTGATGAGATTAAATCATTATGGCTTGATGTTCCTACTAGATGGAGCTCTACATATATGATGCTGGATAGGGCTATTTTGTACAGTGATGCATTTAAGCAATTAGTCATTGTTGATAAAGCATACCTACATTGTCCAAGTGATGAAGAATGGGATATGGTTGAAAAAATTCGAGATGTCCTAGAACCGTTCTACGAAATAACGAACTTGTTCTCCGGAAGTGACTATCCTACCTCAAATTTGTATTTCGTGAATTTATGGAAGATTGCTATGCTTTTATCGAACTTGAGTAGTGATGATAATCCAATCTTAAGTAGTATTGCATTAAAGATGCAAATCAACTTTGATAAGTATTGGCATTACTCTGATGATGATGACTACACCACCTTGTTTGCTTGTGCCGCGGTTCTTGATCCCCGTTACAAGTTATCTTTCATCAAGTATTGTTATCAAAAGTTATATGGAAGTGAAGAAAAAACTTCACAAAAGGTTAGTGATGTCAAATGTCACTTGGAGAATCTCCTTAAAGAATATACTACAACAGCTAGTCGAGTGTCACATGGACTGCCTTCAACTAGTAGCAGCATACCTAGCGCACTGAAAAACCAGAAGCGTAAAATTGATCTCCTAGCAGTAAGTTTGTGACATATTTTAATGTTTACCTTTTTCTGTCATTTTATCTTTACTATTTATCTATCCTTAATTTGGTGACTTCTCTTTTAAATATATGTTAGGAGTTTGATGATAACGAGGCCATGTTCTCTACTGCCCGTTGTGAAAAGACAATATTAGATTCTTATTTAGAAGATGCAAAGATGGATAGAAAATTGAAGCTCGATGTGCTGCAATTTTGGAGAGATAATGAGGGTTGTTATAAAGAGCTTGCTTACTTAGCTAGAGATGTTTTGACTGTGCCTCTCACAACTGTTGCCTCTGAGTCAATGTTTAGCATAGGAGGAAGAGTTTTGAACAAATGGAGAGTCTCATATCTTCCAGAAAATGTGGAGGCTTTGATAACTGCACGCAATTGGTTATATGGTTATGAAGGTAAATTTTACAATTTTAATAACTTTTATCTGTTTTTTTACATAAAGTTCATATATCTGTTTTTTTACATAAAGTTCATATCTCAATTTTTCCACAATGGATATTTGCTTACTTTCATTTTGTCTTCTGCTCGAAGTTACATTTCTTTATTGGTTGTTGTTTCATAGCACCCGAGGATGTTGAATTTGTTGGTTGTGATGTGGATTGGAATGCAGAAGAATCCCGTGGACAACATCCTAATTACTTATGATGTTAGTTCTTATCTTATCTTCTAAGTCATGTTTTTGTTTGGTTGGTTGTCATCCACTTCCATGGCCTCTAATTATTTGTGATGTTTTAGTATATCTTGCAGTTTCATGGATGAAGAGACTTGTCAACATGGGTTGAAGTTGGGACTTGTGCTTGGTTCTTAGTCATATTGTAATAGGTCTGGTTGTTTTTCTATTTTGTTTCCCTATTTTCCTTTTGATTTCTCTAGGCCTTGAAAAATGATATGTACCTAGTATATTGGAATATTATCTTTTTATGTAACTATAACTATAAGTGGCTTATGTTTGTAATGTTTAGCTTTGAATATACTAATCAAAAAGTTACCCAACCCTAACTTGCATTGGTGGGTGCTCTTGCGCTCTATGGGATGAATTTCCTGTGAATCTGCTAGCTGCTGCGAATCAAGTCTCCTTACCGTTCTTCCATTGCTGTTGCAATCGGTAAGACTTCTGTTAATTTCCTTGCTAGCTGGAGTGAAGGATGATCTCCTCATCTTTTTTGTGCTGATAAAACAGACTTTGGGTGTTCTTCATTGCT
The DNA here is from genome assembly GCA_023374045.1 of Limonium bicolor. Lineage (NCBI taxonomy): Eukaryota > Viridiplantae > Streptophyta > Magnoliopsida > Caryophyllales > Plumbaginaceae > Limonium > Limonium bicolor. The sequence continues at coordinate 316,085,625 of CM041776.1, read as the reverse complement.
ACTTCACTCGCCACTACGAAAGTCATACTCTGCATTGCATTTGATTTCATCAACAAACAGTAGGTAGTAACAGCTGGGCCATGATTTCTTACGACTTTTTTGTATTTCAAAATCACGGTGAAGTGCCAACTTGTCATGATAGCGATTCTCTGCCTCTTCCTTACGATCTTTTGGATCGTTTTTAGTAAGTTTTCAGATAATATAGTGGCTTCTTACAGTGAGCTGAATTTTCTCTCTATGAGCTGGGTTTGGAACGTCTGCTTTCTTTCAAACTAGATGGAACAAGTACCTTTTGTTTTAATGTCGGGTAGTAGTATCATATTTGCTAGAAGCAGCGGCACTTATGTTGGTTGCTATATTTCCCGTAATGCAATAGTCCCATGGTGGCACCATTGGTGCCACTTAACAACACTGTTAAAGCTGCTGTGCCAAAGTTGTTGAATGGTCATCTTGTTTGTATTTACATTACAAGTAAATATGTGCTTTGGATGGAGTTCCTTCATACACGTATATTTCAATGTGATTGTAACTTCCAATATACTTTGTTTTCCTTCTGAATTGTTGCAGATGTCTTTGTAAATATGTTCACAACAGGCATCTGCACGAACTTTGTCTTTCGTCCTCTCTCAAGCTCCTTAGTTTTCTGGGATTCATTTGTTAAGATCTTCAGTGCAACAGATAAATCATTGATGATGAAATTGTAGTGTTTGAAATTAGTGTTGTCTGATTCTTCGGCTGTTTCTGAAACCAAAGTCACAGCTTAAAGGCTTTGGAGGCTACGAGCTTATACAATGCAATTCATCCAGCGTGTAATATCTCAGACCCACAATGCCAATGCTTTGAGATATATCAGAGGTGCTGTTTTGTCATCACATGCCAGGTTTCCGAATGCTAGATTTTTTTCTGGGAGTTCTCAGAGCGGTGGAAATGAGAATGGTGGTTGGGGTACTAAACCAGAGGGGTCTTCTGATGATTTTAGCTGGGATTCAGTTTCTTCATGGTCCACTGGTTTGACCGAAGATCACTTTGATGGAGAGGCTGTTGGTCATCGAGCTGCTCCTACAGAGTCATCAGTTAGTACAATAGCTCACTCACAATCTCAGTCACTAGACCTTAGCAAATTTGATGTTCCGGAGGAGGATTTTTGGGCTGAAGTTGAGAAAGATAATAAACGAGATTCTGCTTTTGTTGATGGATGGGATGCTAGGTTGGAAGAGATTAATGTCTTAATTCAGCAGGTGGAGGAGCCTGGTGCAAGGGGCTCTTATTGAAGGACTCTGAGAAGGCTGAGATGTATCGATTGCGCAAGGAGAATCCTGAGGTCTTTACTGTCGAGAAGTTAGCCAAAGATTATCGTATTATGAGGCAGAGAGTCCATGCCATTCTTCGGTTAAAGGAACTTGAGGAGAAGAAACTTGGACATCAGTTAGATGATTTTGTTGAGCTCTTGCTTGACTCATTCCCTGAATTCTTCCGATCACATGACAGAGTTTCATGTGGCATACTCCCCCCTACAAGCCTGACTTTAAGGTCATGCTGGGGGTTGGGATGGTACCAAATGGGACCCAGATGAAGTTCACTATGAGATATCAAAGAGGGAAGATGATATGCTGTATGAAGAATTTGTTCAGAGGATGAATTTCAACAATACGAAGATGAAGGGAGAAGTCAAAGTGCAATGTAGAGCAGGAGACGACCAAAGGAAGGATGGAATATCACAGTGGAGAAGCTGGGGGCAAGAGGAAGGCGTGGCGGTGGTTGGAAATTCGTGAGCCAACCAAATTTATCCACCAGACCTCTGAATGAAAGGGAAAAGATGTATGTGAAGAGAGAGACTCCTCGTCGGAGGCGAAAGATACTCCCCTGAAATTCTTTTAGAAATTGAAACCTTATTGCCATGTCACGTAGTTAGGGAAGAAAATAACGTCAGGGATCCCTCAAGATACAGATTGTTATGTGTTTTTTCTTAGACTTGAGAATGAGGCCGATTTTGGCAGGGCTCGTTAGACATGTTCTTGTATGATAGATGTTACTGCTGTGCTACTGAAACTGCTAAAAACCTGATCTTGTCTGATCTGACTTTGAATTGGGTATTCAGCAGATAGTGCCATGGAACTTCCTGCCGACTGTATCAGCTTTAGATTCTGTATGATGGTTGCGTGCTGCCATTATTTGCCTCAACTTGGTACAAATATAAGTTTATTGCTCACCTTTTACTGATTTTGTGTTAAGGAGGTGAAGGGTTCATCATTGCTTAAAAAAAATTACTAATCAAGAAAAACATAAGGAACATATCAATCTATAATTACTTTTATTGGGCGTGTTTTGTTTTATGCTCCCCATGTGTTATAATTGAATGTAGGGAAAATTCACCAGATATCCCTGTTTTCTTTCGTAATTCATAATATATCCCTGTGATTTTAGTAATTTAACTTTAAACATGCTTAAATGTTGTCCAAAATTGATGAAATTTTACATGGACAATGCTAAAGTGTTATATTTTGATTCTAATATCAAATTTAAAGTTTTAAGCTCACATGTGACCTGTGGGACCCAATGAACAGTCACATATTCATTGGGTCCCACAGGTCACATGTGAGCTTAAAAAATTTCAAATTTGATATTGGATCAAAATATAACACTTTAGCATCGTCCATGTAAAGTTTCATCAATTTTGGACAACATTTAAGCATGTTTAAAGTTGAATTATGAAAATCACAGGGGTATATTGTGAATTACTAAAGAAAACAAGGGTATATCGTGAATTTTCCCTTGAATGTAATATATTCATTTGGGTCACTTAAAATTTGGGGTCATCGTCGAGCTATTAGTGACTTTGCTTTGGTTAATTTTGGTTTGGATGGTTGTGGATTATGGTTTATTTCTTGTTATACAATAATATGATTTAGTTATGGTTTTCGGTTGAGATTTGAGTTCGGGTCGATTCGATATGGTTCGGTTTTTCGGGTTTAGTTCATTTTTAAGTAGATTTATTGATTTAAAAATAAGAAATATATTAGGGGTTGCTAATACAGTACACATCGCTGTAATTTTTTTTAAAAATGATGTTCGATGGTCAATTAAGAAGTTCATAGTTGATGAATAATGAATTTTACTAGTTGTCGTATAATTTTTTTTATTTCACCAAACTATTTGAAATATGTTGAAATGAGGTGGTGTAGCTTTTTTCTTAAAAAATAATAATCATAATTGACACCTTCAAGAGCTAAAACACTCATTTTGAGAACATTCTTGCTCATAATTAAATTTACATAACATATTACAAGCACATATTTGAGTGGAAATTATTATAACATCTTTATGGTCCACTATTCTAATGTTAGTGTAATAGATGAATCCAATTTGCAGCAGTGTTTAGATTTTTGTAATGAAACCACTATGGATAGATGGTGGAAAGTAAAGAATTTCGTGTCATACAAAACCTAATAAAACGAATCTCGCGACAAACTCCAATGTGGATCTGTCCTCTTGGAAGACCATGGTTTTTGTGACCTTCGATTGGAAGTTACGTATGTACCACTTCCAGCATTCTCAAAAAGAGTAAAGTATAACACTATTATATAGGTGTATTGAGTAGCGACTAACAAGCCTGGTAAGAATATTTCACAGATTATGTATACTTCATATTAGTGTATATCGTTTTACGTACTTGTATTAACCTATCCTAGTTAATATACAAGTCAACTACTAATTTGAACCCATAGTTTCAATCTCCAAGGAAATAAATATATCCAGAGATATAGTGAAATAAATTGGGTTGGAACTCCCCCATATACGGAATGGTAACCATAGATATGAAGCATCCAGAAGCTGATGATCCTGTGTTAAAGGATCTTGCACTAGACGGTGCTTCTGTGGATTAACTCACCTGAGGTTGGTTACACTCCTAACAGAAAGGTTCCCAACATTTTGGTATGGACATCCCTAGAAGCCTGCTAATCTCTTGTTGCTCTAGAGACTCTTCTAAATAACATGATAGATCCGGATGAATGAAAATGTGGAAGTAACTGTAACATCTCGCCATCATTGTCGGATCGTCTGATTGTGTCACCTCATCAACAATAGCTTGCCACTTGATTTTCTTTGTTTCTTTATACTCTAGCATTTGGGTTGTGGAATCATTTTTCTTTCGACTTAGAGTGTATAAAAAACGGTGCACATCTCTCAAGTAAATCATGGATAAATCGTGAGAAAATTGTCCACGAATATGGAGAAATCTTGAGAAGAATATTTACGAATATGAAGAAACCGTGAGAAAAATGCTCACGAATGGAAGCATACCTCATTAACATAAATCTGACAAATTGTGATCTAGCATTAACATAATTCGACAAATATATTATTGTTACAAAGTCATTTTTGACGTTTTGGAAGCTTTTTTTTTTTCATATTTTTTTGTAATTCTAGCCCAAATAAAATTATATTTGAAAATAACAAACACAAGATTCATAATCACTACACCAAGATCTATTACTTGGTAATTTTCTTTTGAAAAAACTCACCGTAAATTTTTCCAACGGTGGTTCGCAGTGGTCTGATGGCGGCAGCAGCGGTGGTCCGGCAAAAACTTCGGCAGCTAAAAGTGATTAGAGGACAAAAAGGATTTAATGAAATCAGTTAATTCATCGTTTTGTTATCTAATTATGGACTTACTAGTCTTTGTTTCTTTAGAGTTAGGTAATAAAGTAGCTCCTAAAAATAAGGATGGCCGGTATAATTGATTTTGTTTCAATAATCAGCCCTAATGGCTGTATAATTGATTTTGTTTTAATAATCACCCTAACGGCTGGATGAAGTACTTACAAATTACAATTTTTAAGGCCATGACTTGTATTTATTGGACCCTATTATTGGAGAGATAGGACATAAATGAAAGAAAAGACAGGTTATATTTGCGTTTTTCTACTTCATTACGCTTCTCTCCTAAGAAGCAGACAAAAATGAAACAAAATCAAATCCTCCACGGATCAATTTGGTAGGTATCAAAGCTACCCAAAACTTGAGATAAAAAAAACAATAAAATAAAAGAAAATTATGCCTCTTCCTTATAAAATCACAATATCAATAGAGAAAAGTGACATTGTCAAACTTGACGCAGCACCGCAAATTTGCGTCAAGAGCTTCTCTTATGCTTCACCGAAAGAAGGAGGTGAGGAATTCAATCTGACCGCGAAAGTAGAAAAGCTCATAGAGCAGTGGCAATGATGATGAAATTGCTACAAAAACAACAGTTAGACCACACACCATCACGCTGCACCAAAATTCCCCATACTCGGCTGACTTCTGAAAAGGAAATTGCATCTGATTCCGAGGTGGAAGAACTCGACATCTGGATTGATCAGTTGGAAACTTACTTTACTTTGTATGGTCTGCGGAATCATGAGAAAGTTTCACTCGCCTACCTCAAACTCACTCAACTCGCATTATCTTGGTAGAATGCTTATATTAGCAATCTGAAATGACGACCTGGTGTTAAGATAGTCAAGGGTAGGCTAGTCATTATGTTCGCAAGTGTCTATATTATATATGTATATAGTCATAAGAGATGTACGGGTTTTTTGATTTAGCTCTTTTCATTTGACCTTTTAGGTCTTCCCCTTTCTCGGTTCTCTGTGAGACACCCGACTTCCTTCTTTCCCTTTCTTTCTGGATTGTTCAATCCTTCCACTTGGATTCGACATTGTTGCTGTTTCTGCAATAATCTTTAATCGATTGAGGTATTTTTTCATGGTATCAGAGCCTTGTTCGGCAAACGGGCGATTCTCAATCGAAGAACAGTAGTACAGAAGCGCAACCATGGATGACAAACAACCAGAAATTCCAGAAACTGGGAAAGGGAAAGGCACGGGAGAAACCGGAGAAGGAGAGAGAGTCGTCATTCAAACCGTCGCGGTGGATAACTCAGACCCACTATTTCTGGCGAACTCGGAAAGTCCCGGGTCGCTTTTAGCCGGTAAATTTGAGGGCGGTCCAGGGTTCTGATCTTGGAAGCAGGCGATGATCATCGCACTATCAGCGAAGAATAAGCTCTGCTATGCTGAAGGAACTTTCCCACGCCCAACAGATTCAGATTCCAAAGCAAGAGCTTGGGATCGATGCAACTCAATGGTCATTTCTTGGCTTTTGTCGGGTCTTGCAAAAGATATTGCGGACACAGTTCTCTACTACAAGACAGCTGCTCGGATCTGGGAAGAGTTAGCCTCGCGCTTCGAAGAATCCAATGCTGCGCAGATTTACTCCCTCCACCAGAGACTTATCGAGACCAAGCAGGAAGGAGACACTGTTAGGGAATATTACACCCGAATCAAGAAGCTATGGGATGAGTTAGACTCGTCACAAGAAATCCCTGACTGCACATGCGAAGCAGATAAAGGTTACAAGGAAATCTTTAGGAGGCAGAGATTGGTTCAATTCTTGATGGGGCTCTCCGACAAGTTTTCTATTGTAAGAGGAAATATCCTCATGATGTCGCCACTCCCTTCCATGGCGCAGGTCTATTCGCTTCTGGTGCAAGAGGAACGACAGAAGAATGTTTGCTCAGCGAACAAAGGGGAGGCAACCCTTTCCTTTGCGGTTGACTCATCCAAGAAAGGGGGCAGATTTGGACAACCAAGAGAAGGACGAAGACCTAGCCTGTTCTGTACTCACTGCGAGAAAAATGGCCATACCGTGGACAAATGCTACCAACTGCATGGTTACCCTCCATCTTGGAAGAAAGGCAAAAGGAACATCGCTGCAAGTGCGGAATCCCAGACCGCAGATGCTCAGACAGCGAACACACAAGAACATGGCCAGAATCGGTTTACGCTGGAGCAAGTGAATCAGCTATTATCTCAATTCGCAAAGAATCAAGCTGCGAATGAGCAAGGGGGAGCAACCTGCGGTTTCGTCGGTACAAAACAGGCTAACTCTGAATCCCTAACTAATACTGCTTTGTCGCACTCTGCTTGCATCTCTAAATATTTAGCAGATACTCATAACGATAATTATCAATCTAAGATAAAATTAACTACTCCTGAACGCTCGACTGATTCCTCTTGTTTTTCTGGATGCCTAGTGAATATTCACGACTATAATTATCCAATTCAACGCAAATTATCTGATTCTCCATGTATGATTAACTCCTCTGGCTTTCTGGCAAATATTCATGACTGTAATTATACTTCTCAGCTAAAAACACCTGATCCCGTGTGTGTGACTGGCTCTTCTTATTATCCTGTTTTTGCAATGGATGTTCATGACTGTAATAGTGCATGTGAAGTGGAAAAACCCTTAGCTAACCCTAGGGAGATGTTCAGTGTTGTGACTCTTTCTGCATTGCATATTCCAAATAGACCAAAACTGATCATGAACATAACAGAGAGTCAAGAACGTCTGTCAAACAAATGGATTTTAGACAGCGGGGCCACAGAACATATGTGCTGTGACTTTCGAATGTTTTCTAGCCATAAACCCTTAGATGGTGTACACACAGTAGGAATGCCCGATGGCCATCCCCAAGAGGTTAAAATCATAGGCAATGTCAAGATTAATAATAGTCTGATGCTCAAGGATGTCCTATTTGTCCCTAAATTTAAATTCAACCTAATCTCTATCCAAATTAAAGAAAATGCATCTCTTTGAAAGACATTTAGCAAATAGACAATTTGTTTGTGAACCTTGTTGTAAGGCAAAGAGCCACAGACTTCCTTTTCCACAGAGCACCATTAAAACAAAAGAAATATTTCAGATGATTCACATTGATTTATGGGGCCCGTATGGGACAAAGACACATGATAATTTTGCATATTTCTTGACATTTGTTGATGACATGTCCCGTGCCACCTGGATACACCTTGTAGCACAAAAATCTGATTGCTTCAATGTTATTAAACAGTTTGTAGAAATGGTAGAAGTCCAATTCAAAAAGAAAATCAAAACAGATAATGCTCACGAACTTGGTTCTTCTAACCAAGGAATAGACTACTATAGGAGCAAGGGAATACAACACCAAATGTCATGTGCTTATACCCCCCAGCAAAATGGGATTGTGGAAAGGAAACATAGGCATATACTTGAAACAGCAAGAGGTTTAATGTTTCATTCCAATTTGCCAATGTCTTTTTGGGGAGAAAGTGTTCTAACTGCTGTATATTTGATAAATAGAATGCCATTGGATGTCCTTGAAGGGAAAAGTCCTTACCATGTGTTGTATGAAAGGCAGCCTGATTATCATAGTCTTAAGTGTTTTGGATGTCTTGCTTTTGCCCATATTAATTCACCTGTGCATAACAAGTTTTCACCTAAATCAGTAAAGTGCATCTTCATCGGGTATCCTGCAAACAAAAAAGGATACAAATTATTTGATCTAGATAATAAAAGGATTATTATCAATAGAGATGTTCAGTTTTATGAGAATATTTTTCCTTATAGAGGGCCAGCTCCTACAAAGGCCTCTGATAATACATCCAAACAGGACAATCATACAGAAACCTCTAATACTGAACATCCCCTGACTGTACCCCTTGATGATGATGATGATCTTATGAATCAAACTAATCAGTTTTTTGAGATGTCCAGCAACGAACATAGAATGCAGCAGGGACAAACAGAGGAAGAAAATGCTGATGAAGAACAAAGAGAAGCGACAGATGGGCAAGAGAACATGGGACCTAGAAGGTCCACAAGAGTTAGACAAGTGCCAAAGTACTTAGAGGACTATCAGCTGGGGAATGCAACACATCACAAACAAGGGAAGTCTACTGATCCTTTCTCATCCTTACTATTTCATAGACTTCAATTGCAGCAAGCATCTCAGTCTAATAGTAGTCATGTATGCAATATTACCTTGAATGAACCTACTCTAGCCCTGTTTGTAGATAGTAGTGCTTTTAATTTGAAAGACAAAATGAATATACATTCTGTTTCTTGCTCTACTAGAGTAGCAAATGAAACTGAACCAAATGACTACTATGAAGCTGTGGAAAATGAGAACTGGGTAAGGGCAATGAAAGAAGAAATAGCTGCCTTAGAAAAGAATAATACTTGGATCATTGTAGACTGCCCTAAGGGAAAACGACCCATTGGTTCAAAATGGGTCTATAAAATCAAATACAAAGCAGATGGAACTCTTGAGAGGTACAAGGCTCGCCTTGTAGCTAAGGGTTATAATCAAAAATATGGCATAGATTATTTGGAAACATTCTCTCCGGTGGTGAAGTTTACTACCATTAGGGCCATTGTTATCCTTGCTGTCAAAAGAAAATGGGCAATAAGTCAGCTAGATATTAATAATGCCTTTTTGCATGGGGATTTGTTTGAAGAGGTGTACATGGACTTGCCCCTAGGATACGAAACAGATGGTAAGGGAAAAGTTTGTAGATTGCAGAAATCACTTTATGGTTTGAAACAATCGTCAAGACAATGGCATGAGAAACTAAGTGGTTTTCTTACTTCTTTGGGTTTTAAACAATCCTTAAATGACTATTCCTTATTCATTAGGAACTCTAAAGATGGGATCACTATTTTAGCTGTCTATGTAGACGATATCCTACTTACGGGTGATGACAATCAAATGATACAGCATGTTAAGAATTCCCTAGACCAGAAATTTAAAGTCAAGGATATTGGCTGCCTAGGAAGATTTCTTGGGATAGAGTTTCTGAGATCAAGCAAGGGAATGGTTTTAATGCAGAGAGGTTACTGTGAACAGATGGTAAGAGAGTTTGGGTGTGATAAATTGAAGAAAACAGTAGGACCCTTGGAACTGAACACTAAGTTACTAATAGGAGATGGGCAGGTCTTGGATGACCCGATGATGTTTAGGAGATTAGTGGGAAAACTGAGTTTTTTGACACATACTAGACCTGACTTATCATTTACAGTGCAATTGCTGAGTCAATTTTTACAGAAACCGACAGATGTCCACATGAAGGCTGCATTACATGCTTTGAGATATATTAATGGCACTTTGAATTATGGTCTGATGTTAAATGATTTTGACAATTTTGATTTGTTAGCATATTGTGATGCTGACTGGGCAGGATGTCCTAACTCAAGAAAATCCATTAGTGGCTTTTTCATTGAGTTAGGAGGAAGTGCCTTGTCTTGGAAATCCAAGAAGCAAACTAATGTTGCTCTTTCTTCTGCAGAGGCAGAATATAGGGCGCTGAGACAAGCAGTGGCAGAAGTAAGTTGGTTGACAAGGCTTTTACACGAGCTTGGTATAAAGGAGATAAGGCCAATACCACTTAAGTCCGATAGCCAAGCAGCAGTTCACATTGCTAAGAATCCCGTCTTCCATGAGAGGACGAAGCATATCGAAGTGGATTGCCACTTCGTGAGGCAAAAGATATTAGATGGCCTGGTTCAAGTACAGTTTGTTTCCTCAGAGCAGCAGCTGGCAGACGTTTTGACTAAGGTTTTACCTGGTCATTCTTATCCGATAGTGTTAAGGCAACTTGGAGTTGAGGACTTCAAGAGCTGGACGTAACCATTGTTTTGTGCCTACCTTTTCTTTAATGTTTCTTGCGAAACTAAACAGTGGGACTGTTTGTTTCGAGGGGGACTGTTAAGATAGTCAAGGGTAGGCTAGTCATTATGTTCGCAAGTGTCTATATTATATATATGTATATAGTCATAAGAGATGTACGGGTTTTTTGATTTAGCTCTTTTCATTTGACCTTTTAGGTCTTCCCCTTTCTCGGTTCTCTGTGAGACACCCGACTTCCTTCTTTCCCTTTCTTTCTGGATTGTTCAATCCTTCCACTTGGATTCGACATTGTTGTTCTTTCTGTAATAATCTTTAATCGATTGAGGTATTTTTTCACCTGGTCGGTTCGCACTTTACTGTGGTTACCGATCACCATAGCCTTCGTGCTCTTTCTATGCAGACCATCTAAGCCCCTGAACAACAGCGACGACTCTTCAAAATGGCTGGGTTTGATTTCGAAATTATGTATAGGCCAAGGCGCGACAACACTCTAGCCGACGCATTATCATGTCTCCCCGACGCATCTTTGGCTACTCTTCAAGCAGTTTCCCACCCGGTAATTGCTTTCTTGACTACACTACGTTCTTATATTCATAATCATTGTCAAGAACTTTGCTAAACCATCGAGTCCAAGCCCAAGGCTTATCCCAAGTTTGTTGTCAAATTGGGGCTCAACTACTTTGACCACTGGTTGTTCATTCCCGAAGCCTCAGCGTTGCGCCATCTACTCTTACAGGAGTTCCACCTCGGACCACGACTAAACTAACCGCCGCTTTTCACTGGCCAGGCATCTGTTGTGACGTCAAGAACGTTGTCGCTATTTATGCTATTTTCCAAGAAGTGAAGCCCGAAAACCATGCCCCAAAAGAACTGCTCCAACTAGCCATGACATTGCCCGAGTTTTGAGGGCTAGCCAAGTGTCAGATCTTGGTATCTATTTGGGCTTTCCAAGCAATGTCGGCCGCAATCTCTCATCTGTATTCCAGTACATTAAGGATCGCTTTTATAAAAGATTGCAGTCATGGGACAAGAAGATCTCACAGACTGGCCGTGCAGTTCTTATTAAGTCAGTTCTACTGGCTATTCCAACATATGTGATGTCTGCTATAGCCCTTCCTCGGACTTTTCTTAAGCAGCTGCAGAAGCTTATTGCTCATTTTTTGTGGTCTGGATCAGTTTCGAAAACTTCAATTCATTGGTGCAAATGGTCCACTGTTTGCAATGATTTGGCATCTGGGGCCTGGGCTTTCGTGATTTACTCTCTTTTAATCGAGCGCTCCTGGCCAAACAACTATGGCGTTTCATTCAACACCCCCATATCATTCTCAGCAAATTTTATCAAGCTCACTACCTTTCTCAGCACAGCTTATGAGCCTCTTCTCCTTCGTCCATTTCTAGCCCTATTTGAAGAGCTTTAATGGGGGTTCACGATCTCCTCGAGTACGGTCTTTGCCGACAAATTTTTGATGGCCGCAACACTTCAGTTACTTCTCGTTGGATTCCAAATAAAGAAGGGGGCAAGCCCTTCCTCTTGAAGTTTCCATGTCATCTTTTGGACAACACCAAAGTTGCAGATCTTGTCACACCGGCAGGTTCTTGGAACATTCCTTTGATCTCTCAATGGTTCCCCCCTGATGAAGTTTTGTCAATTACTCAAATACTGTTACATCAGGGCTCCCATACATTAGATTCCTGGACCTGGGGCCTCTCTTCTTCGGGTATTTTTACGGTCAAAACTGCCTATTACGCCGCTTTACGTCTTCAACAATCCACATCTATGTCCACTAGCAGCCCCTCTCGTTTGGGTCATGCAGTCAAACGTCTTTGGAAATGTGATATTCCCTCTCGGGTACGCCTTTTTGGTTGGAAACTTCTTCATGCAATGTTGCCATGCAAGGCACTCATCCAGCATCGTCTACATGCTTCCACTGATGCCTCTTTCCCTTTCTGTGGGAGCCCTGAAACTTTGATACACTCATTAGTCCACTGCCCTACGGTTCGGGTATATTGGGCACATGTGACTATCAATGCTCCATGCAGTCTCCATTCAGCACAAGCTTTCTCTGATTGGTACCTTCAGCATTGCTACACTGTCCCCATTGTGGATTTAGTTAAGCTTACTACTTTTCTCTGGCAGCTATGGTTTGCTCGATGTCAGTCATCTCACAACGACTCCTTATCGTTTGCATTGGGTTGGTGCCAGGGGGACAATTGTTTATCCACGACCAAGGCTATTACCCTTAACGACTTAGTGGCTTTAGCCTCCCATCGATTACATAAGCCGGACTATGTTGAAATCTCAGTGGATGGCGGCATTGACACTCATAAACACTTAGGGTTAGCCTTTATGGCTTCAAAGTGCAATGTCAATATTTCGGCTGGTGTGCATGGTTATACGTTTGATCTCCTCCCGTCTACGGTTGAGTGTCTCGCTCTGAAATTCGCTTTTTGCCAAGCACTATTTGATGGTTACAAATATGTGCGATTTATAGCGGACTGTCAACCAATGATAAGATATCTCACCGGGCACCCCTTATCTCTTTTACCAGAATCCACAGCAATCTTGAACTCTATTCTGGCCGATATCAGCCACTTTGAAGATGTTTCATGGTTCTTTATTCCTCATACTTCAAATTTAGTGGCTCACAACCTAGCGTTTTGTTGCTAGCATGTCTCAACTTGAACGTTGTTGTTGGAAAGCGATTGACTTTCCAGACTATGTACTCAATTACAATTCTTAATATGATGACATCCTTATTTTCAAAAAAAAAAGTACTGCTTCAACCACTCCTAATTCTAGGCAAAATTTGGGACACTGTTGAGAAGGGGTAAATAAGATAAGAGCAAGAGGGCCAAAGGCAAAACCAAGGTCAACAAGGAAAGGCCAAGTAATGAAAAGGAAAGAAGAGTTGTTGTAAGTAATGACCAGACAAATAGGTCCAGACACAATATAGTAGAAATAATGTATAGGTAGTGACTCGGCGTTCAGGCCCAGGCGTAGCTTAGCTTAAGCCTTGTATTGCGCCCGAGCGTTCAGGCCCGGGCTTAGCTTAAGCCTTGTATAGCGACCGGGCGTTCAGGCCTGGGCGTAGCTTAGCTTAAGCCTTTTATAATGACCGGGTGTTCAGGCCCGGACCTAGCCTAGAAAAAGTCTTGTGGGTAGATGAGCTTGGGCGCATTATAGATAAGTTGGATTAAGATACTAAAGCCCTCACCCCTCAATTAGTACTAGCCACATGCCAACGACTATGGGCACCCACTTTGTGCCACAAGCTCTAATCCAATGGCATGGGTTACCCTCAATCGACGCCACGTGGGAATCCATCGCTAAGTTGGCTGCTGATTTTCCAGATTTTTGCCTTGAGGACAAGTCATCTCCTGAGGAGGGGGGCAATGTAACCAACACGTCCCAAGTAATTGGGAAGGAGCAACAAGGTCAAGCATACTCCAAAATGGTTACATGACCACATTCAGGAGAAAGTTAAGGAATTAGTGGAGTCATTTTATATTAATTTTAGCTAGCGGGTAATTTTAGTAATGGGGTCATTTTTAGGGATGTCAATCTTAAACAGATGCCCGTTAATCCGATCCACCCCATTTAAACAAACTTATAAAAACCCGAACAAACAGATGGCAGATCGGGTGACGGATGTTCAGGTGACAGCCATGTCGGGTGACAGCCATAATCTGTTTATTATCCGACCTGTCATTCGTTCAAAATTACACCTTGTTTTATTTTAAGTAACCAAACAGACCTTAAACAATTTTAAAAAACTAAAAAAATATAGTTGTAGGCTTATAATTTACAGTTTATTTTTATTTTCTCTTCAATACAACACACGACATATGTATGTTTATTTTCTTATTGATATTGATGGAATATTTTTATTATCTTAAAGAGAATTTTCTTAAAATACAATGAATTTTACCTTAAGCAATACAACAAATTTTATATTCATTACCATACTAAAAAAAGTATTATTTATGATATAGAAAAAAATTCACCCGATTATCATCTGATCCACACCGAATCACGTGCGGATGATGGATGAAAAATAAACAGGTGACGAATCGATGGATGATATAGCCGGTTGACAGATGCAGGTGATGCTTCATCCCACCCGAACCCGATCTATTGATTCTAGCTGGTGGATATTTTCAATTAAGTCATTTAATTATTTAGGAAGAATTTTAGTAACTGCACTTGTAATTCCTATTTAAGTGGGTTGATAATTTCGTACTGAAACTCATCAATTTCAAATCTATCCTTATCCTCTATCTCTAATTCACCCGGCTCTCTTTATTGTCAATTGCTAAGCCAAGAAATCGGCCAACGGTTTCAGATATCCATGGAATAAACTTACTTTTTAAAAAACTAAAGGATATCTATGAAATCTATCAATCAGTGTAAGTATTTTCAGCGCAAACTTCGTGACAGTAGATTGAGTCAGAGCAATCGAAGGCATCATTATATTGATATACAGGTAGTTGAAGTTGCTAATCTGGATCCAGATGCAAAAAAGGATGGGACAAGGTGCAGTGTTCTTCATAGCATATACATTACTCCTCTAGTCACGTGGAGAACAAACTTTCACTTGAAAGAATTTCCGCAGTTTTGCGTAACCCAAATCAGACCTATGTATAATATTTCAGTTCACAAAGGAAAACTGTGGTGTGTGCAGTGTAGTGCAGGTTCCTTCATCAGCTCGGATAAAGAAGAAGGAAGATGAATGAAGTTCTAGTCTCATTTATTAATCAGCTTCGCGGTTCTAACATCATCTCGCCTCACAATAAGCTTCCAACAAGGATTTAATCCTTACAAGAGCACTGAACCCTTACCAGCACACGAAGAAATGGAGAGCTTGCATCTAACCTGAATCCTCAGCAACAGAATTACTTCCTTTGGCCCAAAAAGATGCCATCCTCTTGTCATCTTCTCTCATCTTCTCCGCGTATTTGTGGATGTCAAAATCCTCAGGATTATTCCCACCAAATGCAGATTCGAGCTGATCCATGTCAAACAGCTCCTCCAGTATCTTCTTGCTGCGATCATCATCCGAATAGACAAACTTGACCTTGTTCCGGGTTTTAGGCTCTAGAAAAGCCTTCCCAATCTACAAGCCAGATAAGGATAGCAAGTTAATTAGTCAGGAGAGAGCAGAAACAATCTAGAGCTGGACAGCAGAATCAATCAGATGAATCAATAGCAAGGGCTGTCTGTTACATTGATCATGATCACTATCCATATGATAGCTAGACATATAAGAAAAATGACTCACCGTATAGAACTGTTCGAATATCTTCGGAGGATTGTACATGATAGCAAGGCCCAACCTTTCCGGATAATGCTGTTGAAGTACATGAGCTGTTTCTTTTGTGATGCTTACTGAAATGTTAGCTAGACTGAAGTTGTGAAAGTCAACCAGCCAAACCATTTTCTCTTGGTGCGATGGCAAGTTTAGAATAGCATTTTCCATGCAGTATACAAGGTACTTTATTTGACCTTTCACTGAGTTTGTATTCTGCGGGAGTTGTAGAAGTTGATTCAGTTCAGTTAGCTCTTCATGTATGTTTTTGTCTTCCAGATGACAAATGAATTCCTCTATCTTATTTAATTGAGAATAACTGATATAACAAAAGGATCAAAGGAGAAGAAAACTGGGTTCTTTTTTGTTGTAGTAGTTGTCACCTGACAAGAAGGACGCATGACTAGAACACTTCTACCGTACTTGTCACTAGCATTTGACCTATATATCTTCCCTGTCTCTGCTTCAGCAGCAACATCCTCCTGATTGATAAAGAAGGAGAATGAAGTTTATTAGGAATACATCTTCAACAAAAAAAGTACACAAGTTGCAAGAAGAAATATAAAAGGTCTTGCTTGTTTTGCCTCGGTACAATAAAAAAACTCCAGAATTTTACTGAGCAAACAGAACATCATAATCAATCTCATTAAAGCAATAGCACATATAAATTGAGCCAAAATTAAGAAATTACCCAACGAATCTCCTCAGGCTTGTATTCTGCCCTCCACTTCAATGTCTCCTTGAGCATTTTAACCGCCTTCTTAACATTCCAGTTTCGTGCCCGCAAGTATCTTGCAATTGAAGCATCTGAACTGAAGCCGGATAGCTTCTCTGGAACATTACCAATTTCCCTTCTCACTTCACATATCTAAGATTTTTTGACACATGCAACTACAGCTCAGACCCAAAATGTTAACCTTTTATTTGGTCAAGACAACATATTTAAAAGGTTTCAGAAAAGGCATACTATGTATGTTGTGCATACCTTGTCCTGCTGCTCAGCTGTTGCATTTTCCTCATGTCCATTACCAGCTGATTCCCCCGAATCAGTATCCATTGTACCAAACACACGTCACCCGCTGCACATCATTCATCAAATTACTCGCAATATATAATTACAGGATCAGATTATACTGCAACATAAATAAATTAAAGGGATCAAAAATCAAGCCTCACCTCTTAGTACAGGGTGATACTATCAAGCATTGCGGGTTAAGTTGAACACACAGCAACCAACAACGAATCAGCAGCCTACCAGGAGAAAGAAAAAGGTCAACGACCCAATTCAAGGCAGTTGTTGATAAAGAAAGAAGCTGGTAATTTAGAATAGCAGTGAATCGTGAAAAAGGATGGATGGGTGCATGGGTGGGGAGAGGTAAAGAGGGAAAATCTTTAAGAGGGTAGATACAGATTGCTAACATAAACAATAAATGAACTCAAACATTGGGCCGGTCGGGGCAGTCATCGTGGATTGGAGTGACGGGGACAGCCACATAGCAAAATCACCTAACTGAGAAGGTTCTGATCATAAGCGGAAGACAGTAATCATCCGCAAATCAAGCGGAGTTGGTAAAGCAGGATGAACCAAATATCGGGAAAACAAGCGAAGGGAAGAAAAAAGATGGAAACGAGAAAAGATGCTGACCTTTCGGTCTCCTCCGCCTGGGTTGATTGCGTTAGGTAGGTTGGTTGCTTCTTGCGATATTTTTTTTGGTTGGCCTTGGTTAACGCGCCACGCGTCACTAATCAGACTACGGTAGGGTAGGTCGGGTGACCCACTATGTTCTGCTACCCAAGCTAAGAGCTTGGGGTGGGGCTGGAACTTTCTTGAGACACTGCAACACGATGACGAAGCTTAGCTTTGGAAACATGGCGAGGCTGGTATGCTGTAAGGTCGTACGAGGGACAGACAGGAAGAGCGAACTGGAGTCGGATACGGTACGATATAAGGACTAACGAAATACAGGCGGCACCACATGACAATTGACAATTGTGCTCCGTTCGACTTTTTTTGATTGATTTCAGTTGTTTGAGTTTTGTGCCAAATTTGATGAAATGTCATTGTATTTTTTACTACTAATTCATGAATCCTAAAAAGAAAATTCATAAAATGTCACGATTTGATTTTATAATTCACAATATATCATTATATTTGAATTACGAAAGCAACAATGGTATATTATGAATTATAAATTCAAATCGTGGTATTTTATTAATTTTTCCGAAAGGAATAGTATTAAATGTCATTATATTTTTATAAAAAAATTATGAAATATCACTATGTTATTGATAAAAAAATAAAATACTCTTACTTGTTAACATAGTAGTTTTAAAATTCACAATATGTCCCTAAATATAAAACATTCACTAAATTTTACAAAAGTTCAATATACTATAAAATATAAATAATTGTAAAAAATATTTAAAAAATTATAAAAACAGATAAAAATATATTTTAAAATATCATACTACATTGCAAAAATTAAATATTTCTTATAAATTAAAAAATACTTAGTATCATAGAATAAAATATAAACTTTTAAACACATAATTTATACAATTTTTTTATAACTTTAGATCAATATAGTACCATAATTTAAACCAATTAATTACCATAATTTTTACTATACATTTTTAAATTATTTTTTATCAATACAAATTATTTGTTAAAAAAATTATTTTTATTTTTTAATTAAAATGTAGAATTTTTTAATTTATATTCTATTTTACAAATGAATTTATGACATAAAATAATTTATTTTGAATAAATATTGAAATTGTTTTTTTATGTATGCTTGCTACTAATGTTTTGATCGCACAAAATTAGTATAATAATGTTAAATATACAGAACATATTAATATAGAATTGATGAAATTAATAATTTTAAAAAGAAAAAATTATACTACCTCCGTCCCGTCATAAGTGTCCTGTTTGCTTTTTGGCACGTTTTTCCACATCAATGTTAAACATATATGGTAAAATAATTTTATAAAACTAAATTTTGTATTATATAGTTTATCATTTAAGGAATCATATGCAAAACTTAAATTTTCAAAATTAATTTATCTTATATGTTAAAAATTGAAGTCAAACGACATGTCCAAATAGTAAATAGGACGGTTAAGGTGGGACGGAGGGAGTATAAAATGTAAATTGCTATATATCCGGATATTAAAAATGGTGAAATTTTTCAAGAAGTGTTAGTCTGTTATGTATTATGCATACATTTTTGCTTTTTCTTTTACTATTTTCAGCTAATTAGAGAATAATTAATTATTTAACATTATTTTAATATGAGTTGGAATAAAAAAATTGTTTGAATATGAGTGGGGCTTTCTATTGCCTCTAAACTGGAAAATTTTCGCCGGAATACCATTTGTCAAAAAAAATTACTTGCGGTGGTTTTTTTTCATAAAAATTACGCGGATGTACCAAAACGAGTCATATAAACCGCATTAGCCTAATGCTTCTTACCGTAAACCGCATTAAGCTAATCCAATTATGGGTTAATTATGTCATAAAACGCATCGTTCAAACGCGTCTTTGCCGATAACTGGACTCCGTCGATGCGGTTGATGGCACCCCGGACGATCCACAACTCGCGTGTCGGCACAATCCTGGCTGTCCATTTGGTGCGATCGCCGCCGTCCGTTTCCCGCGATTCTCGCGATTTCCGGATGAGCTTATCCGCAACATGGTCGAATAAAACGCACTGGGGTGGTGCGGTTATTGACACCTAAAAAAATTCTATATAAACGCATCTACCGGATGCAACTTCACACACTTATACATTTGCCTCCAACCTCACTCACTCACTCTCCCCCTACGGAATTGGAAAGGTTAGTTTCAATTTTTTCAATTTCAATTAGTAATTTTTGTATTTAATAACTTGTTCTAATCTTTAGGTTTTAGCATATTTGTTTTGTGAAATTAATTGATGTTTTTTTGTAATTAATTTTGATGTGTAGGAATCTTTCTAATCACTTCTTCTAATCCCATCCAAAATCCTTGAGGTTAGTATGTTGCTCTCTAATTTTAATTCCTCATTTTTATACTAGATACTTGTAATCTTGGTAGTTTTAGTTCTTTAATTAGTATTTAAATTCGTAATTATTAATGCATTAATTTTATAACTTGTTTTTAACTTAAAATGGTGCATAAATTAGTCAAATAATTAAGTAGGTATTATTATGTTATGGGAAAAAATTAATCTTGGTAGTTTTAGTTGTTTAATTAGTATTTAAATTCGTAATTAATTAATGCATTAATTTTATAACTTGTTTTTAACTTAAAATGGTGCATAAATTAGTCAAATAATTAAGTAGGTATTATTATGTTATTGGAGAAAATTAATCTTGGTAGTTTTAGTTGTTTATTTAGTATTTAAATTCGTAATTAATTAATGCATTAATTATATAACTTGTTTTTAACTTAAAATGGTGCATAAATTAGTCAAATAATTAAGTAGGTATTATTATGTTATTGGAGAAAATTAATCTTGGTAGTTTTAGTTGTTTAATTAGTATTTAAATTCGTAATTAATTAATGCATTAATTTTATAACTTGTTTTTAACTTAAAATGGTGCATAAATTAGTCAAATAATTAAGTAGGTATTATTATGTGATTGGAGAAAATTAATCATGGTAGTTTTAGTTGTTTAATTAGTATTTAAATTCATAATTAATTAATGCATTAATTTTATAACTTGTTTTTAACTTAAAATGGTGCATAAATTAGTCAAATAATTAAGTAGGTATTATTATGTCATAGGAGAAAATTAATCTTGGTAGTTTTAGTTGTTTTATTAGTATTTAAATTCGTAATTAATTAATGCATTAATTTTATAACTTGTTTTTAACTTAAAATGGTGCATAAATTAGTTAAATAATTAAGTAGGTATTATTATGTTATTGGAGAAAATTAATCTTGGTAGTTTTAGTTGTTTATTTAGTATTTAAATTCGTAATTAATTAATGTATTATTTTTATAACTTGTTTTTAACTTAAAATGGTGCGTATATTAGTCAAATAATTAAGTAGGCATTATTATGTCATAGGAGAAAATTAATTTTAGTAGTTTTAGTTGTTTAATTAGTATTTAAATTCGTAATTAATTAATGCATTACGTTTATAACTTGTTTTTAACTTAAAATGGTGCATAAATTAGTCAAATAATTAAGTAGGTATTATTATGTTATTGGAGAAAATTAATCTTGGTAGTTTTAGTTGTTTATTTAGTATTTAAATTCGAAATTAATTAATGCATTAATTTTATAACTTGTTTTTAACTTAAAATGGTGCATATATTAGTCAAATAATTAAGTAGGTATTATTATGTCATAGGAGAAAATTAATCTTGGTAGTTTTAGTTGTTTAATTAGTATTTGAATTCGTAATTAATTAATGCATTAATTTTTTAACTTGTTTTTAACTTAAAATGGTGCATAAATTAGTCAAATAATTAAGTAGGTATTATTATGTCATAGGAAAAGTTTTTTAAAATGGTGTAAGTTATTGTTCGTACAAAAAAATGTATAATTTTGCTTAAAAAATATTTGCACATGTAGTTAATTCTGTAAATTATTTTTAATAAATGTTTGTCGTTTATTGTTTACTGAATTGAAATATGTGCTTGTGCAGATGGCATTCCAGAGAGAAGTTGCTGGTGTGGGGCCAGAAGATGCAAGTCTGTTCACATACCAGACTACCCATATATCTGCAGCACTTTTTTCAGATGACCCGATAAGTAAAGAGCACATGAAACCTCACCGTAATACGTTTTATGTTTTTTACTTAAGTTATGAACATCATTTATTTTATTGTCGTGCAATCTAGGTCATGAGAAATAGAAAATACACCGAAAGGAAACTACGTTCTAGGAATGTTGATGTGGAGCCTCCACATTTGGCATTGCATAGTTACATTCGAGATGCTGGTTTTCTTGGATCATCATTTTTACAAGTTAAAGCAGATAATTCCATAGTTAGTGCATTAGTTGAGAGATGGAGGCCTGAAACTCACACATTTATGCTACCATTTGGTGAGGCAACCATTACTTTGGAGGATGTACATCGTTTACTCGGTCTGAAAGTTGATGGGGATGTGGTGATTGCACCAATGAACCTACCTGTGGCTGATTTATGTTTGGAACTGCTGGGGAAGACACCAGATGAGAGCGCAATTAGGGGTCACAAGATCTCCTTGTCATGGTTGCAAAAGAATTTTGAAGTGTCTGACAAGTTTTATAACAAGTTCTTCAGAGAGCCAGCTGTGGTGCATCAACAGTACGCCCGTGCATTCCTTATGAGGCTAATTGGTGGAGTGTTGATACCGACCCAGGACAGTCGTATGATGGACTGTGGATACCTGGAGTTGTTGAGAGACTTTGATGAATCAGGTCAATTAAGCTGGGGTTCTGCAGTGTTAGCACACACATACCGTGGTCTATGCAATGCTACCCAGTTCGACACTCCTTACATCGTTGGGGCGACGAAGTTAATAACACTGTGGGCGTATTCTCGAATTCCCACATTCTTTCCAGTGCCCATTAAGGGGCTTTCTCCGTTAGAGATATATGGAGAAAAGTAAGGCGTGTTGTCAGCTAATTTTACTTATAGATTTCATTTCTTTACATGCTAAATTTTCTTTAACATGTGCAGGTGGGATAGTCCACACGTTCCCCCGGTTTCTTTACGAGACGCTCGTAACATACTTGATTCGATTCCAGTCCCACCCACAAACGATCAGGTATATTTTTATTCCAATAATTGATATTGTTATTCTTTATGCCATCACTCCTTAATTAATTTCAGAACTTATTATGGCAGTGGGTCTGGCAACCATACGATGACACTTCTGTGGACGAGGGTGCCATGGTCGTTCCTTTAATTTTGAATAACATCATAGAGGGTCATCAGCCGGACCGGACTATGAGACAATTCGGGCGTGATCAACCAATACCTACAGTAGCACTAGATTGTGATAGACTACATAGCCAAAAGCGCACAGGCAGAGTTGAAGCAAATTGGTATACGATTAATGCGGTATACATAGAGTTGTGGAATGACAGAGAACATAGGCGGATAAACTTGGAAGGATTCCCTCCTGCTGTTCCACTGACTACACGTTCTGAGTACATGATATGGTATCAACAAAATAGCTTACGATGGTATACTCGAGAAGCACGTCGACAGTCCATATTGGTATACACTTACAAAATATTACTGTTTTCGGTAGTATATAATGGTAGTGCAGTACAATTGCTTAGATATTTACCTTACAACTTTGTATCTTCTACAACAGCTTGATGGATTAGACCAGCTGCGACATTATGGACATGATACTGATGTAGGAGATTATGCCAACTATCTCTCCCAGGAATCAGGGACAATGTATCACCAACGATATAGACATGTCCAGGGTCAAGTTGATCATCATGCACCCCCTGCATTCACTGTCTACCAACCTCCCTTCTCATTGAATGACAACCCCAGCAGAAGGTCTTCACATCGACTACCGAAGAGTGAATTACGTCGACCACCACAGGCTGAACCTGAGATTGAGCCTGCACCCATTATCTTTCAATCTAGCTGGACATATCCTCCTCAACCATCTTATCCTGTTAGTCAGCAAGATGACCAGTATGCTTATGATCCATGGTATCATGCCCCTCCAACTGAGCAGTCAAGCATGTGGGGATCATCATTCGGCGGCCAGCAACAAGGTCAGTGGGGATATCAGACCAGCACATACGATCACTCAGTTGACCAGACATCTACCCAAGGCGGATGGGGTGGTGAAGCGGGCACCCTGGATCAATATGGGGTTCAAACAAGTACCCAAGATCAGTGGGATCAATAGGGTGGTTCAAGTTAGTGGGATCTTCAAGCTGGTGGTCAGCCGAGTCAGTGGGTAGTTCAAGATCCACAAGCTAGATGGGATCAACCACACTGGAGTTCTTATTCAAGTTCGTACGTTGATCCCACACCACCATCCATCACACCATACGGTGAAGGGTCGTCAAGAGGGGGAGCCGCAAATGTACCGACTACGCAAGCTGAAAGGTCGGCACACATGAGTGCAAGTTTTGCAAATCTTAATGTGTTTGATGATGAAGATGAAGACGAAGCACTTCGGACTTCCATGGACGCATATGTTCAGTCCAACCCGGTTACTCCTCCACCACATGCTACCACGTTTGACATGACTTTGAGGGGACCGAACTCAATGAACCCTTCACAGCGTTATATACCGAGTGAGTACGAACAACCAAGGAGAGGAGGTGCAGGTGGAAGAGGACAAAGGGGTAGAAGAGATAGAGGTGGTGCTGCTTGATACTACTATGCACTGTTATTTTTTTGTTTGTCTGACTCATTTGGAGCTTGTAATGAATATTGTAATTTTTATTGACATGTTATGTAATGAATCTCGTTATGTCTCGTAATGAATCTTGCATGTTGCGTAATGATAGTTATATGTTCATGCGACTCGAAGTACTATATGCAGTCATTGTACTCCCCAAAAATTAGCCTCAACCGACACCGGATAGTGCTTCAAAAAAATCACCGAACTAGTGAACATGCACAACAATTCCATTACAAAAAACTGCTTGCTGGTGCTGTTTTGGTGATGAGATTCGAAGTACCATATGACATCCGTTTTGGTTGTAAATTTGTGTGTGTGATGTCTTATATGCATTCATTATACTCCCCAAAAATTAGCCTCAACCGACACCGGATAGTGCTTCAAAAAAATCACCGAACTAGTGAACATGCACAACAATTCCATTACAAAAAACTGCTTGCTGGTGCTGTTTTGGTGATGGGATTCGAAGTACTATATGACATCCGTTTTGGTTGTAAATTTGTGTGAGTGATGTATTATATGCTGTAATTATACTCCCCAAAAATTAGCCTCAACCGACACCGGATAGTGCTTCAAAAAAATCACCGAACTAGTGAACATGCACAACAATTCCATTACAAAAAACTGCTTGCTGGTGCTGTTTTGGTGATGGGATTCGAAGTACCATATGACATCCGTTTTGGTTGTAAATTTGTGTGCGTGATGTATTATATGCAGTCATTATACTCCCCAAAAATTAGCCTCAACCGACACCGGCTACTGCTTCAAAAAAATCACCGAACTAGTGAACATGCACAATAATTCCATTACAAAAAACCAAGCAAGTTAAGCTGTTCTCCACTTTGGTCAGAGAAAGTGGTTGCTTATAAATTCGTTTAAATTGTCCATGGCATCTTATTCTCCATCATATCATTTATATTTTTAAGCATCTGTACCATATCTACAAATATAATCCTTATCATCTAGGAATATAATCCATATGTAGGTATATTTTTAAGCATTTGTACCATATTTTTAAGCATCTGTACCATATTTTTTAGCATCTGTACCATATCCTAACCTTCCCCAGTCCAAACCGAAATGGTTTTCATCTATAAATATCTCCATATGGTTCATTTTTCATCACAAACATACAACTGCAGTAGTGCTCTACGCTAGAAAAATGTTTATTCCTTGCGAGTTATATCTGCAGTACATCCCGTGTGTGGATGATGATAGTTTCAACTTTGAGCCTACTGAGCACTCAACAACACGCCCACTAACCATATCGCCTTGCTTTGGCTTCAACTATTTCAAGTACCTGCTGGTTGAATGTTGCTTAGATTGTGGTGATCAAAGGTTCACCGCCACACTCATTGTATACAGAAAAATGGTTTCTCCTTACCCAACACCCTCTTGGAGTCAGATGGTAATTGCGAATGAGGAAGACTATCGTATCATGCTCGACAACTACATGAGGAACCATCGATACATGGGTAAGGTTGAGCTGCTTGTGGAATATGAACCAGAGGTTGATGGTTAATCGGGACGGATGAATGAAAAAAACTAGATGATTGTTCGCATTATGTGTAATTGTGATGGAGGGTACAATAAAACTAAGCGATTGTTTGCTTTATGTTTATCTTTATAGTTTAATGTATCATGTTGCTTCCTGCTAGTCAGGTTGTGCCTTAAGCAAGCACAAAAAAAAAAGGTATGAATAAAAGGTCCTCACGAAGGCGTGTTGTTTTTATATAATTATAACACATAACATGTGTCTTCTTAAATTTAGGTTCAAACAAGCAGTGCATTCATACAGAAGTGTCAATCAAACACTTCCTACTATTAGGAAAAAACAAAAGCATACATCCGTAACGGTTAGACTTTTATGCTCAAAGAGCTAGCACATATTGAAAAAAAAACAAAGTTACTTGCTGAACAAACAAGAAGATTAATTTCCAACTAGTTGTAACCACGGTTTGGGCAGTTTCTCCTGGTGTGCCCCGGTTATAAACAATGACGGCAGCGTCTGCGTTCTGCAGTTGTGTCATCATTTTCATCCATTTCATTCCGAATGCGTGAATACCTAGGTCGTCCCCGTATAGTTCGTATCACATCTGGATGTGGAACTACTTTTGCATCTGTATACGGCGGCCAGTTGTGCTCGTTTCCAAGTGGACGAAAAGGTTGACCACCATAAGCTTCAATCATTGTCCCAAGCCTATAAACACGGTGCACGTAATTGTCCCACAGTAACCCTGTTCTGCAACATACAACCATGACATGAGAACATGGGTATTTGAATGCTTGCCACTCACCACATTCACAAGTCAGGTCACTGAAATCGACTTTGTAATTTCCCTTGTTTCTTCTCAAAGCCACAGATCCAAAATCCTCAACCTCGTACACTTGCTGTACTTCATCGAAAACCGTAACATTGTGACTGTTTGACAGTCTTCGATTTTCCTCAATCTTGGTTGTGGCGTAGTCTGTGTACAATGACGCTCCAACGATTCGTTGACCGTTGTATGTAGCAAGATTATCATTGAAATATGTGACGAGCTTGTGCAGTGAGCTATTGACAATAGCACTAATTGGCAGTAGACGAACGCTTTTTAGTACGCCGTTGATGCACTCGACCAAATTTGTAGTCATGTGGCCCCATCTCCTGCCGTCATCATATGCTCTTGACCACTTATCAAATGGAATATCATGGAAGAATCGTTCAATACCAGGGATCTGAGATAGAAGATGATTGTACCTTCTTTGTACGTGATGCCTCCTAAACTCATACGCTAAATAGAACAAGATATGTCATTAATAAGAGATGTTAGGGACCAGTTTGATAATGAAGCATCACAATGTATACAAGTTCGTACCTGTGTTAATGAGATACTTCTTCATTTTTTTGTTGTGAAACCTTGTCTGGAAGTTCGATGCAACGTGCCGGATGCAGTAGTAGTGATGAGCCATGGGGGGTTTCCAATATGGATCTGATTCGACGATACTTATGATAGCTGGGGCACGATCCGTAATTATTGACACGTCCGCCCTTTGACCTATCACATGGAGTCGCACCTTGTCGAGAAAGAATTTCCAACTAGCTAAGTCTTCAGACTCAACAATAGCGAACGCAATAGGTATGACTTTGTTGTTATCATCTTGCGCCGCCGCTATCAGAAGCTTGCCTTTGAACTTACCATATAAATGTGTACCATCTATCTGCAACATGGGTTTGAAGTGTCTGAATGCAGATATGCACGGACCGAACGCCCAGAAACACCGTTGGAATTGTTTCACTTGGGTTGTTTGTGTGTCATCCTCGAAAGTCCTGACTGTCTTTAGAGCAACAACGGAACCTGATATGAAATGTTTGATGGCCATGAATAACCTTGGCAGCTGATTATAAGACTCAACCCAATCTCCATAGATTTTTCCTGTCACTTCACATCTTGCCAACCATGCTTTTCTGTATGAAATTGTTCTGTTGTACTGTCCACGAATCTGTTCAATGACATCTAGAACACTCATACCTGGGTTACGACTAATATGGGGAAGAAGAGCTTCAGCAATGAAATGGTAGTTCATTTGCCGATGATCTTGTCCATCATCTGTAGGAGCACAACGATGAGTAGTGAGTCTCGTAATTTTCCATTCGCTCTCACCATTCAACAACGCGCCCCTTAAGTAAAATGGACATTCGTCATGTTTAACACATTGGACAACGTATGCTTTCCTTGAGTTTTTGACAACACTAATATCCAGATTTTTGCGAATGTGATACTCCTTGACAGCGGTTACTAGACTGTCTTTATCGTCGAACTCTTGGCCTATAACGAACTCTTCTACAGGATTCCAGTTTGGGACACCGCGACGATCCACATCTGATTGCATTGTGTTGATGGCATCCCAGTCCACGTGATGATAAAATGAAGCATCTGGCATATGCTGACTACTTTCGCCATCTACATCTGGTCCGTGAAGAAATTCTTCTGGGATGAGTTCAACTTCATCATCTGATGTAACATCTTCATCATCTGCAGACTCATACTCGCCGTCGTCATCGTCATCGTCATCATCACCATCAATTTCTATATGAATGTCCATGCACTGAGAGATGTCCCAACAACACTTATAGTTACAAAGCATTGCCTGAACATCTTCATCAGTTTCTAGTACAAGTGCTGTAAACTATAAAGGCTCCCTGCTAAACAACTGCCGATATGTCATCCTCGAAGCAGAAAATCCAAACTTCAATTGACGGATGGCCTCTGTGACAGAATACTTTAACATTTGGATGGTGAAATCATCAGCTACACGAAGATAAAAGGTTTTGGTGTCCTCATTGCCTTGGAAGTAGAGACTTCCATGTTTCGTGTATGATAGCTGGGCATTAACAAAAATTGTAAAAGGGAATGCCATTCTTTCAAGCGAAATTAAGATCCAGACAAGTAACGTAGTTTAGATCTGCACAAACAAACAATATTTAAAATTTAAGCAACAACAAATAATGAACGATAAACTAAATGCAAAAAAAAATTAATATTGAATTGTAAAAGCAAGTCTGAACATTTTTAGCTAACTACAACCCAATTTACAAGATGTAAATATAATAATAAATTTAACAACACAAATGTAGTAAAACTTACAAAATATTAACTATGAATTTAATTAATATATCAACAACTAAAATATTTGAAAAATATGTTTAAACCATTACCAACAAATCTACACTAACTTAGACACCTATTTTGGTAAACAAGTAGTTATAAATTATTAACAATAATAAATGATGAATTACACCATTTTAATTTAAAAACAAGTTATCAAGTAATGTATTAATTAATTATGAATTAAAACACTAATTAAACAACTAAAACTACCAACATTAATTTTTTCCTATAACATAATAAAACCTACTTAATTATTTGACTAATTTATACACCATTTTAAGTTAAGAACAAGTTATGATATTTATGCATTAATTAATTACGAATTACATTACTAATTAAACAACTAAAACTATCAAGATTAATTTTTTCCTATAACATAATAATACCTACTTAATTATTTGACTATTTTATACATCATTTTAACTTAAAAACAAGTTATCAAATTAATGTATTAATTAATTACGAATTAAAACATTAATTAAACAACTAAAACTACGAACATTAATTTTTTCCTATAACATAATAATACCTACTTAATTATTTGTCTAATTTGTACACCATTTTAAGTTAAGAACAAGTCATGATATTTATGCATTAATTAATTACGAATTAAATTACTAATTAAAGAACTAAAACTATCAAGATTAATTTTTACCTATAACATAATAATTCCTACTTAATTATTTGACTAATTTATGTACCATTTTAAGTTGAAAAAAATTTATAAAATTAATGCATTAATTAATTACGAATTAAAATACTAATTAAACAACTAAAACTACCAAGATTAATTTTCTCCAATAACATAATAATACCTACTTAATTATTTTACTAATTTATGCACCATTTTAAGTTAAAAACAAGTTATAAAATTAATGCATTAATTAATTACGAATTTAAATCCTAATTAAACAACTAAAACTTACAAAAAATTAATGTAAACCATTAATAAGATGTCTACATATTATTTTAACTTACATCAAATTTAAAGAATAATAAGTTATACGGTAATGACATACTTAATTATGAATTTAATCATAACTAATTAGATAACTATTTAAATATATATATATATATATATATTGAAACCTAATATACAAAGACATTTAATATACAAATAAATGAAAAATAAAAATTAAAAATAACCATACTAAACTCTTAAACTTGGGAGCATTTGTCAATGTTGAAGGGAATTTTTTTTGGTGTTTGTGGTTGATGGAATGAGCTAGGCTGAGTTTGGTTTTTATAGGGATTTTTGGCAGTCATAAACTGCATCGGTGCGATGCGGTTTATTTGCAAGATTCTGGATAATCTTATCCGACAAAATCGCGGAAATCGCGAAATACGGACGGCTCATATTCATTCCGAGTTTGCAAATAAACCGCATCGCTCCAGTCCATTTATCCGCTAATACGCGTTCCACCGCTGCGGTTTATGACATAATTAACCCATAATTGGATTAGCTTAATACGGTTTATGATAAGTAACATTAGACTAATACGATTTATATGACCCGTTTTGATATATCCGCGTAATTTTTTTTAAAAAACCACCACAAATAATTTTTTTTAATAAATAGTATTTCGGCGGAAATTTTCCCCATGGACTAATAAGGTTTGTGACGGACGAACGTGTGGGGTGGGTTCGGTGTAGTTAAACATTGCTGTCTTGTTCTTCTCTGCGTCCGACACCTCCTCCCTTATTCTCCACGTCCTCGTCGATCCTATCAAGACAAAAGAGGAATAACTTTTTCAGCCTCGGTCTAGACTTTTCTTGTATTCTTTTCCGGTGCTGGAGATACCATTAATCTTTGACGCCTGAACCCGAGGCAGATTCGTCTGAATTCTCCGAGCTCGCAGGGAAAGATAATCATATGGCTCACTTCCATAACCGTGATCTTGTGCATGCCGATAGCTGCTCGGGCAGCATCCGTGACTCCCAGACGCTAAAAGGTAGTGATGAATTAGGCTTACTCGAGTCCAAATGTGAAGATGACTTCAACACGGTACGTACGAGGACTGAAGTGTGTCGGTGTTTTGGATACTTCGCATCATCGGTATTTAGTTATTTTGAAACCTTTGCTTTGTCGTGGTGTTTGATGGCAGGAGAAATTGAAATCAGGAACTGAAACCACAGCCACGGAAGTGAGAAATGGGAAGGATGTACAAGGTATACACTGGGAAAGGATGACGTTAACAAGAGGAGAGTACAGGGAGAAACGTCTCCGGGAGTATGAGAGCTTTGAAAACCTCGCCGTATCTCGAGAAAAGCTTGATAAGGTTTGTTATTTCTTTTGGATGATTCTTGGGGATGGTAGCAGTAATTGATAGTAAACAAAGAATTTTGTGTCATCTCTGGTTTGGTTGCGATGTGGCTTTCCACTGACGAATTTGACTGTGCCTCCGATGATTTTATTCTGAATTGTTTGGCAGGATTGCATGGTTGCGGAGAAAGACGAGACCTTCTATGATTTTCATCTAAATACCAGGGTGGTCAAGCCTACAGTAGTCCACTTTCAGGTACAGACTGCCTTCCGTTTGGTCTATTATTGTTTCATTTCCTCATGATAACCGAGACTTGTGTTAAATTTTGGTCTTCTGTTACCACCTCTTGTATTCAAGTGACTGAAGTGAGCGACTTTTGATCAATTAGTTTTTTGGTTCTCTCGTGTGATTTTCATTTTGCAACTCCCATTTTAATGTCATTCAAGTATAGGTCTAGGTCTAGGTCTAGGTCTAGCTCTTGGATTTTGTTTATTTGGTCTTTCATTGGGTTCATAGATCCTTTTATTTCAATGATTGATTTTGGTGTTCTCTTTTTATACATTTGATCAAGTGTATTGTTGTTATTTGTGTACTACATTTTGATTACTCATTGCATATGAAGGTTTATCATCGTCATCATCATTACATTCTTCTGCGGTGGCTTTATTACCCTCATCCAGTTCTTCCATAAATTTTGTGTTGGAGACATCAGTACCGTCACATTTTTGCAGGCATTATGCATGCATATATAATCTTTTTGGGTGATTGTAACATGTGAAGGAGTGCTTCAGATATGCTCTTAAAAGGTATGGTGACCGCATCCATTGATATGGCTCCCATCCTGTACATACGGAAGGTAGCAACTGGGGCATAATTCAGGCTATCTCAATTCAACCATGGTGTCTGTCAGGCTTTTGAGTTATCTTCTCTTTTCAATTGAAATTTTTGCGCTCCTGGTATTTCACAGCTTGCATCTGAAAGTTTCTTGTTCATTAATTGGCTTAACCACTTGAAATAAGCTTTGACTTGTATTCCTGGAGTATCTTTTTGCAGAGAAGTCAAAGGTCCATCATGCACATTCCACTTGCATTTCATTCCACTAAATTCTGATCATATCTAAGATTAACCATGTAAGGTATAAATTTAATGAAATTTCGTTGTAAAAATTATTGATGCTTGCTATTATTGCTATCCAATTCCAGCTTCATTTTTTTCCCGGGGATGTGAAGCTATTGAGTGGAACATTTATTATTGAAGTTATATAAGAGTAGTAAAAATGTCGGCTTCACTTTAGGTGGTTATGGTGTTACTCTCTTTGATCTCACTGAGATTGAGCTGCTCATGTTGAAACTCTTAACTATCTAAAAATCATATTATTGGCACAGGCTACTTAGTAGAAATCATTGTGCATCTCTTGGCATATGTGGTGCCAACGTGGTGGGTGGTGCATATTTTATTTGGTCTTGTAGTATTGATGGAGAACTAAGTTCTAACTGCAAAATGGAATGACTATAGGGATCCTTTAGAGCATTCACAACAGGGGTTTGTGGGTTACTTATTGACACAAGAAAGGGAACAAAAAGATTAGAGATGAGGCGACGGAGAGAGGGGGGGGGGGGGGGGGGGGGGGGGGGAGTTTCCTGAACTAAGAAATGTTACCTACTGACACAGGGAGAGAGAAATTGAGAAAGAATAAAATTTTAACATTGTTTTGGAGAGGTATTCAGTTTATTAGTGTGGATGAAGCCCAAAATTGAAGTCAGACTGAGAGGCCTAGTAAAAGTATGATAGAAAATGTTGTAGACTGATTCTTAATTCTAATTTTAAATTATTATAGAAGTAGGAGGAATTGATTAACAGAGAGAACAGGGAAACAAAGTTCAGATCAGCCATTTCCAGACTTGTTATATTGAGCAACAGTGAGTGCTGTGTTTCAACCAATCATGTACCCCTGTTTCAAAATATTGTCTATAATGATATTATATTTATTGAATAACCCTATGTTGCATTTAGGATTTCAATTTCTCCTTATTTCAGCACTAAAAGCAGCATGGAGTTTATACCCGGAGCTGCTGATAAGGATATTGTATCTATATACAGTAACGGTGGGGAAAGTCTGGGCAACTCAGAGGCGTGTCTTAAACTTGCTCTTTCTTGAACTTGTTCACAAATTAACGGGTTAATTCTTTTTTTCTGTTTTTTCAATTTTCCTGAATTGTCCATGTTTGTGAGGAGACTACTAATGAGTGTTGGCCTCTGCATGATGCTGTGATAGGTCCTGTACATACGTGATTTTCTATCTCACATGCTAGTTTTGGTTGCATTTGTGTACGTGGTAGGTTATATTCTGGTTGAATAGGGTATTTCTTGAAAGTTTAACTGAATTTGTGCATCAATATTGAGCCCCGTGAAAGTTTCTATATTCTATAATTGATACAGTGCACAAGTTTTATTGTTGGATGAAATCAACAGATGTTTGAGCTTTTTGGCTGAATTAATTATTTTAGTCCACAATACTTGTTAGACTTTCTGTGTTTTCTGATGTTTATCTAGAAATGTCTTGCCTCTTAGTGATAGCCATTTGACATCTTCAACCGAAGTTGATCATTATCTCAACAGACCATTCTGTTAACCTGAGAGCTACCTGTTTTGTCTTAATATATGAGTTGTTTTACTCGGTGGTGTAAAGTGTCCCATTAACTAACAGTCCCATCCTGATCATTCTTGGACACATGAGATCATCAACAGTGCTCATGATATGAGTATAATTCGTTTTTACCAGTGTTGTTTGCCTTTCTGAGGAATCGTTGCTCCCTCACTATACTAATTTTTATCCGCTCAGGGAATCAAGTACTACACTTGTGAAGCAATCTGCCACGTGATGGTTCTATCTGTCGTGTAAAGCTGGCGTAATTCATTGTCTAGGCTTTATATGAATAACTAGGGATGAAGTATTTTGCATGACATGCATGGCTCAGCTAGGGTCATGGAGAGTGCCCTCATTACAGATGATATCTTAGGTCCATTCTTCCTTTTCTTTCATTTGAGTATTAAACCGAGGGGAGGGTTTGGGAAGGGTCAAACCCCCATGCCATATGTGGGGAGTGGTAGAGAGGCGGTTGCTAGTATATATTACCCTCTTCTTGTCTTGTGTCCACTAAATCATACCGGGCCCATACTATATCAGGTTGGGTATATCTGTGTAGGCTTCGTGGATGTATAATATACCTTTGCATTTTCATTTCCGCATAGGTATATGTGTATGTGAATCTCTTCAAGTTGAGCAGATACTTTTGCATTCAACGTCTTTCTCTCTTTTTAACAATTTTTGGTGTAAGAGTCCTAGTTTTGTCTTCGCTAACGGCTTGGGGGATGGACTATCCTTTCATTTCCATTCCCATGTGTGCTGTTGATTTTTTTATGGGCATATCTGTGTGTGTAACATTGACAAGTTGGGCAGTAACTTGCGCCATTCAACTTCTTTGTCGCTTTAAAAAAAACCTAAATAGTGTAGGATTCTCTTAGTTTTGTTTTCGCTGATGGTCTGGGGGTCTCTGTTGCAGCTTAGGGATCTCTTGTGGGCAACATCTAAGCATGATGTTTACGTTACTCAAAACTATTCAGTTACGCACTGGTCAGCAGTAAAACAAAAGAGCAAAGAAGTGCTAAATGTCGCTGGACCTACTGTTCCCACTCTAGTAAGCTGTGACATCCCAGATAAGCTTGTTTGGCTAGAATGTCTGTCTGGAAGGTTTTGACGGTGCAGTCTACTTGGCTAATATGTAAGCTGTTTTCCTGCAGAAAAACCCTGGAACATTGTCTCAGCCATTGTCCAGGGTACTGGTGAGCACTATGATCGTGAAGGATGATTTACTGGTCATAGGAGGGCTTCATGGAGAGCTCATTTGCAAGGTAAGCTGACCTCTACATATGAATACCAGCGCTCTCCCGCTTCTGTTTATTTTTTAGCACAATAAAGAGCACTAACTATGCCCTTCATTTTGCAGTGTCTGGACCAACCAGGTGTTGTATTTAGCACAAAGTTAACTGAAAACAATTCCACCACAAATGCAGTGGATATATTCCAGACTTCAAGGTGAAGCGGGAGATATTTTACTTTTGTGTGTGTGAGCTGACGGATTTTGGATGAATTCTCTTTATAGTAACTGAAACATTCTCAAATGCAGTGGATCAAAGAGAATCATGACCGCTAACAATGATGTTCGAGTTCGTATCTTTGATGTATTGAATTTTTCATGCCTAAACCGATTCTCATATAGTTGGTCTATAAATGTGAGTAACGCTATGAAACCCTGAATGATCCAAAGTCTTAGAGTTCAAATGTCATGCTGATGTATGCTATATGTCCACCAGAATACCACAGTGAGTCCAGATGGTGAGTTGGTCGCTGTCCTTGGAGACAGTACAGATTGCTTGGTTGTTGAGACTCAAACTGGAAAGGTATGAGTGCTTGCCTACTAATCTTTATAATCATTCCTTCAGTTTTCTACAAAAAATTTCCTCCTTTAGTAATCCTCTTTGGTTCAGGTTGTGAGTACTTTAAAAGGTCACTTGGACTATTCCTTTGCTTCGGCTTGGCACCCAGATGGAAGAATCTTGGCAACTGGAAACCAGGACATGACTTGCAGACTCTGGGATATAAGGAACACCTCAAAATCTCTGGCAGTGCTCAAGGGTAGGATAGGTGCGATAAGGGGGTTGAAGTTCTCTTCTGATGGTAGGTTCATGGCCATGGCAGAAGCAGCTGATTTTGTCCATATCTTTAATGTCCATTCTGGGTTTGAGAAGGCGCAGGAGATTGACCTTTTTGGGGAGATCGCCGGGATATCATTCAGCCCTGATAATGAGGCACTGTTTCTGGGTATTGCTGATAGAACCTATGGGAGTGTATTGGAGTTCACTAAAAAGCATCAGGACCGATACTTGGGCTTCTAAGAATAAACTGGAAAATGAGATGGGGGTTAAGAACAAGCTAGTGCAGATATGTGGCATGCTGTGCATATTTTAATAGCGGGTGGGTGTGCATAGGGTCTTAAAGAGATTTTGATGATGAAGCTGGTTTCGTGTCCACAGCACCTAGGTCGTACTCCCCTTTCTAGGCTGTAAAAGACTATGGAACTTTAATTTAGAAACGTATATAACTATATATGGTTCTGGCTGTAGTTTCGTCATGTATTTACTGTTATGATTTTCTGTTTAAACAAGTCACTTTTTATATCAACGGACAACGGGTTTAAGAAAAGTGGAAATCTTCGATCTGTGTATGACTCGATAATGAGAAAATGTGGAACAGGGAGAATCACTGCTTGATAAAATCAAGTCTTATACAGACGTAATACGGTACTTTCTCTTCCTTTCCATTGCCAAGATACCTCCTTTAGCACAAACAATGACAGTGTCGTCACAGAGAAATCGAGAAGTAGAAATTATAGATAATTGGGGCCGAACCAGAAACTGTGGGTAGGCTGATCTTTCACTGACTTAGTCCAGACTTGCAATATATATTCCCACCACTTTGGTATCAAATTTATCCACTAAGAAGTTCATTTAAGCTTAGTATTGTGCTTATGTCGAACTTTCAGCTACATTGTGAATGAGGTTTGTCAATATTGACATGGGGTTGGGTTATGTCGAGTTAGCATTGACACATGGTGGAAATTGTGCTTGGTTGGACTGGTCTCACTATTTTTATGGTATATTTGATAGTATAGTTATTGTATTTGTAGGTGGCTTTTATTTGGGTTCTGCGTGGATTCTATATTTTTCTTTAAGGGAAAATTCACAAAATGTCACGATTTGAGTTTATAATTCACGATATACCCTTTTTTGGAAAGTTGTTCACAAAATACCACAATTTGAGTTTGAAATTTACAAAATGTCATTGTTCGCTAACAGACGTTAGTTTCACCGTTAAGTCCCTCTGGTAAATGACCAAAACACCCTTGACGGCAAAAGGGGGTATATCGTGAATTATAAAAGTCGAATTTCGCTCGACACCCCTTCACTTCACTCTTAGGTAGTCAGTGTCTTAGAATAACTCGACTCAATTCATCGGTTTTCAACAGCATGCAGGGTCTTTTGAGACCCAAAATTTTGGGGTATCACTCAAGCATCAACTAGACTCTTCATATCCATTACAAAGTCTAGTTGACGGGGGGCAATCTGTTATACCCAAAATTTTAACCCCCCGGTATAGGGTTTGTAAGACTTCAGTATTGCAAGAGACACTTTGATCAAGAAGTAAGGAATCCCGGTTCGATCAGCGCATTCTGAGACATCAGGGACAGCTTAGTCATCATCACGGGCATTTTCGTAAATTTTCAGGGTTCCTAAGCCCCATATAAGCTTTCTCTCTCATCCGAAAATGGCTTAAATCATCTCGAAATGTTTTGAAATTTTAACCCATGATAGATGACGACATTTTGAGCAAATGAATTTAGAATTTTGATTTTTTGAATTTCCAATCATTTTCTAGTAATTTCTTATTGAATCTGACGAGAAATTGAATTTAAAAATATTCTAATATCCAAAAAATTCGATTCCACCTTGGAAAAATCAGAAATATCCTTCTTTACACATGGTTAAATTTCATAGACAAATTTTATTTGGAAGCCCTTGAGCTAAAACATCAGAAAATCTCGGTTTTTACCGGATTTTTTCTATCTTTAAGGAAGCCTATATAAGGGACCTTAACTCTTGATCAAAAATAAGCTCTCAAGCCCTAACAAGTCAGCAATCATATTCGTCTCATAGCTCTCACGTTTTTCAACTGCCGAGCCCCGAAATTCTGCCAAGTCTTCACCAAAATCACTTTCTAAACACTTTTTCCAACTCAAAAAGCATCAACCATCATCAAACCTTCACCAAAACACCATCAAAGCGTGAAGAAAATCAAGAACAACAGGGAGTCAGAAGCTCGGGTCGATCTCAATCCGGCGCCGGTATCCACGAGGCCTCCGAAGAATCCCAATGTGAAGAAACACCTCGAATCCGAAGGTAAAATAGGTTAGAGTTCAGGTTTCATAACTCCCCTCGACTTCATTAACTCTCTGTTGAAATTTGGAATCAAACCGAACTTTTTCAGCTCCTGAATTAGCGTTTTCCTTTGTTTCTGCCTGATAACTTGTGCACTAAGTTTCACGTTAAAATCAGCTTCAAATTGAATTGTTTCAAAGACTAACTTGTTTAAAATCTCATAGGCTACACACCCATAAAATTTGAGCCAAAAACACCACAGGGAACCCCCAGAACGCCGTCATCCGAGGGTGGTCCGCGCATACGGACAGCCTGTCCGAGGTCCCGGACGGCCTGTCCGACGCCACGCGCACCCCCGGCACCCACGAGCAGAAGGACTTTTCAAATTTTCATTTTCTTTTCGATTCGACTTTTCTGTATAACTGGGTTAATTAGGGTCTCTGGGTTCGGACAGTAGGCTCGTGGCCACGAACAGAAATGAAATTCGACTTAATTCTGCCTCCGAAACCCTTGTTTAGGTATTTTAATTTTCACTTTAATTTTCTGTCAAAAATGTTAGAAAATACAGAAAAAATCAGAAGTTCGCGCACTTAGGTTAAAACGACTCGTAGTGAACCGTAATTAAACTAAGTAGAGGAAAAACTACTTAAAGGGGTAATGAAAGTAATTTAACTCTAAATAAGTCGAATACCAAGCCCCCAAACCTGAACTCTCCTCTCATAATTTACCCTAGGTCAAAATTAGGTGGTGACTCATAATAGGTTCCAGTGAGCTAACTTAGGATTTAATAATTTTTATTGTATGACATAGTTATTAAGCTTAGGTTACAAGTGGATCTAGATTCCAACCAGATCCTAATCAATTTAATCAACATAGGATATGGATAAAAAATTGAGGCTCACAGAATGGCGACTCTGCTGGGGACAAACTCTTAATATTAACTTGTTTAATTTTATGAAAGAGGGTTTAACTCAAAAATTGTTTATTTATGGCTTTTATTACGATGTTTGATTACTTTTGTGCGTTATTTAAATTTCTAGATCTTGCATCTTATGAGAGCGAGGGTCCACACAAACCGATTTCACCCCGGACCCGCTTTAGGGTCCATAGTCAAGGACTCACACCTTTTTAGGTGATGGGAATAAGTGGGGGGAAAAGAGGAGAATGTCGTCTAACCACATCCCCTTAATACCTGGGCTTTAGCCCCAAGCATTTTCCTGGTAGTGCCCTTACCTAGCCTTGTTTGGTCATTCAAAGACCTGATCGTAGACGCATACCTTTAGGTGATGTGAAAAGAGTGGGGAAGCCCAAAGAAAATAGTGTGCAAGCCCAATTCCTTTGTGGTGACCTGGGCCCATACCCCAAGCACCTCTCCGGATCGATCTGCACCCGTTGGTCCAATTCGTCTAGTGAGGACATGTTGAACTTGTCTGAAACCTTGTTTTCTTGTGTGATTGGCCCACTACCAAGCCTAGAGATTGATAGGAACTTCTCATACATCAACTTAGCCCAATCTGAATTTGTGGCTTCATCGTTTACGGCCCAAAGGCCCAGTTTGGTTTAATATGTGAGTCATTTGGGCTTTTGCCCAAAAGCCTAGACTTAGGTTATTTCTTTTTTCGGCCCAATTTGAATGATCCAATTAGTTCTAGGTCCATAAAAAGAAGTTCACCTGAACTTGAAATAACTCACAAGTCCTGAAAATAAATCATTTTTCGGCTCCGCAACCATCTTCTCTGACCCAAAGAATGTTAGGCCCATTTGTGATTTAGAGATCATTCCAGCCCATGTGCTTTACTTCAGGCCCAAACACATTCCGGCCCACGAGATCATTCAAGTCTAGGTAAACTTCTTATCCGGGCCTTGGCCTAAAATCCTAGATCTAGGTGTCACCTTTTAGGCCTAATCAAAGTCATCTATCTAGGTTTCGGCCTAAGTTCCAATTCATGGTCTAAAAAAAAATTACTCCAACTCAAATGGCCCAACTCTTATAATACTTAGGCCCACACACCTTGTCTTTAACCTAGAATACATCCGAGTCCAAACATCTACATTTTGGATCAATTTTTCATTCTCTAGCCCGAACTTTGATCCAACCCCCTTTCTCTTGATTCAAGCTCTCATTGTTGGTTGACACCTCGAAAGCACGTACGCATGGATGCCCAGTTAGCCTCCACACAACAAAGGTGCAAGGTCTTGGAGTCCATTATCGAGGAATTGAGGAGTAAAACTAAACTTTAGGAGACAAATCAACAAACTCCCGAAAAGCTTACGAATGAAAATCTTAACCGCAGTTACATCAAAATGGACTCTGTTAGTGCCCAGGATTCTCAAACACATGTGGGGAAAGATATTCCGGATAATCAACTAGCCGCAGAGGTTAAAAGAGTTTTGAAAAGGATCGAGCGCATAGAGAAGACCAACAAACTAGCTGGCTTCGATTACTTCTCCACGGCGTCATATCCCGTAGTTGACCTCCCCCCAAAGCTGAAGCTGCCCACACTTGCCTTGTACAAAGGTTCCTCGGATCCATAAATTCATTTGGCTATGTTTGACCGAGAGATGTCCATCCTCAAACTCAACGACATGCAGAAAGCCAAAGTTTTCGCTCGCTAGCTGGATGAAATTCCTCAATGTCGGTATCTCACTCAGAAAATGAATGCTAAGACCTACGAGGAGGTTTGTGAAGACTTTTTGCATCACTTTGAATATGCTAGGAATCTTGAAGTCGCCAGATCAGATTTGGCAGGCACTCGACTGAAAGACAATGAGTCCATGTCCGACTTCATCAAGTGTTGGAGGAGGAAGGCTGCTGCCATGCCAACCAAAATGGACGAGCAAGAGCAAATCCACATGAAAATTGAGAACATGCGAAAACAATACAGTAATGAGCTAAAGTATATGTACTTTTCGAGTTTCAACATGTTGATAGGACAAGTCGGTATCCTAGAGGAAAAGATTCATAAGGAAGGGTTGGAGCTTGAGTGCTCAAGAAACTCTGGCGATGGTTCCAAATTCTCTAAGCCAGAACCATAAAAGACCTATTTTCATGCAGCAGCTTGGGCTCAAAGTAGTTTCATGGAAATGAATACGGTTCAACAGCCTAGAGCTATGAATCAAAACTTTAGGACGAGACCCTCACCATGCCGAGGCTCATCGTAAAGGGAATTAACTGACATTGGCCAAACACCAAGTTAGGCATTTGAATAGCTTCAGAGAAGAAACTTGCTACAGCCCTTGGCCGTTGGCCCCTCGGCCAGGAACTACTCATTTAGGGGGACATCTTAATCAATTTTGCCACTACCATCAGTTGTCTAGCCATTATGTCGACGATTGTCAAGCATTGAGGCACAAGATTCAGGACCTCCTCGAGCACGGAGTCCAATTTTTCTAAGTATGCGGATCGTTTTATTTAGGTGATTCATCATTAAATGATTTTTCTCGCATCTTCAAATTTTCCTAATAGCTTATTTTCTTAGTTAGTTTTCAGTCTCCCTGGATTGTAATTTTCTATGTTTTCTTTCATATTCATGAATAAAAGCGTAGCTCCATTTTCATAATTTTTGTGCATTCGTTCAACAAAACAAAAACAAAAAATATGACTATTAATGCTTTTCAAGAAAAATGATCACGAAATAATCATTTTCTGACAACAGAATAGAACGACTTGTCTTTTGTTTCTAAAAGGGCGGACATGTCTGTCCAAGCACCACAGTCTATCCCAAAACGTCCACAAAACATTCCAAAATCCACATCTGTTTAAGTGTTGTCATAAACCTCAGATCAATACTGGGGGCAATCTAACCTCAGGATCGTCATCTTTAATCTTTCGTTTAAGCATGTGAACTAGTCTCTAAGTGAAATTCGCAAGTGTCTTAAACGGAAAAACCATGAGCGAATGAGCGGGTCATCTTTGCATGACTTCGGTGAGACCACATTCAAAGGTAAGGTAAACAACATAACTCCGATCGAAGGAGATAATTTGTATATTTACACTTAGACCTACGAAAAGTAACAAAGAACGGATACATAACTATCAGGAATGACGAAGCACCTAGGTTCAGCACCACATAGCCAAAAGCTTGTGAACCTTGACATTAAACTCTAGGCACCCCCGCTGAGCCTTTCATATATCCCTTTTTTATATTATCAACTCCACAAAATAACCCAACCGGTAATGAATTTCCAACCCTGTGACCAAAGGAAGCAAAAAGCCAGATTCTTGGATAATGTTTTCATCAGTCCAAAAAAGCAACACTGCTATCAGTATGTCGAAGTGATCCATAAATGGTCCCAGAGTGGCACAGGATCTAAAGAGCTCACATCAAAACAACTCTCAAAACCCAAAACCGGGAGACACAAGAACCTCGAGGGTGAAGTCAAGGAAGGATAAAAAAAGTCAAACCCGAAGTGCCTCGAAGAAATCCAAATGACAACAAAAAGAGAAATGGTGTAAAGGACAACTTCAAAAGTCCAAGTCCAGAAGCTCGAAGACAATGTCATCACAAAGCACCTAGATGATTTCAAAACAATAAAGATGAATCTGATAGAAGACGCAAGGTGCAACTTTGGTCACCCCTTTAAGCTCCTCATACCTCAAATATCCCTCAATGGTCCCGTTGTCTTTCATCACACCCCATGGCCATGTTATAAGCTTTTAAGACTTCCAACTTGGTAGTTGTGTATCCAATCACGTGAAGGTAACAGATCAAATGCGTAAATCCATCAAATATCGAATTCAATGATCTAGAAGTTATGACCATGAGCAAGAAATGAGTGCAAACACCAAACACGTCAAGTGTAAGTTAGGAAGCACCACATCAAAACATAAGCCTTGACCTTGTGAGGATGAGACTTGTTCGCATGTTTAATCTAAGAAAATACTGGGGGCAATCGCCACGAACTCTAGCTTAGATTGTCTCAAGGGAAAAATATTGGGGGCAATTGTTAGTTCCAACAATTGCTATGACAACACAAATTGAAACCCGAAGCTTGAGCACCACCAACATTACCACCACACAGGCCTGCATAAGCCATTACCTCTACATCATACACCGCAAGCTGATCATAAGCCTTACCTCCACACCATACACCACAGGCTCATCATAATCCCTAATCACCACTTAAAAGGCCTCAAACCCCAACAGTAGACATCACACACTCCCACAAGCAGCATGTTCTTCTTCTAAGAAACAAATTTCAAATCAAAAGTCCTTAGTCAGGAAATGATAATTTCACTTTCCTTATTAGCAGAGAAAATTTTTCTTCAAACATTGCCATGTTTGGCACCTTTTTTTGCAGTTTCTTGTTCAAACACTTTGATTTCATTTTATGATTTCTGCACACACCTCACTGTTGCCACGTTTGGCATTTTTACAATCAGTTTTCACCACATTCTTTTGCACGAGACCATTATCTTTCCAACTCATTATTTTGCATGAGACCATTATCTTTCCAACACATTCTTTTGCATGAGACCATTATCTTTCCAACTCATTTTTAGTTTGAGACCCATCATTCAGTGTGAGACCGAAAATCAGTGCGAGACCCATCATTTTCTTTAGTACGAGACCCAGCATTTTCATCATCAGTGCGAGACCCATCATCTTATTTAGTTCGAGACCTAGCATCATCTTCAGTGCGAGACCGAAATCAATGCGAGACCCTGCATTTTCTTCATTCAGTGTGAGACTTGGCATCTTCATTTTGTACAAGACTTCAGTGCGAGACCTAGCATCTTCATTCAGTGTGAGACCTAGCAATTTCATCATTCAGTGCGAGGCCTAGCATTTTCCTCATTCAGTGCGAGACCTAGCATTTTCAACTTTAGTGCGAGATCCAGCATTTTTATTCAGTACGAGACATCATGTAACACCCCTACCATTAGTACAGTGCTTACCGTCCAATCTCCATACATATCAGATACACGCAGCGGAAATATACTTACATACAATGGGTGATACAATGCCGTTAGTCACCCACGTGACTAACAAGGCTACTACCTCTACATACAGCATCGGTCTGATGGACCGGAATCCCGAGTACTACGCATCTAGAATACATACTCCATTATCAATCAATTAAACAAATACTCCATTCAGTCAGTACTTACTCTTCAATCCATACAATACAATATACTTAACCGAGTCTACTAGGATCCTTATACAATATCAATCCCTTCCAAGTTCAACATACACCCTAAGAGACTACTTACTACCCATTCCTCACTACTACATTACTTTCTAAATACAAAGGGTGTGCTAGTTGATACACCTCTACATTCTACTATACTATCCAATGTAGTCGCCGGTCTCGTGCCTTGACCACATTCGCTTCGGGTACCTGCACACTAAAAATGTCCCCCGAAGGGGTCAGCTTTCGCCGAGCATGATAACCGCATACCCCGCGTACTAGTGAGGGTACGCCGACCACTTGGTCGAATACATGCGGTTCATTTATTCACACAACATGCATACATGCTTTCATACTCAATACTACATTACTTTCACAAGGCATACATACACACATACATTTCATTACATTCAAGGAACACAATACAATCATCCAAACATACTTACCTTCTTCCGAATACATACGCATTATATACACAATATACAATACTTGTTAGCTTCATTGGTCCACCCGGGTTAATCGGGTGGAGATTACTCTTTTACTCGTTACTTCATACATACGCATACATACTCATACTCATACTTACTTACGGATCCATACTTACTTACTCTTACTCTTACTCAAGTTAAGTCGTCGGGACCTCCGGCCCTGGGGACTACACGTCCCACCTCCGGGATTTACTTGACTCACCAATCCGGGATGCTACCCATTTAAGGGATTTGG
The DNA here is from genome assembly GCA_023374045.1 of Limonium bicolor. NCBI lineage: Eukaryota > Viridiplantae > Streptophyta > Magnoliopsida > Caryophyllales > Plumbaginaceae > Limonium > Limonium bicolor. The sequence goes on along the minus strand of CM041776.1, from coordinate 316,040,695 downwards.
GCCGCGGACCAGTTTAAGAGTCAGGAATTGCAGCCAACCTCTTGTGACTCCGCATCCTCACGCGTGGCCGAAGCTATATCGGACTGTACTCATTCCAATTTACTCACTTAAGTTAGGAGTTAGATAGTTAGGAATTAGCACAAGTCAACATCCGAGCCACAATAATACAATACACGTATACACATACATATCCATACAAATACAACACAATATACAATACACTACAAGGTACAATTACACATCATCATCATTCATATATTTCATGAATTATAAAAACTATTGTTCAAGACAGATATCGAGAACAATGTAAACAAGCACAAGTAGGTGCAGTTATAGTCCGATTCGTGCATTTATCTTATTAGGTGATCAAATAGGCATACAAATCGGGGTAACCAGATTAGGATACAGGGCATGAAGAAATCATACCTTTTTACCGGAATTTACTTTACGGGTGTTCCCTTATCCCTTTGGTTCACTCTTGTTCCTCGATCCTTATTCTCGAACCAATGACTACATGTCAAATGATTCAATTAATACTAAGCATTACAATACATGCATAGTTACTACTCCCGTACTTACCCCGTTATCCCGTTATTTCGGTATAACTTAATTCTTATATTCACAACTTTCTTACCTTCTTTACTTTAGCATTAACGCCTTACTCATTCACATATATATGTATGTATATATATGTGTATAGATATATATATATATATATATATATATATATGGTATGTATTTATATATATGTGTATATATAATATATAGAATATATATATATATATACATATATGTATTTACATATATTTATCTAATTAAAATTTAATTTTTTTTTTTTTATAAAGGCCGACCGACCCACCCTGGGTAGGTCGCCTGGGTAGGTCGGCTGCAGAGAGTACCCGGGTTATAGAATTCGGCCCGACCGACCCAGTCTAGGGTAGTCGCCTGGGTAGGCGGCTGCAGAACCCTTTTAATTATCTACTTGGATTCCAAATTCAGCTCTATTCTCACCCAATCTTTTCCTACTCATTCCCACATGTTTACTACATGTTTAAACACTAATTAAATCCTCTAATTCACCTTAGTTCATTCCATCAAATTCGTTTCTCAATCCTAAATCACTTACACAATTTTTCTCACTTCTTCTTCAACACATGCAACAGTTTTTGTTGCTCTCTTGCTACAGATTTTTAAACCAACTCTACCATCTAATACTTCCTCTACCAATGCCACTCCTAGCATTCTAATTGCATCATCTTACCATCCTACTTCCATCCCATTACTAGTCTTCTCCAAATCTGTTTCAAGGTATCAAACTACTCACCATAAGTTCTCCAAATACACTTAATTCCTCCTAGTTTCTCCAATGTGTTTTAACACTTTTGCTACAGATTTTACACTCTTTTATTCACATGCTACTACTTCCATTCCATAGTTACTAGTCATCTCTATTAACTCCAATAACACACCTTGGTTCTCCCTTTCACCAAGTCATCCATAAATGCACATTCCTACCAACTAAACAGCTCACATTAAAATCTGTTACAAGGACATGCTTCTACCTAGTTTTCGAGTTTCTTAATTGTTCTAGTTCTAGCTAAATTTTGACATAACCTCCCTAAATCTTGCATTCTCACCACATCATTACTCACATTTTGCTACCCAACACCTGTTTCAACAATCATAAATATACAAAGCTCCCATACACAAATACCAACATTAAGCACTCTTAAAAATTCCTGCACATATACATACATTACCCATGGTTTCCCAAGCTTTTCCAATGTCTTTTAAAGCTTTAAAAACTGTTGGTTCTCTTACACATTACACTACTACTCATTACCATTTACAATACACATTTTAAACTACTAAAATCTGTTACAACAACATACAAAAATTGCACAAGGATGAGTGTAATTACCTTGTTTCTTACTAGTTCTTCCTCCCTTCTTCTTTCTTCTTTCTTTCCTCTTTCTTTTCCCTTCCTCTCTTCCCACCGGTTAGGAGATTCAATTCTCACAAGCTACGACCCATTCATTATACACATTCTAAATTAAACTAACCCTTAATCAACTTTAAAGTTTTAAGGTAAGTTTTAGGGTTTAGGAATTGACATTACCTTGCAGTGAGTAGATGGAGTTAATAATAGCACAAGAGCAATATTTTTACTCCTCCAAGAAGCCAAAAATTGGCTGGAAGCAAGGAACAAGAAGTTCAATAACTAGAAATTATTTATTTGACAAATGAGGGCTAGAAATGTTAGTTTTTCGGATTTTTTTTACCTTAGACCAACAAGGTGGAGAAGAGGCTTCTAATGGTGGTCTTCTTCTTCAAAACCAAGAACACCCATGGAGATGAAGTGCTTGTTTTCGGATTTGGAAAAGAGGGAAATGCTCTCCTCGAGAGGAGGAAGACAATGGTACAATTTTTGTGATTTTTGGTGGAGATTTGAGTAGTTAACAAGAGGAGAGAGTGGGTGTTGTGTGTGGGTCATGCAAATCGCCATTAAAGGCTCAAGAGGAAGAAGAAGAAATAGAGAGGAAGAGGGGGCTGCTGTACGTGAGTGGAAGATAGGAAATGAGAGAGTAGGATGAGAGAATGAGATAAAGTAAGTTTACTTTTTGCTTTTTAATTCTTTTGTCTTTTTGCAAATAAGAAGAGATTTAAGAGTGTGAGTGGGGGGCATAATCGGCTGCACCCAGCACCCATTATGGGTTTTAAAATTCTATTTACAATAGTGGACACACTAGTTTGGGTTATTTATGTTTTTACCCCACAACTTCCCGTTTTTGACATTTTTTACTATTTTCTTGTTTATGATTTTATTGGTTTCTAAACCTTCACTAATGTTGTTAGGAGTCTATTTGACCCGCTTAAAGTCATGTTTCCCGGTTTCCTCGAAAAACGCGCTTAAGGTCGCTTGTGTTTTAATCCATTTTAAGGATCCATTTCTTCGGAAGTTGTTCCCATATATTATTTAGGTCTTATTAAGCCTTTAGAATCCATAATACGCTAACCGAGGTCTCATACCTCCTATGGCTATTAACGCTATTTAGCGTTTTTCGCTTTTTAACGTTTCTTCATTCTTTTGGATTTATTTTTCCTTTCCAATATTACTTAGCGTTATTAGGCCCTTAAATACCTATTAGGATAATTTTAATCACTATATTTAAGTTCGAGATATTTCACATCAGTTCGAGAGCAATGCGAGATCAGTACGAGACCTAGTATCATCTTTAGTGGGAGATAAGTACGAGACAGTGCATGATCCAAGTTGGCGGGGAAGTGGCAATAAGTCCCAATTTTCATTTCAAGTTTTTAGGGAGAAACAACTAGTGGGCAGTGACAATAAGTCCCCTTGGTAATCTAGGAGTTATCCTAGCACCCTAGTTGGTGGGTAGAGGCAATAAGTCTCCATAGTATACCAGCCATGAGCATTGGAACGGGTTTCGGTCCCTAGAATCATCCGAACATCATCAGCATCATCAGCACTATCAGCATTATCAGCATAATCAGCATCATTAGCATTAACAGCATCGTTAAACATCATTCACGTATTTGCATACCATCTAGTCTTCACTCTTAGGTATTCAACACCTTAGAATCGCTTGACATCACTTCATTTTTCCATTTAGGTAGTCAACGCCTTAGAATTGCTTTACATCACTTCATTTTTTTCATTTTTAGGTGGTTGATGCCTTAGAATCACTTGACACCCCTTCACTTCACTTTTGGTAGTCAGCACCTTAGAATAGCTCGACACAATTCATCGATTTTCAACAGCATGCAGGGTCTTTTAAGATCCAAAATTTTGGGGTACCACTCAAGCATCAACCATGGTTGCGAAAAATGTTTTGGTACGCCGAATTATACGGCTGTACCGCCGTCTCTACAAATTGACGTTCTGATTCGGACGTGTCATTACCGAACTAATAAGCACATTGTTTAATTAGTAAATATGGGTGTTTAAACGGTGAGGGCTACGTATCAACCGTTTTTTTTACTAAAAACGGAAGTTCCTAAAAAGTAGTCATCCAGAACAGAATTTGAAGTGTTTCAGTTTCAAATGCTGACGTTTCAACCCTAATATCCTCTATCTCTTAATTATGATTATAATTATAGTCATCGTTGCCGATGGTTGCCACCGCTTCTTCATTTCATCGATTAGAAAGTTGCACATCAGTGAGAGCAACATACATTAGTGTGCTGCTGCTCTTCTTAAATCTTAATTAGTTAACCAGTCTGCCAAAGTTCACGATTGTTCATGCTTTTAATATCGTTCAAAACAAAGGAATTCTTTTCATTTTACGTGTTGCTTTCTTCTTCAAAACAAAGTGCAACTGTGGTGTGCAAAGTGCATGCTATGCTGGTGCAGTGGTCCACTTATTTTATTATGCTGAAATCCAGGAACAAATTGCTGGAGTATCTCATCCTTGTTGGTACGATTGATATTTCTTCTCACAAAAGGAATCAGTGAGATCGATAAATATCCTTTTTTCTACTTTCTATTGGCAATATAGCATTGATACAAATACAGACTATAAAACAAATTAGTCACATATCTAGAATCTGGTATTTGCTTGAAAAAAAAAACGATGTGTCTAATCTAATATTAGATTAAATGGTTGTGTAAAATACTTTGCGTAAGTGTTTTCATTTTGTGTGATTGATAACAAAACTACAAATTAAAAATTCATAATATTTACGATATATGGTCAAAAACAAAATTGGACATTTATATATGTGAAATAAAAATATACATTTATTATTTATATAATTTTTTTTATATATGGTCAAAAACAAAATTGGACATTTATATATGTGAAATAAAAATATACATTTATTATTTATATGATTTTTTTTAATAATTTCAATAATCATGTAGATTTTTTAATTAAGTTTATGTGATAATATACATTGTTCGCAATTTTTAAAAATTGTACAATATGAGTAAAAAAAGAGACATAGCTGGGAGTCATGTTGATGAACTCGAAGAAGATGGTAAAAGGTTACTTCGTTGTTGTTATTGTGAGAATAAATATCGAGGTGGGGTATCGAGATTGAAATTACATTTGGCTGGTGTACAAGGAGATATTGCACCAGGCGATAAAGTCCCACCGTCAGTGAAACAAGAAATAAGAGAAGTTCTTCAAAAAATTGAGAAGACAAAGAAAACCAATCAACTGCTGAGGGAGGAGAACATTGATCGTTGCACTACCTTAACTGACACATTTGAGGATTCATTGGGTGGAGAACGTGTGTTAGAATATATAAGGAAAAAAAGAGGTCCGATGGATTTATTTGTAGCTACCCACCCTAGAGGTGGTGATGACAGTGATGATGATGGGTGAGAGAAATGTCGTGCAAATATATATATCACAAAATATATAATATGCAAAGAGTAGGCAAGTGCACCTATTCGATGTAGTACCACAAGTGTCGTATCCACAAGGAAATTGGTTCTATCTCCCTAGTCTCGGTAGTTAGTTATTTAATTAAAAGCGGTAAAAATATGGGTTTAGCTGGAGGCAAGCGTTGTGATTCGGTTTAGTAATAAAAATAGAAAACAATTAAACTAAAGTGGTATTTTAATGGATTGAAATGAAGATGTACCTCGGGAAAGTGTAATCGCCCAAATACTCCTAAACTTTGCATTTTATCCCAGTTTGCTCTAGTTGTCTATTAGGACTAAAGTTATAACTAACTCTAAAATCCTAGTGAAAGTCAAATCTTATCTAGTCAAATAAACCCTTCGGTTAGGTTGGATAAACATCACTAGATAGCATTAAACACAAGCCCTTAACAATAGCACTAAATCCACCAACTAATTAAAGAAGGAAAAATCTAGGGTTTGTCTCTCTCTTGGCCAAAATCTCTAAATCACATATGTATGAAGTTAGAAGAAACCATAAATGCACAAAGGTGATCAATCTAGCACATTAATTAAATTTAGAGCGACAAAACAACTATATTTAAGCAAATTAGGTTTTACATGCTAGTTTGGGGATTTGGGGTCAACCCCATCCCAAGGGTACAAAATAGGACTACTCAGACATTAAAGAAGTACAGAAAAGAAGAGTAAAAAAGATAGCCATGGGTTGTTATTGGGCTTATGTTAATATCTGTAATATTCCTAATACTACTCTGTTTACTCATACATATACTAGACTGTACTTAGGACATATATTGTATGTTTCTAGTTGTGTATTAGGTACTTTCTTCTGTTATTGATAAACCCGGTTCTATAGAGCGACTCGGTCTCTTACTTAGGCTTTCTTTCATCTTCTTTCTTAGTCAGATAGAACATTAAGTCGATAACTCATTTTGTATACTCTCATCTTCTCTCGCTCCCTATTTTTCTTCTTCAATGAAAATCAATCGAGGTATCTTTGAGAAATCTGAGATGGTATCAGAGCAGGAAAACATATGATCCAGTAGAATGAGCGGAGAGATTCAAGAAGAAAAAATCCCGATAACAACAAGAACTCAGAGAAGATGACGTCGAACACCAGCAACTCCATCGATCCGTCGGACCCATTGTATGTTCATGTGACGGAGCAACCGGGACAAGCTTTGGTCCCCAAATTCACCGGCGAAGGGTTT
>CM041776.1:315959326-316033592 GCA_023374045.1 Limonium bicolor | reverse complement strand
CTTTCATGGAAGTGTAACATGCGGCGCTCTTCGAACTAAAAACAAGTTAGGGTTTATAGATAAAACCATAAAACCCCCAAAAGACGAAGACGTGTATCGATCTGCGGCTTTTCAACGAGCAAGCTCCCTCGTCGTGTCTTGGATAATTTCATCCCTGACACCAAACATCGGGAGGAGTATTATGTTCAACGATGACGACAACCCAAAGGAAGTCTGGGAATGGCTTGGTAGACGGTTCGAGAAGAAGAACTTGACGACCCTCCATGGAATCAAAAATCAAATGGCGAACCTCAAGCAAGGAGAAAGCACCGTCACTGATTACTTCATGAGAATGCGGGAGATTTGGGCAGAATACGAGCTCGCCCTCCCCATTGAAGTTTGTGCTTGTTGCAACGCCTGCAAAGCGAAAGAAACCCAGAGGAAGCAGAGAGAACGAGAGGAATTAGTCCACTTCCTCATGGGTCTTGATAAGTCATATATGCACCTTCGAGGACAGATCTTGGCCATGAAGGAGACACCTTCGCTGGAGGAAGCATACTCCCTGGTCATACAAGAAGAACAACAAAGGGATTCCGGCGAATCGAAAGAAGACATCGAGCGTTCCGTAGCCCTTGTCGCCAAGGATTTTGGAATTTTCGCTGGATCTAACAAGCAGAGGATTTACTCGAACTCGGGAAACCCTAAAAGTGGAGCAAGAAAAAACAAATCAAAGGACCACCAGCTCAAACAAAAAGGAACCACCAAATGTACAAACTACGGTAAAACTGGCCACCTCAGAAGCGAGTGTTGGTGGCTGGTGGGTTTTCCGGGGGACGAAGGGAAGAAATCCAGAGAAATACGTGTTAGGTCTGTTGCCGATGAAGATCGAAGGGCGAATCATTCAAAGAATGAAGAAACTTCTCAATCCCCGGTCCAAGGTTTCACTGCGGATCAACTCAGTCAATTGATGAACTACTTTCAACAACACAAGGATGACGGTAAAAACTCAACTCACACTGATTTTGGTGAGTTCTCAGGTAAACCCCAATTCACACTAAATTTTCTACCATGTTTAAGTTTGAACAGAGATTCCATACTTGAACAACTTGAGAATTCCTGGATCTTAGATTCAGGAGCAACTGAGCATATAAGCGGAAACAAATCTCTTCTGTCAAATTGCAAACTTGTTAATGGAAATAAACATATTACTCTTCCTGATGGGTAAAAATTCTGTTTACTGCACTGCGGATCTGATCATAAATGGGACTAAATGCCTAAAGAATGTTATGTATGTCCCCTCTGTCAGATTTAATCTTATTTCTGCATCTAGATTGGTAGAAGCTCTGGGTGCCAAAGTACTTTTTACTGCAAGTTCTTGCGTGTTGAAAAATTCTGAGGAGAATATCTCTCAAAAGATTGGGAGACAAGTTTGTGGATTATATTTCTTGGATGTTACTGCTCTTGCTGTTTTTATTGCAACTGTGAATGATGTTCCTTCTGTGTGTGCGAATAGTTATGGCATGTTGGCTGAGGTAGAAAAATCTAGGATCATATCATTGTGGCACAACAGATTGGGCCACATTCCCCTAAACAAGATGTGCAAAATTCTGAAATAGATGCTGCTAATCACATAGGCTCAAATTCTAATATTCTTCCATGCACTACATGTTTTAAGGCTAAAGCTAAGAGACAAAATTTTCCTTTATCCAAAATTAAAACAACACATCCTTTTGATCTAATACACATAGACATATGCGGCCCTATGAGAACTGATACAAGAGAGGGATATAAATATTTTCTCACAGTTGTAGATGATTATTCCAGAGGGACTTGGGTAAGACTTCTTAAACAAAAATCTGAGGGCATGGAAAAGATTTTATCCTCCTTGTTGAAAAACAAATGAATATACATGTTAAGGCTGTTAGAAGTGATAACGCAAAAGAACTTGGAAAATCTCTTAAAGGAATGGATTTCTTTGCTAGCAAGGGGATAGTGCATCAGACTAGTTGCCTTCATACCCCCCAACAAAATAGGGTGGTAGAGAGGAAACAGGGTCATGTGATGCAAATTGCTAGGGCTTTCCTTTTCCAGTCTGGTTTAGATCATAGCTTCTGGGGCTATTGTGTAGAACAGGCTGCCTATATTGTCAATAGAATACCTAGTAAAGCTATCATGAACTTAACCCCTTATGAAAAACTGTACAACATCAAACCTGATTACAAGAAAATAAGAAGTTTTGGGTGCCTCTGTTACATCACTAACATTGACCCTAACATGGGCAAGTTAGATACTAGAGCCTATACTTGTGTTTACCTTGGCGACTGCAAGAACACTAAAGGTCACAAAGTTTGGTCCCTAGAACAGAACACGGTAAAAATAAGCCGTGACATAACTTTCTTTGAACACATTTATCCTTTGAAGGATGAAAACTAGAAAAACTCTTTTCCACACCAACAAAGAAACCATGGATGTTTTCCTTCTCTTCTGAACAATTCACAGAACCTGACCTCCCTGTTTCTGAAAATGCAACTAGACAAGTGGAAAATACAGATACTGAAAACACACAAAACCCCAATTTTCCCACTGTTCAACAAGTTCCCTAGGACCAAGAATTACCAGTCGAGAGTACAAACAACATAACTGACCCAGAACTTTCTCAAGATCACACTAATTCCACTCAAGACACTTGTCTTAGGAGATCTACCAGAACCCACAAAATGCCCAGTGGATACGATGATTATGTTTGTCTAGCCCCATCTAAACAGGAAGATCCCTTCTCCACCATTCTGGCTACAAGACTTGATCATGGAAATCCAAACAATTATAGCCAAGCCACTGTTAATACTCTTACAGATCACACACCAAATCTCACAATTCTTTCTTGTTCCCTTGGCGAAGACACCAGCACTTTCCTTGATAAAGTCCACAGCCTAGATGAACCCTCAAATTACATTTCAGCCAGCAAGGATCCTAGGTGGATTAGGGCAATGACTGAAGAATTTGAGGCCCTAAAACTCAATAACACTTGGTCAATTGTTGACCTTCCTAAAGGAAAAAAAACCCATCAGTTGTAAGTGGGTTTATAAAACAAAACTCAAAGCTGATGGCTCCCTTGAAAGATTCAAGGCCCGTTTAGTTGTGAGAGGGTTTACCCAAAAACATGGATTGGATTACGAAGAAACTTTCTCTCCTGTCATAAAACTTACCACTATTAGAGCATTGATCATAATGGCCATTAAGAAGGGGTGGATTCTAGACCAACTTGACATAAACAATGCCTTCCTCCATGGAGATCTCCATGAGGAAGTTTATATGAACATACCAGAGGGCTTGAAAGTCCGTGGAGAGAACAAAGTATGTAAGCTACATAAATCTCTCTATGGACTCAAACAAGCCTCTCGCCAATGGTTTGAAAAACTCACCAACTTCTTAAAAAATCTTGGTTTTCAGCAGTCTCAAAATGATCATTCCCTTTTCATCAAGTCAAGAAAACATAGCACCACCCTTTTAGGCATTTATGTTGATGACATCTTGGTAGTTGGCAATGACACAAAAGAGATAAAAACATTAAAGAACAAACTTGACAGAGTTTAAAATAAAAGACTTGGGCAGAATAAACTACTTCCTTGGAATGGAGTTTATGGAAGCCAATGGGGGAATAATCATGACTCAACAGAAATATTCAAAACAGATAATCAAAGATTTTGGGATGGAACAATGCAGAGCCTCTGCTGCTCCCCTTCCCACCAATCTCAAACTTTTTCATGATTCTGGTCCAAAACTTGAAAATCCAACTATATACAGATGCCTAGTTGGAAAGCTAAACTTTCTCACAAATACTAGACCTGACATCTCCTTTGCTGTGCAATTTCTGAGCCAGTTTCTTCAAACCCCAACAACTGAACATCTAAAGGCAGCATACCATACCCTATCATATGTGAAAGGGACATCAGGTTATGGTCTGTTCTTTAATAACAAAGATGATTACAGCCTTATAGCATATTGTGACTCAGATTGGGCATCTTGCCCAATCACAAGAAGATCAGTATCTGGTTATTACATATTGTTAGGTGGCTGTCCATTGAGTTGGAAGTCAAAGAATCAAGTTTCTGTTTCTCTATCTTCTGCTGAAGCAGAATATAGAGCAATGAGAAAAGTAACTAGCGAACTAAGCTGGTTAAGTAGACTTCTTGCTGAGATAGGATTAAAAAATATCACCCCACTTCCTCTAAACTGTGATAACCTTGCTGCTATACACATAGCCAAAAACCCCGTATCTCACGAACACACAAAACACATCGAATTAGACTGTCATTTTGTGCGTGAGAAACTGGAGGAAGGATTGATTCATGTCCAACACCTCCCCAACAATCAACAACTAGCAGATGTCATGACCAAGTCCCTGACAGGTAAAAATTATCACAGTTTGTTTCACTCTTTGGGTTTACAGGAATGTAGTGATGGTGGCTGATCAGAAACGACAGAAAGAAGCAAAAGACACATTTTTTTACAGACGTGCAAACTGTACCTTTTGAAGGGGGTATTGGGGTTATGTTAATATCTGTAACATTCCTAATACTACTCTGTTTACTCATACATATACTAGACTGTACTTAGGACATATATTGTACGTTTCTAGTTGTGTATTAGGTACTTTCTTCTGTAATTGATAAACCCGGTTCTATAGAGCGAACCGGTCTCTTACTTAGGCTTTCTTTCATCTTCTTTCTTAGTCAGATAGAACATTAAGTCGATAACTCATTCTGTATACTCTCATCTTCTCTCGCTCCTATTTTTCTTCTTCAATGAAAATCAATCGAGGTATCTTTGAGAAATCTGAGAGTTGTTGAAGAAGCTTTAATGGAGATGGGGTCCTTTTTCCTTTTCTTCTTCTGTTCCGGTTTCATCGCTTTCTTCTCTCGCCTCTGTTTTCTTTCTTTCTTTGTCTCTTTTCTTCGCTGAGTCCAGTCGTCCCCGATTCCCCGTCCTCTCTCTTTCTGATGTGTATACATAAATATATATATTTCCACAGGTCCCGCACCTGTCTCCTCCTCTGCCCCGTTCACTTCCGAATTCGCCCGCGCCTTCTTTTGTACGCCCCTGTTCGAAAATAACGCTTCACAAATAAAGCCTCATTATCTCACGTGGCTGTCCACTTTTCTTTGCTGTTGTACGTGGATGGTGAGCATAGGGCTGCTTGGAGCTTTGCGTGACCAAAAATATATGTGCATGGCTGAACCAATTGATATGCATGGATATTTAAACTCCATGTACGACATATTTGCATGGCTGGGCTGGAGCATGGTTGGAGGCAGTAGGTAGCCTGCTTGCAGCAGGTAATAATGTCAAATTGAGCATTCTAAATATAATAAAATATGTAAGTTCACTAATATAAAAATACTCTATAAAGTGGTGAAACTATGTTATAAATCATGTAAAATACTTGCAGAAATAACCCTTAAAAATATATATTTTCACCACTTATCAACTCCCCCACACTTATCTTTTTGCTTGTCCTCAAGCAAAACTAGGAACCCACAAGAAGGAGGAATATTTAAAGCAAGCAAGTGTTTAAATGAATTCTTGGATTTTATTAAAAACCGGTGGAATACTCATGAGGAGTGCAAACCAACCTTATCGTGGTGACATGGGTGTGCTTCGGGTAAAAATAAAAATATAGAGTTTCGAGGTATGATCTAGAGTGCTTCAAAGTTATAAAGATTAAGTAACTTGAAGAACTTTTACCATGGCCAACTTCTCTCAAGAATGGGCATTGAGGAGAAAACAAAAGGAAAAATAGATGTATGCATTCGTTTCACTTTTGCATAAGAGATGAGGAGATATATTTAGGCATTTTAGCCTTAGCATTAAAGAACACTCAGCTCTCATTTTGTTGGTTACCAATGGCGTCTCATAAGTCCCTTTTTTAGATTTTCACAAAGAAGCACCCCTTAGCAATCCCTAAGAGAGAAGATAGAAGGAACCCCTAAGCAATAAAAAAAATTCACCAAGATAAGGTTTTATGGCTGCACCGCATATACATGCTCCTCAAGAGAATTGTTTGAAAATTTTTGATGAAAATCCCAAGAATTCAAAGAAAAACTTGCTTACATTTAAATGTAACTCCTAAGTGGAAGCAATAGATAAGCATAAGGAAACTAAGCAGTGCGCAAAAAGAAAAGGTCGTCTCCCCCACACTTAAATGGGACAATGTCCTCATTGTTCAAGGAATAACGAAGGGAGAAACAAAAGACCTTTTCGAAGCACTTGCATAGAGTTTAACAAAAAGTGTGTATGATATGTATTGTGCAAAATTAAAAAGAAGGGTGAAACTAGTACTCCCCTGATAAGGTGCTGACTGAAGACGGGATTCCCCCACACTTGAGAGTGTCTGGGGTCGATGAGGCGCAGCCTTCGATCATTGGAGATTAAGGTCTTTAGAAAAATTTTGCCAGAGTTTCCTTTGAAATTGTTCCTAAATCCAACCCTTTTTCAGAGGGGCACACCTGTTTCCAAAATATTCACAACACAAACAACACTAATTTGGGCACAAAAATGCACTTCTGAGGAGTGCTCAAAAAGCCCATTAACTCACAAGAGTTCAAAATATTTTAGAAGTGCTAAACTAAAGAAATTTTAAAGATATGACATGAAATGAAATGAAGTCCGGGTTGCCTCCCGGAAAGCTGCCCTTCTTTAACGTCTTTGGCTAGACCTTACCTCCCCTTTTTTTAATCACCCGGAGGATGGGTGTGAGGAGAGTACCCGAAGCAAGAAGTGAGGACATCTTTGGGTTTCCATTTTGGTGAATGGTTTCCTTTTTCTTGTTTACCCCGCTTTTTCTTTTCATGCGTGTCTGGGGGGTAATCGGTACTGATGGCCATTCCCTCAGGTAAGGAAGAGAAGAGAAGTGAAGTTGATTGAGGTGGGTGTGCCTCTTTGTTGAGGACCTTGGCAGTTGCGGTCTTGTTGCTGCTTGGAGACCTTGCAGTGGTGAAGACCAATTTCTCATCATAAGCTTTAAGGGTGATGGTCCCTTCCGCTACTGCAATATGTGTGTCAGCTGTGGCAAGGAAAGGTCTACCAAGGATGAGGGGTGTAGTGGGGCTTTCCTCGATATCCATGATAACAAAGTCGCATGGGAAGCATAAATGCTCCACCTTGATGATGATATCCTCCACCACTCCACTTGGATATACAGTAGACCCATCAGCCAGCTGCAAGATCATTTTGGTCTTCTTTAGATCACCAATTCCCATCCTCTTCAAGGTAGAGAGAGGCATCAAGTTGATGGAGGCACCTAGATCACACAGGGCATGTTCAAATGAGGTGCTTCCAATCATGACTGGGATGGTGAAACTTCAAGGATCATTACATTTTGAGGGTAGATGGTGTTGAAGGATGGCAGAGCAAGTTCCAACCTCGGCCAGTTTTGTTTTGTTTGATATGAGATGCCTGAGAAATTTTGCATAATTTGGCATAGCGGCGATTAGCTCCACAAATGGGATGCTGACACTTAATTGTTTAAGCGATGCAAGAAATTTCCCGTAATCAGCATCATGCTTATGTTTCTGGCTCGGTCGAGGAAAGAATGGGTGGTTCATAAGGAGAGGGTTTTCTTGCATGGGGTCTATGGGAGCATTTTGAAGAAATTTCCCCTTCTAGCACCTCAACTCTTTCTTCATCATCCTTCTCGGCTGCACCTGACTTTTGTGAGATTTGGATCTTTTGTCTTTTACCACTTCGCAAGGTGATGGCCTTTACTTTTCCACTTCATCCTTCAACTTGGCTTTTTCTTCATCATAATCAGCAAGAAGCCTCTCAAGGTGCTCCCTCTCATACTGAAGGTTATGCTCATGAATTTTTGAAGAAGCTTCAAGTTGGGCTATCTTTCTTTTTGATGCTTCAATGGACATAGCCCATTCTTGATGAAGAGGGTGAATTTCAGAAGCTTCAATCGCATTTACCCCTTCAACCTCTTCTTCAACACTTTCTCTCACAAAGATGGCCTTGAGTTGCTCTTTTGGATTAGGCTTTGGTTGGCTAGGGAAGGTGTCAGGTGCCCGTTGTTCAAACTGCTCAAAACTGCTGAGAGAGATGATCCAAATGAGTTTTGATTTCTTGTTGAAAGCATCTTGACTCAAATTCCTAGCATCCTGGCGGGCATTGTAAGCCTCTTGTGCTGCATTTTAGCATTAGAGGAGGCAATGAAGGCTGATATCATGTTCTTTAGCTCCTCATCAGCACCGCTAGAAGAAGATTGAGATTGTTGAGTTTGTTGTTGGAATCCCGGGGGGCTTTGCGGTCTATAACCCATATTGGAGTTTGCCTGGGGTATGTATCCTTGAGAGAAGTTTGAAAAATTACTTGGCCCTCCATGATTTTGCTCATTGTTCCTCCATGAAAAATTCGGATGATTTCTCCATGGGGCATTGTTGTTGTTGTATGAGTCCATGGGACGGTTACTAACATAGCTCACGTTCTCATGATCACTAACGTAGCTCTTCCCCTCGCAATGATGAGTTTCATGGGGACCCGCACAAATGGCGCATCCCTCCATAGGTTGGCCTGAGGAGGAAGAAGCTGCAGACTTAACACTTTCTTTCTGTGCGGTTGCTAATTTTTTGACCATCTTAGTGAGAGAGGAGATCTGAGCTGAGAGGTGGTCAGTAGGCTCGACATGGAGTAGGCCTGCTGCCCTAGGAGCTCTACCTCTGTTTTCACCCACTGCCTTGTGTTGTTGGTCATGATTTCAAGGAGCTCCATTGCTTCTTGAGGTGATTTGCTCATAAAACTTCCTCCAGCCGAGGAGTTCACAAGGAGTTGATTAGAATCATCCATCCCATTGAAGAAAGAAAGGCAAAGAGACTGATCATCTAGTCCGTGATGAGCACAATTCATCAACATTTCTTTGAACCGGTCTCATGCATCGTATAATGTTTCCCCGGCTCTTGAGTGAAAGTATTGATTTCACCAATCAACTGTCATGTTTTGCTGGTTGGGTAATACTTTGCAAGAAATTTCTGAGCCATCTGAGCCCAAGTATGAATTGATTTTGAGGGGAGGCTTTTGTACCATCTTGAAGCTGAATCCTGAAGAGAGTGTGGGAATAACTGAAGTCTTATCCTTTCCTTTACGGCACCAGCTTTTCCAAAAGAATTGCAAAAGAGAGGAAGAGGCTCAAGTGGTTTGGTGCATCGTCTGGATTCGCTCCACTAAACCTTCCTAAATCTGGGTAATAATGAAGTGTGTTTTAAATGTCCATTGTCCGTTCTCCTCTGGTGTTAGCTCTGGAAGAACTATGGCTGAAGCTCTACCCTCAGTGCATGGTTGATAGTAGTCACTTAGAGCTTAAGGGTGGGCGTGTAGTTGCTCTCCTTGATTGTGCCTGTTGTTTTCAATTTCTGGTTGGTCTTGATCCGCCATGGTTATACTTCTTAGATCCCTTCTGGCTCTTAGTAGGAAGCGCTCAAGATCGGGTCTCGAACTGATAAGCGGAGAACCACGAGCTCGGGTGCTTGGCATACACAAGAGGAGAAGAAGGTACCTATGTAAACACCAAAAATGAAATGCTAACTGTTAGAGATAAGGAATATAAATAGGGATTAATAAAAACTAAAATATAAACAAAGACTCACAATAAAACAAAAGTAAACAAAAACGAAAAATGAAAATAAAAATAAACAGAAAAATAAAATAAAAATAAACAAAACAAAAACTAAAATACCGAAACTGGGGAAAATGATAGAAACTCAATCCCCGGACGGCGTCAAAAACTTGTCGTGCAAATAATATATATCACAAAATATATAAATATATGCAAAGAGTAGGCAAGTGCACCTATTCGATGTAGTACCACAAGTGTCGTATCCACAAGGAAATTGGTTCTATCTCCCTAGGTTTAGCCGGAGGCAAGCGTAGTGATTCGGTTTAGTAATAAAAATAGAAAACAATTAAACTAAAGTGGTATTTTAATGGATTGAAATGAAGATGTACCCCGGGAAAGTGTAATCGCCAAATACTCCCAAACTTTGCATTTTATCCTAGTTTGCTCTAGTTGTCTATTAGGACTAAAGTTATGACTAACTCTAAAATCCTAGTGAAAGTCAAATCTTATCTAGTTAAATAAACCCTTCGGTTAGGTTGGATAAACATCACTAGATAGCATTAAACACAAGCCCTTAACAATAACACTAAATCCACCAACTAATCAAAGAAGGAAAAATCTAGGGTTTGTCTCTCTCTTGGCCAAAATCTCTAAATCACATATGTATGAAGTTAAAAGAAACCATAATGCACAAAGGTGATCAATCTAGCACATTAATTAAATTTAGAGAGACAAAACAACTATATTTAAGCAAATTAGGTTTTACATGCTAATTTGGGGATTTGGGGTCAAACCCCATCCCAAGGGTACAAAATAGGACTACTCAGACATTAAAGAAGTACAGAAAAGAAGAGTAAAAGAGATAGCCATGGGTTATTGAAGAAGCTTTAATGGAGACGGGGTCCTTTTTCCTTTTCTTCTTCTGTACCCGGTTTCATCGCTTTTTTCCCTCGCCTCTGTTTTCTTTCTTTCTTTCTGTCTCTTTTCTACGCTGAGTCCAGTCGTCCCCGATTCCCCGTCCTCTCTCTTTCTGATGTGTATACATAAATAATATATTTCCACAGGGTCCCGCATCTGTCTCCTCCTCTGCCCCGTTCACTTCCGAATTCGCCCGCGCCTTCTTTTGTACGCCCCCTGTTCGAAAATAACGCTTCGCAAAATAAAGCCTCATTATCTTACGTGGCTGTCCACTTTTCTTTGCTGTTGTACGTGGATGGTGAGCATAGGGCTGCTTGGAGCTTTGCGTGACCAAAAAATATGTTCATGGCTGAACCAATTGATATGCATGGATATTTAAACTCCATGTACGACATATTTGCATGGCTGGGCTGGAGCATGGTTGGAGGCAGCAGGTAGCCTGCTTGCTTGCAGCAGGTAAATAATGTCAAATTGAGCATTCACCTAAAGTATAATAAAATATGTAAGTTCACTAATATAAATAAAATACTCTATAAAGTGGTGAAACAATGTTATAAATCATGTAAAATACTTGTAGAAATAACCCTTAAAAATATATATTTTCACCACTTATCAAGAAACAACAAAGGAAAAAAAATTGGCATGTCAATTAAGGATCAACGTGATGTGGTTGATCGTGAAGTGGCTAGATTTTTCTTCAGCAATGTGATTCCTTTCAATGTTGCAGAAAGTGACTCTTATCGTAGCATGATACGCGCTGTTGGAAATTATGATGCTGGATATAAGCCACCGAGCAGGCATGAACTTAGCACAACTTTACTACAAGATGAAGTACAAGTAGTTGCTAAGTCTGTGGACGAGGTAAAGAAAACATGGGCAGAAACAGGTGTCTTTATTTTATCTGATGGGTGGAAAGACACGAGGGGACGACAATTGATTAACTTTGTTGTTAACAATCCATATGGGAATGTGTTTTTACATTCAATTGATGCTAGTGATGTGGTGAAAGATGCCAATTTAATTTTCAATTTGCCTGATGATGTTGTTGAGGAAGTGGGTGAAGATTTAGTTGTCCAAGTTGTGACCGATAATGCTTCAAATTACAAGAAAGCTGGACAACTATTGATGGAGAAGAGAAAGGGATTGTGGTGGATGCCATGTGCTGCTCACTGCATGGATCTAATTTTAGAAGACATCAGAAAATTACCTCGACATAAAGCTGCATTAACAAAGGCTAAGAAGGTAATTAATAATTCTTTTCTATGTTTTCTTACATTATGTATGTTGCAACATTGTTCCAATTATTTTAACTTGTTGTGTGAATAGGTGATATCATTCATTTATAACCATTTATGGGTATTAGCCTTTATGAGAAAATATGCAAAAAAGGATTTGGTTCGTCCTGCAGCAACAAGATTTGCTACTGGATTCTTGACACTTCAACGCTTGGTGGATTTACGTGAACAACTGGAGCAAATGTGCACATCAACTGAGTGGGCAGGATGTACACTAGCCAAAAAGGATGATGGTCTTGATGTCAAGAGGATTATCTTAAGGGGTGGACTATTCTAGCAGGATGTCATCTATGCTTTGAAAACAACAACACCTCTTGTTAGGGTGTTACGACTTGCAGATTCAGAAAAAGGTCTTGGGATGGGGTTTCTGTATGGAGCGATTGATGAAGCTAAGGAGGAGATAGCTTCATACATGGAGGATGATTATGATTCATATGTAGAGATATGGAAGATTATTGATAAGCGGTGGGAATTCCAACTACATCGAGATTTACATGCAGTAGCTAAGTTTTTGAATCCACAATTCCAATATGCGGCGAATAAAAATGTACTCAACCAGAAATCAAGAAGGGGTTAGTTAATTGCATGACAAAATTAATCTCAAAATTTGAAGAACGATCTCAAGCAATGAAACAACAATTGAGCTTTATAAAGAAAGAGGGATTATTTGGACTCAAGCTTGCTCAAGAAGCTATTCATCAGTTAACCCCTTGTGAGTGATCATATATACTAACTTTCTAATACATGCATAATTTATTATACTTCATTTTTAATTTTAATATTTTTATTGCAGTTGATTGGTGGATTACATGGGGAAATGAAACTAAGGAACTCAAATCATTTGCAGTGAAGGTCCTAAGTCTTAAGTGCTCTTCTTCTGCCTGTGAACGAAATTAGAGTACGTTTAATTGGGTGAGAATATCATATCGTATCTTAAATCTGATATATTGTATTTATTTTAACCAAATAATTTTATGTAGATTCATACAAAGAGGCGCAATAGATTGACATCTGAACGCTTGAATGATTTGGTTTGTGTGGCATACAACAAAAAAACTGCTTCAGAAACGTCTCAAGAAGACTAAATATGATGAAGATTGCTTAGTTCGTCCAGAAATGCTTTCTGATGATGAGTGGATAGAGGAAATGGATAGCAATGAAAATTTGACCCATGATAGTGTGTCTGGAACAAGTGGGAGCGGACAAAAGAGGAAACGGGACACTCAGCCCATTCATGAAGAGAATCTAACCGACCTAACAACCACTCCTAATTGGGATCCTGAGTTTCAGCCGCTCGACTCAGATGACACTTTGTTAAATTTTGATGAGACTCAGTAAAGTGAATAATAGATAATATGCATAAACAAAATTTTTTATTACAACAATATTTTTCCATTTTGTGGGACAAATTTAAATATTTAAAAAAAGTATTTTGTATCTTACTACCATTTTGTGGGACAAATTTAAATATTTAAAAAAAGTATTTTGTATCTTTACTACCGTCTTGCTCGTATCGATACTCCCATACTCCGTATATTGATGGGTCCGTATTGAGGCTCCGTACCGTTTTTCGCAACCTTGGCATCAACTAGACTTTTCATATCCATTACAAAGTCTAGCTGACGGGGGGCAATCTATTATACCCAAAATTTTAACCCCCGTATAGGGTTTGTAAGACTTTAGTGTTGTGAGAGACACTTTGATCAAGTAGTAAGGAATCTTGGTTCGATCGGCGCATTCCGAGGCATCAGGACCAGCTTAGTCATCGTCAAGGGCATTTTCATAAATTTTTAGGGCTCCTAAGCCCCCTTATAAGCTTTCTCTCTCCTCTAAAAACGGCTTAAACAAACTCAAAATTCTTTGAAATTTTAACCCATGATATAGGACGACATTTTGAGCATAATGGCTTTAGAATTTTGATTTTCGAATTTCCACTAATTTTCTAGTAATTTATGATTGAATCTGATGAGAAATTGAATTTAAAAATATTCCAATATCCAAAAAAATTTAATTCCACCTTTAAAAAATTAGAAATATCATCCTTTACACATGGTTAAAATTTCCTATTCAAATTCCTTTTGGAAGCCCTTGAGCTAAAACATTAGTAAATCTCGGTTTTTATCGGATTTTTTCTATATTTAAGGAAGCCTATATAAGGGACCATAGCTCTTGATCAAATAATAAGCTCTCAAGCCCTATCAAGTCAGAAATAATAGTCGTCTCATAGCTCACACATTTTTCAACTCCCGAGCCCCGTAATTCTGCCAAGTTTTCACCAAAATCACTTTCTAAACACTTTTTCCAACTCCAAAAGCATCAAACATCGTCAAACCTTCACCAAAACACTATCAAAGCGTGAAGAACATCAAGAACAAAAAGGAGTCAGAAGCTCGGGTCGATCTCAATCCGGAACCAGCATCCACGAGGCCTTCGAAGAATCCCGACGTGAAGAAACACCTCGAATCCGAAGGTAAAACAGGTTAGAGTTCAGGTTTCCTAACTCCCCTCGACTTCATTAACTCTCTGTTGAACCGAACTTTTTCGGCTCCTGAATTAGCGCTTTCCTTCGTTTATGCCTGATAACTTGTGCACTAAGTTTCACGTTAAATTCAGCTTCAAATTGGATTGTTTCAAACACTAACTTGTTTAAAATATCATAGGCTACACACCCATAAAATTTGAGCCGAAAACACCGTCGGGAACCACCAGAACGTCGTCGTCCGATTGTGATCCGCGCCGACGGACAGCCTGTCCGGGCCCATAGACTTACTGTCTGTGGCCCCGGATTTTTCAAATTTTTGTTTTCTTTTTTATTCTTTTCTGTATAAATGGGTTAATTAGGGTCCGTGGGCTCAGACAGTAGGTCCGTGGCCACGGATAAAATTGAAGTTCGACTTAGTTCTGCCTCAAAAACCCTAGTTTAGGTATTCTTAATTTTCACTTTAATTTTCTGTCAAAAATGTTAAAAAATACAAAAAAAATAAGAAGTTCACGCACTTAGGTTAAAACGACTCGTAATGAGCTCTAATCAAACTAAGTAGACGAAAAACGACTTCAAGGGGTAATGAAAGTAATTGAACCCATACTAAGCCCCCGAACCCAAACTCTAGTCCTTTCCTAATTTACCCTAGGTCAAAATTAGGTGGTGACTCATTATAAGTTCTAGTGAGCTAACTTAGGATTTAATCATTATTGTTTTATGGCATAGTTATTAAGCTTGGTTATAAGTGGACCTAGAACCCGACCAGATCCTAATCTATCTAATCAACATAGAATAGGGTTCAAAAATCGAGGCTCACAAAGGGCGTACTATAACTGCTGGGTTTAGTATGGGATTTGTGCTTTGTTTACATGGTAAGAAGGTCATTGTAAATTCATAAAGAACATATTTCATCCTGTTCAGTTTGTTATCCTACTTTAACTTCTTTTTTGATGAGGTAATTTGGTTTGGTTATGCTGGTTGGTTTCTGGTGCATTGTCGTGCCACGGTTGTTTCTTTAATAAAGCAGCCTAAAAAAAAGGTCCGTCACAAGCTAGCGTTCATCTGCTCACACATAGACGCACAAATAATGACAAGACCTGAAAAATTAAAAAGAGGAACCATATTAAGGAGACAGGATGTTACGTTGATCATCTAGATCAGATCAGTTTTCGCTATGATTGATCGTATCAATTGCATGTATGTATTACGTATTCAGATATATTGAGGATGAATGGATGCATAATTTTATATTTAGTGCTTGCAAACTAGAGTAATATATTTGCTTTACGCTCTATACGAACTGTTTTGTAGCTGTTTGGGCTGGCTACTAAACAGTGGCAGTATATTATTGAAGTAAAACATGAGATTCATATGGGACCCACTCATTTAAGTTGCAATGAATTGTTTGAAATTTTGCATTGATTGTAGTTGTAAACAAGGCCATGGCTTTAGTATGGTGTTTGTGCTTTGTTTACGTGGTATGACGATCCTTATTAAGGCAAAAAAAGAGCTGTTGGGCTCAAACTAGCTGTTACGGCAAAAATAGGGGCATTTTGTGAACACCGAAACTCAAATAGTGGCATATTGTGAACAAAAACCCATATAGTGGCATATGTGTGATACAACAAAAAAGGGTATTTTGTGAATTTTTAAAAAGTTTCAATAAATTGCACAGTCAACTCAGCGCCATTCAATTTTTTTTTTAAAAAAATGAAGAATTCACAAAATGCCATGATTTAGTTTATAATTCACGGTATTTTGGTTATTTATCAGAGGTACTTAACGGCGAAACTAATGTCTGTTAGGGACACTGACATCTTATGAATTTTAAACTCAAATTGTGCATTTTATGAACAACTTTCCAAAAGGGGTATATCGAGAATCATAAACTCAAATCGTGGCATTTTATGAGTTTTCCAAAAAAAAATCAAACTTACCGTCAGGGGTATTTTGGTCATTTACCAGAGGGAGTTAACGGCAGAACTAACGTCAGTTACCGAATAGTGGCATTTTGTGAATTTGAAACCCAAATCGTGGCATTCTGTGAACAACTTTCCAAAAAGGAGTATAGCGTGAATTATAAACTCAAATCATGGCATTTTGTGAATTTTTCCCTTTTTAGAAAAAGTGAAAATTCACAAAATGCCACGATTTGAGTTTATAATTCAGGATATACCCCTTTTTGCCGTCAGGGGTATTTTTGTCATTTACCAGAGGAACTTAACGCGAAACTAACGTCTATTAACGGACAGTGGCATTTTGTGAATTTCAAACTCAAATCGTGGCATTTTGTGAACAACTTTCCAAAAAGGGTATATCATGAATTATAAACTCAAATTGTGACATTTTATGAATTTTCCTTTCTTCAATAACATATTGTCATGTATAAAACAGTTGAAATAAAACAGACACATAAATACGAGAACACGGACTAAACCTATAGTAACGCAAAAGGGCAGGATCTCTGTTTAGTTAAATCAACTGATTATAATATTAACATTATGTTAATATTATTTGTTAAAAAAAACATTATGTTAATATTAGAAAATGTAGATGTCTACTTGTCTGTAGTTTCATAAAAATAAAAATAGATACTATCTCCGTCTCACTTTGACTTTATTGTTTACTTTTTGACACGTTTTTCCATTTTAATATTAAACATATAAGATAAATAATTTTATAAAATAAATTTCTTAACATATGGTTTTTGACATAAGGATTCCATTGCAATACTGAGATTTGTAAAATTATGTTATCTTATACGTTAAATATAAGAATCAACCGACAATTCCAAATAGCAAATAAGAAGGTTAAATGGAGACGGAGGGTGTATAACTTGAATGAAATATTTTTTTTATCATACTCTTTCTTGCTTGGCTAATCTCCTTTCTGAAAGTATTACTTTCGCACATTCTTTTTCTCCACCTCCCCTTTTTCTCTTTTTAATACTTGAAAGTAAATATACTCTATCAAAACATACTAGTTTCTTATAATACATCGTTCACGCTCTTAGTGTTTATCTTTGTTCACTCACAACTTGCTCTAGGTCCCTTTTAGCGGTGGAAGTTTTCCCCAACCCGATAACCCGATTCAAACTCAACCCGTAAATAGCGGTGACCCATTAATTTTTGGGTTGAGAATGGGTTACCTATTAAATATATGGGTTGGGTATGGGTTAATGGTACTAACCTGAATTCAACCATTACTTTATTTAATTAAAAATAAATAAATATGTATATATTTTACTTGGATATGAATTAATTCTATAACCATTGTATAATAGCAAACAAAAATACTATCACTTCTTTAGGGCTACACAAATCATTATTTTATAAATCCAAATACATTCTCTAGGCCATCTATATCCACTATTCACTATTTGTTTGAAAACCTAAATACTATGTCAATCATTAGTCGTACAAACTCCACCGTTCACACTATTTCATATGTACTTATAACGACTATGAGTTAAGATTATTGACCCATTTAACAAAATGTTGACATTTGGAAAAACAGCACACAATGATTCAAAACAAATGACCATCATGTGCACGCTTTTATGGACGACTGATCATCTTGTAGAAAAACAAGAGTATTTGTATTTAAATGGATTAAACGGGTCGAGTTTTGGTTCAATGATTTTATATGGGTTGAAAGTTTGTAACCTGATTATTTTTAGGTCGGGTATGGGTCAATACAATTTTAATTAGGTTGGGTATGGGTGAGCTTCAATCCGACCCATCAATCCAAATGGCCACCACTAGTCCCTTCCATGTCTTTTTGGTCTACCACCCGGTTCGCCCTATCGGACTACTTTCAGATCGGGGATGAGCTCTGGGTGGATAAGTTCCAGTCCCCTCCGATAGCCGTTGTGGGGGATCAAACCGTGATTCTCCCTACCAAGTTCAGTCCCAATCACCACTGAACCAACGGGGTATTGGCGTCCCTTCCGTGTTTTTCAACGAATCACCTGGAAAACCACACATAATCCTTCAATTTGTTCAATCCACTTAGGTAGTTACCAAATTGAGTCATCGACAACCACCATTAGTTAGATCGGCTTTCGGATCTTGACCTTACCCTCGGATTGTTGTCCTGCTCTGCTCACCATCTCTCCCTCTCTTATCTCTTCTTCCCATGGCTCCAAACTCTCCAATTTTGGTCCATTCCTAATCTTTTATTACTTGAATAAAGATCCCAAATTTAGGTTAGAACTCTGAATTTCGATCACTAGAGCAAAGTTTCATGTAATTTATATTAATAAACTTGAATGAAAAACCAAAAGTCGTGTAATTTAATTTTGATTTGCGCTACTACACTTTGTTTGTTCACCAGAGGACGGTGAAAGTTTTTAAATGTAATATTATTGTTTACTGTAAAATTTAGCTATGTTAGCCTAGCAAAATGCGGGTATCAACTTGATTCTCCCGCTTGTTACCTTTCATTCTATCATTAGTGAAATCAAGTCACCAAAGAAATTGACAGTCTTTTTTTCATCAAAATAAAGAAGAAAGAATGTATGTAGGTAGATCAGCTGATGTATTTTAGAACCTTTTATTTCCCTTTTTAGTTTACACTTCACCAAGTTCATGTATGATAATGATGAGTTTTGGTTAATGTTGACTTTGTATGGAAGCAAAGAGATATATATATATAATATATATATATATATATATATATATATATATATATATATATATATATATATATACGGAGAGTCTTGGCTAAAGCTCACTGTAGCCAACTGGCTACATCCACCCTACGCGACGTGTTTGTTTGTTTTGGTTTTTTTTTTTATACACACCCGGCGCTTTTGGTTTTTTTCTCTTTTATTTTTTTTCTTTTTTATCATAAATGTTAAATTATTATAACTTTTAATATATAAGTTCAAAATGGAAAAAAATTATATCATTGTTCATCTAAATTCGAGCTCTTCAAAACAAGACCAGTCATGAATATATTTTGACAACTTTAAAAAAATTATTTTTACATGTATAGAACACAGAACGTAAAAAAAACTTGTACAGATTATCATACAAACCTGTACAAATGTTCACTAAAACATGTACATCCTCACGTAAAAATATGTACATCCTTGCATTAAAAACATATAGATAGACATATAAACCTGTACAAATAATTAAATATGTACTTCCTTAAATTTAAACATGTACATATAAGGAAGAACACTTGTACAGACGGTCATACAAACATGTACAGATGTTCATTAAAACATATACATTCTCATAATTGAACATGTACATTCTCACATTTGAGCATGTACATCGTCACGTTAAAACATGTACATTATCACATTAAAATATGTACATTCTCACATTAAAGTATATAACGGCTTCCAAATAGATTACCCTAACCCCACACACCCTAAAACCCACCCTAGGAAAGCTAAAAAACGTCGAAGGCATTTTTAGGGTTTGTAGTGGCGGGTTTCGGGTCTACCCGCGACCACAAACCCTAAAAATCTGTCAAGTTAGTTGCTACAATATAAAGTACGGAATAAATTCCAAATAGATTACCCTACCCCCAAAACACCCAAAACCCACCCTAGGAAAGCTAAAACGTCGAAGGCATTTTTAGGTTTGTAGTGGGCGGGTTTAGGGTCGACCCTAAACCCGCTACCACAAACCCTAAAAACCTGTCGAGCTAGTTATTATAATATAAAGTACAGAACAAATTCCAAATAGATTACCCTACCCCCAAAACCCACCCTGGGAAAGTTAAAAACGTCAAATTCACCACTTATTATCATAATATCAATTTTGATGAATCATATTATAAAATTAATGAATCATATTATCATTTCAGTGTATCATCATATACATGAAAAAATATATTTTTTTAAAAGATGTCAAAATATATCCCTGATTGGTCTTATTTTGAAGAGTTTGAATTTATATGACCAGTGATATAATTTTTTTTATTTTGGACCTATATATTAAAAGTTATAATAATTTAAAGGTTTTGTGAAAAAAAAATCTTTTTTAAAAAATAGAAAAAAATGAATACACACGCCTACAGTTACGATTACACAAACGTCTCTGATGTTAAAAAAATTGGCGCGTGTTCAGAAATAATAAAAGAAAAAAGGAAAAAAAAATGAAAAAAAAAGTCGAGCGTGCGTACCTGATGTAGGCATCACTAGCTACAGTGGGGTAGCCAAGAATTGATATATATAATATATATATATGAGAACGAGAAAACACCTCATCAACTATGTGTTAACAAAAAGCAGAACTCATTGAGCTGTTTGGGGAACAGCTTCCAGCAGCAGACAGCTTCTCAATTTCTAAAATCAGCAGGTTTCCACCAAACACCAAAATCAGTAGCTGACAGCTTCTGCAAAATCATCAGCAGGCTTCTCAATTTTCAGCAGCAGGACCTAACAATTGTCTCTGCTTTTAAAACCATCAGCAGACGTTCCACCAAACACTAAAACTAACAGCTGACAGCTTCTGCAAAAATCAGCAGACACTTCTCAATTTCCAACAGCAGGACCCAACAACAACCCTGAGCAGCTTCTGCAAAACATCAGCAGACATCGTAATGGTGCGTTAAAGGGAAGGAAATAATAAATGAGAAAGTAAGCCTGTGAGCCACTATCCTTGAATTAAAAGAATAGCGAGAAACAAATCTATTGCTAATATGTTGAATTTGAGTAGTGTGAGATCCTTTTTAAAGTTTTCATTAAATACTACTTTTGTCATCTAGTAGCACATTCGAATATGCTATAGTGACAAAACGAAATTTTTTGCTTTTTTTAAAAAAAACAAATTCACCTAAGATTTCATTAATCTTTAAGCAAATACACAAGTTATCTGGAATACAATTCGGATAGATTTTTCATAACCAACTTTCCTACCTTCGCTTTCATATTTGACTCCCTAGAAACAAATTCTCATCGAACATAACCGAAGTTCGCAACTAGCCATTTCATATCTTCCAAAATGATCCTTACTTGTTGATCAAGATCCGCACCAACACGGTGAAAATTGACAACAATGAGACAATCAGAGAAGACTCTTACACGCCTAACTGCCAAGGATGAAGCAAGATTGAGGCCGAGTATGACCGCAGAAGCTTCTGAAACCACTGGGCATCTCAGACCACGACCGCCAGTAAGAGCCACTCCCATGATACCAAAATAAGAGGGGGCGCATAGAGCACCCATCACAAGGTGAGCTACTACCATCAACCAAGACATTTGAAGTGAGATTCTCGTCCTCCTTAGCAAGTTGTGGGTCATGAGGCGGGCGAGCTGGCTTTGGAATCCCCACTTCAGCAGACAAAAAGCCTAGTGCTTAATCTTTTCCCCAAGCCATCGTTGGAGCAAGACCTTGGACAACCTGGTTCCTTGTGAACCAACCCGACCACAGATGGGTCAATTCTTCTACGCCTTTTTAAAATCCTACAAGATGGTGAAAAATAACCAATCAAGGACTTCCAAATCAGAAACCTAATTTTTGGGGCGAGAGCACGAAACACTATCCCAGAGGAAGCAAATGGATGGGTAGAAGAAAAGAGCGTGTGCAATGAAGTCCCACCCTGTAATACCCCATCCCACATCGGGATATGAGTAGTAATGTGAGTGGTTTATAAGGATACATATGGGTTGATTACAACAACAAGGCCTTTCACTTTTAAGCCTTAGTGAGGATAAAGGGTTTAAAAGAGGATAGTTTTCAAACCAGAAGTTGTTAGACAGTTGCCCATATAGGGTGTTTTGAATGATATCAGATCTAACTCGGGACCGTGTTGGGATAGGTTACCCGACACCTACCGAGGAGGTTCGTGGGACTTGGAGGTTAGGCTTACAACATAGACATCACATTCTTTAAGCGGGGGATCATGTACTACCCCCATCCCACATTGGAATATGAGTAGTAATATGAGTGGTTTATAAGAATAGAAATGGGTTGACTACAACAATAAAATCCTTCCACACTTAATCCCAAGTGAGGATTAAGGGCCTAAAGTGGCTAGTTTTCAAGCTTGATGGCTTGGGATCTAGGTGGTTGAACAGTTGCCCATATGGGGTGTTGCACATTTCCTAATTTTATTCATAACTTTAACTTCAAGACTTGGCCAGAGCCTGAAGGCTGAAGTTCACATATGATATCAATAGCCGCATGATACACAAATTTAATAGAAAACTCCCCTAATTTTGTAAATATCCATGCCCATTTATCCCTGATATGTAGTTGATAGAGTGGAAGGTTCAGAAAGGTGAATCTTGCCTTCAGTCTCATCTCGTTAGGAAGCAGCCATGTTCATGGTTGACTACCCTTTTTAGTGGGGATCCACGAGCCAGAGAGTAAGGTGTCACAACCATTACCAATTTGAATCCTTGCGCCTACCCTATCAGACGGAAAGCCCCGTGGATTGAGTGCCATATCTGGCTAGGGCAGTGGCCCAAATCAGCCTCAAGGGCAGGCCTATGCTAGAAAATATTTTGCTTTAAGAACCCAAGCAGCCAAGAGTGAGGATTAGTGAGGAACCTCCATCCTTGGAGAGCTAGGAGGGCATCATTAAAGCTCTTCAAAGATATGAACCTCAATCCACCATCTAATTTTTTTGCAAACTTTCTCGTATTTTAGCCAAGCTAACCCACCACTACCCGAGCCCTTTCCATCAGCGGTTTCTGATAAGAGCCTAGATATCGTTTATAAGATTAGCAGGAACCTTCATGACTGCCATGATGTAGCTTGGAATAGTCTGTAAAATACTGTAATAAGGACAACCCTTCAGGCTTGTGAAACTCTGCCCGACCAGGATTGAATTTTCTTTTGGATCCTTTCCGTAATGAAGCTCAAGATCTTCTTTTTATTCCTCCTCACGGGGCTATGGAATCCAAGGTACATACCAAGTTCATTCACCTCATGAGTTCCCAAACATTTACATAA
The DNA here is from genome assembly GCA_023374045.1 of Limonium bicolor. Classification (NCBI taxonomy): domain Eukaryota; kingdom Viridiplantae; phylum Streptophyta; class Magnoliopsida; order Caryophyllales; family Plumbaginaceae; genus Limonium; species Limonium bicolor. The sequence continues at coordinate 316,010,390 of CM041776.1, read as the reverse complement.
ATCACTCCTTGTTTGGCGGGGCACACCCAAGGAGAAAAGGACATTAGATTTCCTTACATTTATCTTCTGCCCAGAAGCATTTGAGAAATCCTGGATAATGTGCTTAAGAGCTCAAGCATTCTCAAAATTTGCTTCCCCAAAGATCACAATATCATCTACGAAACAAAGATTGCAAGCTCTGGAGCACGATTGTTAAGGTTGAATCCTTTATATAAGGTAGTCTGCATTGCAACTTTAAGACAAGAGGTAAAAGCTTCCATCACCATGAGGAATAAATAAGGTGACACTTGATCATCTTGTTGGAGGCCCCGCTTGGGGCGAAAACATTTCCTGGAATAACTGTTAAAGAGTACTACCATAGAAATTGAGGAGACGCGGGATTTAACTACTTTAAACCATTTACCACGGAAGCCCATGTTGTTCATAATGTCAAAGAGAAAATTGCATTCAACTCGGTCAAAAGCTTTAGACATGTCAATTTTGATGGAAAATTTCCCTTTAAACGTTGCTTTGGAAATCATCATAGAATGGATCAGCTCATCAGTAAGAATAAGGTTATCTGAGATCAATCTTCTTCTTTCATGGATGAAAGGCTGCTTGCTCGAAAAAGATAATGTCTTCAATAAATCCTTTTACCCGGTTAACCAAAATTTCACAGAATCTCTATAAATGGAATTGCAAAGTGAAATAGGTCTGAAATCCCTTACAGTCTTAGCCTGATTTGATTTTGGGATAAGGAAATGATTAATACCTTCAGGGATTGAAGCTTCATTAAGGATCTCCAGCACCATGGAGATAAAATCATCACAAATTATGTTCCATTAAGAGATGATGAATCTACCATTGATCCTGTCGGACCCGGGGCCTTGTGGATGTTAAGATTTTTGATGACATCAATGCATGAATTCTTGTCAAGTTAAATATTTGTTCAAAGCTTATGACATGTCCTTTGAGACTCGATTCTCAATGTAGGCGAGGATGTGGTAGTTTGGGTTTGGGTTGAAGGAGAGGAAAATATTTCCAAAATAATTCTTGTCAGTGGATTCAATACCATCCCAAGTATCGATTATACGCCCATCCTTGTCAACCAGCTCATTTATAATATTTTTGTTTGCTCTAGCATTGGTCTTTGCAAAGACAAATTTTGTATTTTTATATGAAGAGCTCAGCCACCTTTGTGTAGATCATTCTGCTCATCTAATTTCGTTGCGCACCAGCAACTTGTCAAACTCCTTCAAGAGAAGAGATTTGACATCATTGTCTAAGGAAGCAGATTGATTATCAATTGCAGATTGGAGTTGCTACTTCTTCTTTGAGATTTCTCTTTTCTCTAGCTTGCATCTACCCCTTACCTATATCTTCAGCTTTGGCCACATAAAAGAACCCGATTCATGTAATCGCTATGCCTTGAGCTACTACTCTCCCGCATATTCCTAACGATTCGTCGACAGTCTTCAAGGTTTTCCCAATAATTTTCATACTTAAAACAGTTTTGAGCCAACATCTATTTGCCTGTTCAGATACACCTTTATCAGCCTGTGGTTAGATCGATTCTAATCTAGGTGGTACACATTCACCCTTGGAAACCTTGCAATCCATTCAGAATTTGATACACCTCTATCAATGCGAGATTGGGTATATAATTTCCCCACCTCATATTGAAGAAGGTAAACTTTTTCCCCAAAACCCCCAAATCCTCTAGGTCACACTCCACAAGGCAGCTTCTAAAGTCCGTCATCAACTTCTTGTTACGTTTTCCTTTGCCTTTTTGCTCTGAATCAAATAAAACTTCATAACTTCAAAGACCATCCAAGGTTAATCTTCCAAGTCCTATAAATCCCTTACTAAATTCCAAGATCAAAATATATCTGCTTGATCGTACGCACTTTAAAAACCTAGCACCTCCAACTTCTGCCCTGCTCACCCATTCTTATCATACCATCATATGGTGATTTGAGTAATAGATAATCTGAAGTTACAGTTAATTTCCAACATCACATTCCCTCTCCCACCTACCCTACCAATGGCATACCACAATACATGGTAACCCTTTTAACTTGTTTTCATGTCTTCAATCTCATATCTAGTGAGCTTAGTCTTAGATAAGAAAACTAACTGAGAAACTGTGCCAAAAAATGTCAAGGAGCCAACACTGACCATGGGGTCGCTCTCAACCCGTCAACAGTTCATAGCCAAGCAACTCATTGTGAGGGCAATGCTTCTGGTAGAGATTTGTGATGCCCAATTGAGGCTACTGGGCTAAAATCTCAAATCTGAAGCCTTGGGCAATTCAATCCGTAGCACCTCACAATTTCAAAACAGTTTGCAAGTCTTAGAAATTACCATGAAAAGCAAGAGTCACAACGACAAACCAACCAAGAAAGTTGGGGCTGCGACCTAAACCAATCTGTTGTCACTTTATCAAAAAATAGGCTCCGATAAGTCATCAACGAACAAGATATCTCTGAATTTCGAATAGGTCTTGAGCAATTGACTATTCCAGCAATTGAAAGCATAAATCATTGAAAGAATGCAAAATACTAAAATAGGAGCAGCGAATTTGACGGGTCCTGCGCAGAAACTTCCCTTCTATGATCATTAAGCACCTAGGCCTGGCAGACAACCAGATCCAACCAGGCCAACCTCAGATCGGACGCAAATTACCATCTAGAAACCCGGCAAGCAAGAGAAGATATAGCAGATCATGGCAAGCTAACAATAGAGCATTGTCCAAATTCCTTCCCTACGGTCACCTGTTTCAGGTGAAATAAGTGCTCGAATCATTTATTTGATGCAGCAGCATCATAGGTTACTTTTCTCGTACTAATCACCCTACCTCTAATGTTTATCGCTTTCTTTTTTGAGCAATTTTTACAAATGAAAGCAATTTATTTAACCAAAAACTAAAAACCGCCATGGCATATGCTATTCAGGCTAGAATGAGGAATATAATTACATCTCAGTGAAGAGCTCTCCGACAATTATGGATGACAATAGGTCGGTTCGGGTCAGGTGAAGCATCACCCGCATCCTCACCGGTTTAATTTTTTCCACCCGAACCCGACTCATCACCCATTAATTATCACTCGTCACCTGATCCACGGGAACCGGGTTGTAAATGGGTGGGTGAAATTTTTAACTATTAAACATTGGCACTAGAGGTAAAGTTTAAATATTTATAAACCAAGCAATCTATCAGATGACTGAAATATTGATGGGGAGTTGAAGATTGAATTTTCAACCGTAATATAAGCCAAAGATTTAAACTCTTTTAACATAACCATATTAAATGTGTTATAAGTAGAAAGGTAGAGGCAGGGGGCTCTTTATAAGTAAAAAAAATTTAGTACATGTACCAATATTTCCGATGTTGGGTGGTAGCTGATAGGTTTGAAATAGCCACCTCCACATCGTCATATGGAAACTTTAATTCAAATCCAATCTTCTAAATACTGAATCACGTGGTGGGTCATGGGTCGATCCCACATTGAAATTCATTCTTCGATCCTCATATAATTGAGGACCTAACTTGTATACTTAAATGCTGCATAAGGTAATTCTCCAAGTCTGCCTTCACTCTTTTTACTAGTGAAGTAATGATGTACTTGATAGGTTTGAGAGGGCGCCTCTCACATTATCTTCTAGTTCAATGTGACACTTTACATACTATACAAGGTTATTAACAAGTAAGTAGATTGAAGTCCGCATGGGTTTTTTTGCCCCGAACCCAACTCTCCCGGGTCACACGTACCCGTTTTCCTAGGGGCGGGAGCAAGGGGGCTCGCGCTACGATTGATTTTTTTTATTACTGGCTAATCGTCCTCGACATAAAGGCAAAGGGAAGATTGTGTGTGTCGCTCTCGTCGTAGAGGGAATGTTGTTCCTTGCCTTAGAGGATAAGGATCAGTTAAAATAACACCTCTTTGGAACTACTTGGGACTTAGGTGTTGTTTTGGTTTTGTCCAAACCAAATTTTGTTGTGATTTCATAGTTTGAAGACATGGTAAACAGATAGGTGATGAAAATTGTTCCATCATTAATTTATGGGTGAAGTGGAAGCATACTTACCCATCTTCAATTTGTCACCATTCTTTGTTACATATGTCAACACTGCACCTCTAATTTTCGTCAAAGTTTCATCATCCAATCTTGTTGCAAGCAAAAGACCCTTGTTGTTCACCCCAACCATATTCTTTTACTATTTCATCTATAAAAAATGATGATTTTTTTATGGTCACAATTTTTTTTCTAAAACGCATCTTCTGAGCAGTGGGAACATCGAGTTTCATCTCAACTATCAGACTATGATACCACTTATTACTGGTTATGTAGGGATTATTAGGATGGTGAAATGAAACTAAACTAAGCTGATGTAAATAAAGTCATACTGATTTATGTGGTTGTGTAGAAAGATAAAATTCGACCATAAAAAAATTGCAAAAGATAGACGTAACTCAACCTAATACCAGTAACCCATAAACCACAACGAAAACAAGATTCTTATATAGTATGGATCTCTGTTGGAATACACATATATTGTATATAGTTTACATGGTCATATTGTATATGTGTTTTTATAGCCGTTAGTTATCTTCTCTGATATAAGTAGTATATATATATATCTACATATATCCCCTTGTAGCAGAGAATATAATATAGAGAGGAAGAGTAAATAGAATACTATCTTCTCTGTAAGGACTAGTATAGAGAGAGACCTTGTAAGCATCAAGTGTATCTTCTCCAAAGGTTGAATACAAATCTCAGAAGTTTCTTTTACCTCTATCTTTCGAAATGGTATCAGAGCAGTGTTGACGATCACCAAGAACGGCATCAATTGTTTCTTTCTTTCGTTTTCTTCTCCAGTCGTGGCCTCTGTATCTGGATCTTGGATTTTTTCGTCATGACGAACGAAGAGAAATCGGGGGAATCAGTCGAAGAAGGGAAAGCGAGTGCAGCGGACCTCAACGATCCCTATTATCTACACCCTGGTGACCATCCAGGGATGATTCTTGGGTATGTCTTCAAGGGAGAGGGTTTCGCTGGGTGGAAACAGAAGATGGTGGTAGCTTTGAGGGCCAAAAATAAATTCGGCTTCATCGATCGTTCAATCGAAGTTCCAAAGAGACGACCCCAAATACAAATCCGGTATCGCTGCAATAACATGTTAATTGCGTGGCTTCTCAATGTCTGGAGAAGAGCATTGGCGACACCATCGTCTACTTTACTTCCGTTGCGGACGCCTGGGACGATCTTTGCTCAAGATATGAGCAGGCTGACGCGACCCTGTCTATTCCCTTAGAGCAGCTCGCCAGGATGGACAGAACGGGGAAGCTATTTCAACCCTTCTACACTAAGATGCGAAAGCTATGGGATCAATTAGAAACTATGGAGAAAGGACCGAAATGTTCTTGCGACGCGAAGAAAGAGTACCAAGGACAGTTCAGAATGAGAAATTAATGACTTTCCTTATGGCTCTCGACGATCTATGCGCATGTCAAATCCAGTCTTCTTCTCAAGAGTAAGCTGCCCACCGTTGAAGAAGCCTTTGCTGTAATTAGCGAAGAAGAAAGGCGAAGGAAATTGACCACTGCGGTAGCGGACAAGAATCGGAAGCCCTAGTCCTATTCGCCGACAGAAACAAATCGCTACCGACCTCCTCCACAAGCAGAAGTAGATTAAAGATTTGAGCAAACAATGTTCAAAATGCCAGAAAAAAGGTCATACGAGGGATAGCTTTTCGAGATTGTGGGCTATCCGAGTGGTGGAAAAGAAAGGCGAAATCTGTAGCAGGAGCTACTCTTCTTGAAGAAAAGGGAGAAGACAGATGAACAATAATCGGCCTCAATCTCATGCTCCTAGTTTAACTAACGAAGAGTTAAACCAATTAAGGAGTCTTCTGGCAAGAACTCAAACAGAAGATACACCAGAAACGACTATTGCAACTTCGCAGGTAATTCTAGAACTGATTCTTTTTGCTCTGTCTGTCTAACAAGTCAATTAGGCATGGTTAACTCTCACACTTGGATTATAGATTCAGGAGCCTCAGAGCATATGTGTGGAGATGAGAGACTCTTTATTGAATTAGATAATCTAAATAGAATGTTGTGAAGTAACCATGCCTGATGGCCATGTTCAGAGGGTAAAACATCATGGGAAAGTGAAACTGGGAAAGAACTTTGTCTTGGAAAATGTCCTTTTTGTTGAAGCTTTCAGTTTTAGTCTTATTCTGTGAAGAAGCTGATCAGTCAGATTAATCTCCCTGTCATGTTCAATGAATTGTCTTATTGTGTGCAGGACCTTAACCACCAAGGAAACTGTGGATGATAGGGGAAGCTGTTAATGGGCTGTACATCTTTTCTGATAATAGCTTAGATGATTTTCTGTTAAGCTTCCGTAAACCTGAAATGATTACTTGTTACAATTCTGTTAGTAGCAGGGAAAATCCCACTCTATGGCATACCAGATTAGGTCATGTACCTTACACAAAACTGCTATCTCTTGGCTTAATAAAGAAAGAGGATGTAGAGAAACATGTTATCTGTGATATATGCCACAAAGCTAGAACTGTTAGAAAACCCTTTTATGACTCTTTTATAAAAACAGAAAGATGTTTTGAATTGGTGCACGCAGATGTGTGGGGACCCTTTAGAGTTCCAACACATGATGGCAAAAGATACTTCCTAATAGGGGTGTCCATTAGGTTCGGTTAATTCGGTTTGACCGAAAACCGAAATTTTTTTTTGGTTTTTTTGACCGAAATTTTTAACCGTATTGTATAATTCGGTTATTCGGTTAACCGAATAGTAATTAGGTTCGGTTATCGGGTTTGACATAAGCACTATTCGGTTAACCGAATAACCGAATTATACAATTTACTAAAAAAACCCTCGTTTTAACTACTCTGTTTGTAACTTGTACTTTTGACTGGAGTGGAGACTAGGTTAGGGTTAATTCATTTCTCTCTCTCTCTCTCACCTCTCACGGTCTCACCCACAACGGCACAGCCCGCAGTAACTCAGCTCTCCCTTTCCCGTCCCGACTCCCGACTCGGCGCCCAGTCCCCACTTCACTCCCGTCCCGTCGGGCCGTCGCGGCGTCGCCTCGCCTCTCCTCCAGACTCCAGTCCTCCTCCCCTCTCCGATTCCCTTCAATCTTCATCGCCTTCTTCAGTTCTCTCCACTCCAGTTTTCTTCCGCCCATAAACGGTAAGTGTTTCAAATTATTAAAGAATTTCACTATCTGTACCATGTTTGATTTATATCGGATCTGAAATCACCACCGGAAGGTGAATCTGATGATGATTCATATACGTCGGCGTTTTGTGGGACTGTGCTTTTACTTTTTTGGCGTGACCAGCATCCTCTAATGCTTGTTGAATGTTCAGTAATGCTGGTATAGTGTTTTTAAATTACTGCCGTTGTATGATGTTAAGAATGGTTCATTCCCACAGCGACATATTTATTATTAGATTCCAGCGAGGTGGTCATATACTACCTTGGTTTGGCTGTTCTTCACCATCTTCTTTCCGTACTTCCTCCATTTGTAGCCATCATCAAGTATATCAATCTCTGATTCAGTTTTAATGCAATTCGTACCTTGGCTTCCTTCTTGTCCTTCTATCTGATAATAATACGGGAAGAGAAAGAAGATGGATGAGGACTTTGAAATCCACCATAATGCTATGGAGTAAAGCTATTTAACTATAGCTTTCTGCCATTTACTCAAACTCACACCACTCCCTTGAAAATAATAGCCACAGAATAAATAGGTACAATTTAATGCTCTCTTCTGAAGGATTACTGGTTTCTACATTTTATTGACTGTGCAAGTTCAATTTTGAGGATCATGCATGTCGCAGGTACTTGCTTTTAAGCTGTCATCTGATTGGGTTAGCAGCTAACTAGGAATATACAATGCCACTATCTAGTCCCTCAATCTCAATGCTGCAAACAATAGATTACCAACAAAATATATATGTAGGTTGCATGTGTTACTACTAGGTATATAATGAGTCAAGTTGTGCAGTTAAAAACAAAACAGTCTGCTTGCTTACCGCTGCTGCTTTATCCCCCTCATACTGGTGGCAGGCACCATTAAACTCACCAAACTCATTCACTGCTGTTGTGTATTGTCTATCTCCGAAATCATGGAGATAGCTGGAGACAACAGAGACCAAGTCCTCGTCATTGCCCTGATTAAAAGCCATGTAATCAGGGACCTCAATTTCTGAATGATCAAACATTCGCTCCCACCACTCCATGAGGACTCAAACGAGCCAACATATAGAAGACAAGAAAGTTTGTATTTCTGTTCTTGATAATACAATACAATTTTAGTTTCCTTTGTCAAAATCTGACAGTTTGAATACAAGTTTTAGTTCCGTGTACTCAATACAAGTTTTTCAACAGTTTTTCCTTGAACATGATTATATTTTGAAGTTTCTTTCTTCACTGTTCTTGGGAATTGACTACTACTGAGAATTGGAATGATAAGGTTACTTCTTGAATAGCTATATTTTTGTTCAGCAGGTTTACCTTCGAAAGCTATACAGTCCGTAACAACCTTCAAAACTTACATTCTAAAAAAACTGCTACTAAATTAAAGATCACTCTTGCTTCTGCTTTGCTAATCTTTGCTTGGTATATATGAAACATGTTTCAGCAGTTCATTTTTGCTAGGATTTATGGTCTTGTGAATCTTAATTATACGGGTCTTTTGTCTTTGCCTTTGTCACCTTTTTGTGGGATGAAAGTTTGTACATGTACTAGCTGTGGCTGAAGCGCATAATATCATAATAAGTAGTCATGGTAAATACTGCTCTTTTCATGTTATATTTATGAGTGGAATTAATTGTTGTGCTCTTTTCTTGTATGGTGTTGTTCAGACTAGAAGGAGATGGTGTTGTTGTCTTGCTGACTTGCTTTGAAGGAAGAGATGATGGAAGTGAGACTACTACTAGTTGATCTTTGAGAGTTGAGACTTGAGAGAATTCAATGTTTAAATAGACTTCACCTTGTAAAAGAAACAATCAATTACTTTTTTTTGGTAGATAGTCATTGCTTAGATGATTTAAGTCAAATTCCCATTTTTGGCTTTAACAGCCATTTGCAATGTGCTGCTGTGTAGCAATTACATTAATGCCTATTTTTAGGATAATTCGGTTTTAATTATCTAATTCGGTTTTTTTTTCGGTTTATGCGGTTATTCGGTTAAATCGGTTAATTCGGTTGGCCAAATAACCGAATATAAATCGGTTCAGTTTCGGTTATACGGTCATCTAAAATTTCGGTTTTCGGTTAGTTTGGTTTTTGGATTAATTCGGTTATTCGGTTATAACCGAATTAACCGAAAAACCGAACGGTTTTAAACAATTCGGTTTTCGGTTAACCGAATAAACCGAATAGACACCCCTACTTCCTAACATTGGTTGATGATTACAGCAGATGTACATGGATACATCTGCTTGTAAACAAATCAGATGCTTTCTACTATATCACTTGTTTTATAAAGCTAATAGAGCGGCAATTTGAAGCCAAGGTTAAGGCTATCAGAAGTGATAATGCGCTAGAGCTAGGAAGTAGCAATGAAGGGGTCAAGTTCTTAGGGAAAATGGCATATTACATCAGACCACTTGTGCTCACTCACCACAACAAAATGGTGTTGTGGAGAGGAAGCACAAGCAGCTATCTTCTGGAAACAGCTCGTGCCCTGTATTTTCAGCCAAAGGTTGATCTCATATTTTGGGGGGAATGCATAAAACATGCTGCTTATATTTAACAGGCTGCCTTCAAGGGTAATAAAAGGATTAACACCCTTTGAAAGATTGTATAAAACAAAACCTGATTATTATATACTCTCAGAACCTTTGGGTGTCTTTGCTATAGGGCTGACACTAGAAAACAAAAGGGTAAGTTTGATGCCAGAGGTTCTGCTTGCATATTTTTAGGAATGGCTGAAAACAAAAGAGGTTATAGGGTTTTGGATTTACAAGATAAAACAGTTGTCATAAGCAGAGATCTAACTTTCTATGAGCAGAAATTTCCTCTTCAAACTAACAGTGCAGGAGAAAACCAGTCTTCACATATAGATCAACATCAGACTTACCAGATGCACCCACATGAGAATGAAGATCTTTTCAGGTATTATAGTGATGAAAATACACAGACAAGTCAATCTGCAATACCAGAAGGCACCAGTAACCAACAGACCACAGCATCTGATGTCCCAACAGTAGAAAGAAATGTTGTACAACGACACCAATGCTCACAGATGACGATCCTACAGAGCAACCACCTCTGAACCTATTCAGCTGAGAAGATCCAGCAGGCAACCTCAACTCCCAACCTACTTGGGAGACTACTTTCTAGGAGAAGCCCAAGTGAAAGATCACGAGATTTTCAGTAAAATACTGTGTGACAGACTTCACCAAGATGCAAACAGATGCAACACGCTGAATGAAAGTCTCACTAGCATTAAACCTATTCGAGTGCCGTGTGTCCAAGAAACTGTTTTGCAAAACAGCAGCATCTGAAGGAACCAAGGACCTACAAAGCAGCTATTAGAGATCCAAATTGGATTCAGGCCATGAAAGAAGAGCTCAAGGCTCTAGAAGACAATCATACTTGGAGTATTGTGGACCTACCTAAGGGAAAGCATGGTGGTGGGTAGCAAATGGGTTTTTAAACTCAAACTGAAATCAGACGGTAGATTAGAAAGGTATAAAGCCCGGCTAGTCGCCAAGGGATATACCCAAAATTTGGGGAAGATTATTGGGAACCTTTTCCCCCGTGTGGTCAAAATGACCACCATTAGAACCCTTATTACAGTGGCTGTTAAGAGGGGCTGGAAAATTAATCAGCTTGATATTAATAAACGCGTTTTGCATGGAGATTTACAGGAGGATGTCTATATGGAGGTTCCAGACGGGCTTAAGGAGGTCTACAATGGAAAGGTTTGCAAGTTACACAAGTCACTCTATGGCTTGAAGCAAGCCTCCCCCAGTGGTACGATAAGCTTTCTGTTTTTCTCCAATTTCATGGGTATGTACAGTCCGGAAATGATTACTCTCTCTTTATAAAATTTAATGGAAATTCAAGACTTTCCTAGGAATATATGTAGATGATATTATGCAACTGGAAATGATAATGTGGAAATAAGGAACATCAAAGCAGCTCTTCACAGTTCAAGATCAAGGATTTAGGAAGGTTAAACTACTTCCTTGGTATGGAATTCCTACATACTGAACAGGGAGTCATTCTTACTCAGTCTAAATACATTAAAGAGTTACTTGATGATTTTACCAACTAACACAAAAGCTGTAGTGCCTCTGCCTACAGGAACAAAGAGAGACAACACCTCATCTACATATATGGAAGATCCCCACATTATAGACGGCTGATAGGAAGATTGAACTTCCTCACCAACTCAAGACCTGACCTAGCTTATCCAGTTCACTACCCTCAGCCAATTCTTAAAGGAACCAACAGAGGAGAACCTACAGGCTGCAATACACCTCCTCTGTTACCTCAAAGGAACACAAACTCAAGGTATACTCTTAAACAATCAATCAGATTTTGAACTAACAGCCTACTGCGATGCAGATTGGGCAAGTTGTCCTCTAAGTAGACGATCAGTAAGTGGATACATCATCATGCTTGGGGGAGCAGCCATAAGCTGGAAGTCAAAGAAGGAACAAACGTGGCCTTATCCTCTGCTGAGTCTGAATATAGGTCCATCAGAAGAGTCACTACCGATGAATTGACTTGGCTAACTCGCATTCTCTACGACTTGGGAGTTGAAGGCATCACTCCAATCACAGTTCACTGTGATAACAAAGCGGCCATTTATATTGCCCGTAATCCAGTTTTCACGAACGAACGAAACATATCGAGCTGGATTGCCACCTAGTTCGTGAAAAAATTCAACAAGGATTGATCACTGCAGTATATTCCTGGTCAGCACCAACTAGCAGATGTTTTGACGAAATCTGTTACAGCTAAAGACTACAACTCATTCCTGAACAGAACCAGTACAACAGAGACGACAAAGGACAGCAACCATAGTGGCTAAAGTCTTCCTCTGAAGTTCAAGCAAGATTCAAACAGTTTAGCCCAAACTGCCCTTCATCTTGAGGGGGAGTGTTGGAATACACATATAATGTATATAGTTTACATGGTCCTATGATGTTTGTTTATAGCCGTAGTAGTTATCTTCTCTGATATAAGTGTATATATGTATATATATAATAATATATATATACACCCTGTAACAGAGAATATAATATAGAGAGGAAGAGTAAATAGTATACGATCTTCTCTAAACACTAGTATAGAGAGAGACCTTGTAAGCTCAAGGTTCTTCTCCAAAGGTTGAATACAAATCTCATAAGTTTCTTTTATCTCATCTTTCGAAAATCTCACCCACCGCACAAGTAACTTAAACTCCACCCAATAATACTAAGGGTTTACAAAATAACAATAAGTTTACAACTTTAAGACATTCACATAAACTCATGTCTTTGATTAGATAACTTAATTTTCTTTCTTTGACTAGTAAATATAGGAATCACGACTATTCATGGAGAAGCAAAAAGTCCTCTAATTAATTCTCTCGTTTCATCACTAGAAAGTAGATGCTACAAAACAACACTAAACGATAAATATGGAATACTCCGGATCCGACTTCACACTTCAGGACATAAAAGGATCACTCAGACAGGATTTCATAGCGACAAGCCCAAAGAAAAATGCTACTTAAGTGTACTTACTTCATCTTGGCCTTGTTGCGCCTTTGATTGGCAGAATAGTTGAAAAAGAGTCTAAAACTCTTGTTGAATGAAACCTCTAAAATCATCGACTTTTTCTTTAATTCACGATCAGTGTTCACAGAATCGCGATTCGGATCGTAGGATCGTACGATTCTACGAACCAACCACACAAGGTCGATCAGGATCGTTTAATATAATCGGAATCGGGTTGGGATCGGATCAGGATCGGTAGAATCGGTAGGATCGGTGGGATCGCGATCCTATATGATCCCATGATCCCAACTCTACATAATTTTTAAAATAAAATTTGATTCTATATCCCTTAAAAATACCAATTACGGTTAAACATTATATTATGACATGTGATCTACTTAAATCAGTTTAAGATTTTAATATTTATGCATAAGGTAAATTTTAATAATAGCATTAACAATGTAACACGACCTCAAGGTAGGTTTTGAAAATAGGTAATATATTCAAACTTATGTACATCTAAAGCTAAAAAATAGATACATTTAATTTTTATGAATAGAAAAATTAATGCTATATACTTACTATAATAACAAAGTTCTATATATGTATAAAATAATATATATTTCTAGTAGGGAAAATAATTTTTAAATATTTACTATGAAAAAAAACCTTGCCAAAAAGACTTTTTGATTTTTGCTACTTATTTTATATTTGACGTCTATTTGTAAAAATTTTAATGGACTATTTTAGTTTTTAATTTCCTATTATTATTTGGGGTTGGAATGTTATTTGTTGACAAAATATTTTTATTTGTTACTAATTCCTTTACCTTGTAGATTGTTGAAGATCTACAATTTAGTTTTATATTAGTTTGTTTTAATTATCATTTATTGTCGAGGATTTGATATTATACTTTGATGATGAATTTATAAAAATATGGAACCATTAAGTGATGGAGTGAAAAAAATTAAATTTTCCATATAATGATGAAGACTTTAGACTTGATTATATCATGATGGATTTAAACAATGATGAAATTTTAAAATATTAGTGACATAATTTTGATTTCACAACCGCATATCTTATTTGCGACTGTTGAAGAGTTTATATATATTTTGTTGAAAATGAAATAGGTTTTATTAAATTGGAGTTAAATATTTAATTATTTTATATAAGCATATGATTAGAATTATGTTTTCCCATTTTTGTTGGATCGTACGATCCTACGATTCGATCCAACATCCGATCCTAGGGGTTTGTCGATCGTACCCTAGGATCGTGATCCTGAGAACCATTGTTCACGATGTACCAATGTGTTTTTAAAATTAGACAGAATAACACTAAGTTGTAAGTAATTTTACCAGATTACACTTCGTTTCATATTTTGTTAACTACTTCAATAATATCCTTGAAGAAAGTATAATTACTCGTTATGATATGGGAATGTCTCCTATTCAAAAATATTACATGTACTTTGCTTACAAATCACTATCAGGTGATTAACTAAACATGTGTAATTTAGACTTTTTAGGTATATTATGGAGCAGATACCGAAACATGAAACAAATTGTTATATGGTGAAATTAGTTAAAAACTCGGTGTTATTTTGTAAATTTAAAAAATACGTGATATATCATGAAGTATCAAAAACTGATGGTATTTGGTGAAATTTTCCTAAAAATAAAATACTAACCATTAATTTCACAATCGTCCTATTAGAGTCAAGTGTGAGTGATATAAAGAAATCCACATCGAAAAAATGATATAACTATGGATTATTCCATCTAATACAAATTGGTTTTAGGATGGAACTAAAATTAACTAGTTATATGAATGTTTTATACAATTCTCACTATATCTCCCATAATTTCTAACATGAAATGTACGTTATGAAAATAATGCTTATATCTAATGAATTTCCAGTATCATGTCTGAATACTCAATTGTTCAAATTATTTTTATGTCACATCATAGTACATGCATTGCATTGCGATATCAAGTTTGACTTCATCATGAGCTTCAGTATTTGAGATCAAGTTGCGCCATTATAATGATTATAAATAACTCGTATAATTGAAGTTTAATTTGCGTTATAATTAATTTATAAACATCTATTATTTCTCGTATAATTAAATTTGTGCGAATTGAAGCTTAACTGAGCAAGTGGACACATGAGGCGCCAGAAGCTGGAGGTCAGAAGAGAAGGCGGCGCATAATTCGATCCATGCATTATCATATCACCTGCTTGCTGGATAAGATGCACGTTGTCAGGTTGATGAATGAACGGGGTAACGCTCTTCCCTCCGCAAGCTACGCATTGACCACGTACGACCTAAGCGTCCGATCCTTATTCTGTACGGAGTATAGTATTATAATTAGTTCTAATTAATCTGCGCTGTGAATACTTGCACTCGTATTAAACTACTATAATATTATTGCTTTTGGCTTTTTCACTCAAAAATCTTTCACAACTTACGGCACCATGACCATCAATTTAGAGCCTGTGGTTTCATCCATTTACGGGTCGTTGGTTATTGGAATATCAATTCCTAGAATAAGATACTTATGGAATGGAATTCTAAGATAGAATATGACCTCATTTGGTTTTATGATGTGAATACTTGGAATTAGGTGTTCTTTGTTTGGTTGGTAGAATAATGACAGGAATAGACTGGAATAAAGTATGCAGACCATATCTATCATTGATAAATAACACATCATATTATATTTGTTGTACGTAAACTATAAATTTTAATTATATATATAACTGAAAATATGTAAAAATATATTTATTTTTAATTTCATAATTATAAGAACGAAAAATATAATTCAATCAAGTATTTTTTTAAAAAAAAGTTACTATTTAAATTTTCTGGATAATATTTAATTGATACTATGAATATAAACTTGTAATTATTGAGTATATAGAACATAAAAGAAACATTATACTTGAATGTAATATAATGTGATTAATATAATTTGAACATCATACTACTTATTCAGTGCGGATAAATAGCCTTTTAAAACTACTACTAATTATTCAAATTTAATAAAATATTCTACAAGGAAAAGAACAAATTAATAAAATTACAATGTAAACTTTTAATTATATTAAATTATTATAGTACAAATATTGTAGTATATTTCAGAATGATTAATAATAAATATTGAACTTGTTAAGGGTAATTAATTATTAAAACTATTTGTACAAACTATTTGGTTTAAACTATATATCAAAGTTATTATAGAATATACTGTGGTTAAAATTAAAGAACAATTTTATATACTAATATACTTTATTTTACATTTCTTGACATATCAAGTATTAAATTTAAATTTATGTTTTTGAATTTCATTAAGTAATATTTTTAATAGAATATTTTTTAAATATACATTTAAAAATAGAAATAAAATAATGGTGCTATACACGTATATTCGCTTATAGTCAATTATTTTATTAACGGTAAGAATTATTTATTTTAATTTCAATGGTATATTTATTCCATTTAAAATTAAAATAACCTTATTTAAGTAATAATATATTTGATTTTTTATATTAAATACTAATATATGATACATAATATTTGTTTATATATATAACATATAATATATTTTCTCATAAGTAATGGTTTAGTTCATTATTTTTAAATATATAAAAAATAATGTATTTTAAATTAATATTTATATATATAAATTAATTGTAACTAAAATAAATGTAGAATAATAAATAAAGACTATAATTGAATATCTACATATATTTAATGTTATTGAGTATTTTGATAATCTGGTCACTCGCTTGGAATAGCAATTCCCAGCGTTTCAGCAGGTAACTATTCCCAGTGAGTTACTAACAATTGGAATAAGCACAATTCCTGGCATCGGTTTTCTTGTGTACCAAACAGGAATAGCTGCAATTCCAAGAATTCTAATGCTATTCCTGGTACCAAACGACTCGTTAGGGATTAAAACTGATAGCTGATCTTACTATTAATTTATGTGAAAAAAGGGATAATCAAAAGTTTGATAATTTGATAATGTTGAAAAGAATGGATCTTTTGTCTCATTTTACTTGATTGTTCAGACCGTTGATTCCATTTTTCATTTGTGGGGATAGTTTATAGACCCACACAACACAAACACCCGTAGACACAAAGTAAGTGATCCATGAATGTGAATTGAATTTGGTAGCCTTCTTGACTGACATTATCAATGCTAAATTTGTCTTGTCAAAAATAAAGAAAAATAATGCAATACACGGATATTATTTACACCATCAAAGGTAAAAGAGAATTGTTCTTTGTAGTCATAAAGTTACTAAGTGTAGGGTCGATAGACGGTCGAAGGTATTGCAGCCGCTTAGTGGTCAGAGAGTCCACAACCGTCCGATGGCTCCTTTCAGGGTCAACAGTTGGGTGGTTCAAATCTTTTTTTTAAAGATTATTCTACACCACACCTTAAAAACTCATAAGAAAGTTAAAAAACGTGAAGATCTTTTTAGGCTTTAGGATCTAACGACCCTAAAACACAACTCCAAAAAACTAATCGAGTAGTAGCGACTTGTAAATATAGAAAGACTTCAAAAAAGATTACCCTAAGGCCACTCTAGGAAAGCTAAAAACGTCGAAGACATTTTTAAGGTTTGTAAGGGTGGATTTAGGTCTAACATCTTAAACCACAAACCCTTAACCTGCCGAGTTAGTAGCGACATTATGAAGTATATAACAACTTCAAAAAGATTACCCCAACTACACATCCTAAACACCTCCATATGAAAGCTAAAAACATCGAAGGTATTTTTAGGGTTTGGTGACGGTTAAGGTCTAACGAGCATAAACCACAACTCTAAAACACTATTGAGTCATGATGACATTATAAAGTAGAACGACTTCAAAGAATATTACCCTACACCATACTCCCTAAACCACCCTAGAAAACTTAAAACATTGAAGATACACCCTAAAACTCAATCTAGGTAGTTAAAAACATCATAAATGTATTTCAGGGCAACCGAATCCAGGCTACAAGAGGCATAGGCGCATAGCCACCAGACGGCTAGACCACCTGTAGCCGCTGGTCAGCTAGAAGGGCTGCAGTCGTTAGGCGGCTAGGGGGTCTAGCCGCCTAACAACTATCCAGTCCCAGCCTGGATTCGAGACTGCCTTCTCTACATTAAAAGGTTTGCATTAAATAAAGAGAGTGACTATAAATAATTTTGCAGAAAGTAAAATTTACATTGAAGTACCAGTGTACCACAGAGTATTAAAACGTACTTTGTCCACATAAAATGTTTTACTATATATTTATTAAGTCTCATCCTTTTGCTAGCTAACAACTAATAATTGTTGTTAGTTCTAAGTTGAATTAAGGTAAATAAAGTGGAAAATTAACGAGAGAAAAAGAAAAAAAAACAGGATATATCAGTAGACATATATATATATATGACATATACAAGGAAAAGAAGTAAATGATAGATAAACTGATCATGTCCATAATCTTAAGTATTGCTTTTTAACACAACATAAAACTGACATATGAATTTCAGATTCAACTCACACTAGATTATAATCATAAGTATTGTTAAAATGCTACAATGCGTGCGTATGATCAGATTCATCATTTTAACTAGTTGTTTAATTGATTATATTTTTTATAGTTATTGCAGTGGATAGATTTCGAATCCAGGACCTCTGGGTTTAATTGATTAAATTTGTTGTTTGATTACATAAAAAACTGTTTTACTGCTACTATCTTTTGATGGAAGGTCTCACCCTCTAGTATTTTTTTGCCATCAATCGGTCTTTTTTCCTTCAATTGTTTTCATTTTTACCGTGAATGAACGATCAAAGACCTTTCTTTTCAAATCTTTCCTTCTTTCACATTGTATCCCAATATAATGCATGTTCATCCGTCTTTTACCACTCTATTAAACCATAATATATATATCTTTAATACCTTGACCTAATCAGTTTATTTCATATTCAAGCTGTTAATACTAAAGTCAACTTATTTTGGTCCAATAATGATGCCTTTTTCTATATATATATTCAAACAAATAACAATAATCAAATTAGGCTATTAGTTAAAATAGCTTTCTGTTCACTTACCACATAGGCAAACAAAAGAGCAAAATATAATTAGAGTAAATTACTGTAAGCCCCCTTGAGGTTTGACGATATTACATGTTAGATCTTGGGGTTATCAATATATCTGACAACCCCCAAGATATAGGAATTCCTGATAGTGGACCACCAAAACCATAAATATGTTTTTCTTAGACACTGATTCCTTCCCACCTAACAACTTATATCTTAACATGTTGGATTTCACTCACTATGAAGCACAATCTCTCTCTTCCTAAAAGTCTATTATTTGACAAAAAACCATGAGGATGTGACTCATATGTATATTTTTGTTGTTTAGTTGGAGTTACAGTTCTTTGTTTTGGTGAAGTGAAGGAGAAATATATTATTTAAAAATAGAGACAGATAAGACGAAAGAGATTGTGGGTGTGATTTTGTATTATACGTATTATGTGATGTGTCAATGAGACGTGAAGAGTTTGCTAGGCCGAATAGAATGAATTCCTAAACAAACAAATTTATAATTTTGGGGTTCCATTATCAGAAACACCTATACCTCAAGGGGTTGCCAGATATATTGATAACCTGAATATATTAATTTGCAATATTGATAAACCTTAAGGAGGCTTAGAGTAATTCACTCTATTAATTATTATTAAATATAGCAAAAATGAAATAGAGTAAGAGTTTGAAAATAAGTAAAGTAATTGTTAAAAGAATTTGTAATGTAGGTAAATGTAATTTCATTGTACTTTAGGGCAGTGGCGGACCTAGAAGCTAAATCTTATGGGGTCTAAATTTTTTTCTGACAATAACATATATTAAATATAAATGTGTGGTCATAAATTTATTAAACATTATAACCTTATATATAGGAACATGTTTCTATTGCTAAATTATTATCAACTTTCAGTATTTTACTTAATTTTATGTTATTAAAACTATATTTAAAAAAATAGGGAAAATTCACGAGATACCCCTGTTTTCTTTCGTAATTCACAATATACCCCTGTGATTTAGTAATTTAACTTTAAACATGCTTAAATGTTGTCCAAAATTGATGAAACTTTACATGGACGATGCTAAAGTGTTATATTTTGGTCCAATATCAATTTTGAAGCTTTTTAAGCTCACATGTGACCTGTGGGACCCAATGAATATGTGACTGTTCATTGGGTCCCACAGGTCACATGTGAGCTTAAAAAACTTCAAATTTGATATTGGATCAAAATATAACACTTTAGCATCGTCCATGTAAAGTTTCATCAATTTTGGACAACATTTAAGCATGTTTAAAGTTAAATTACTAAAATCACAGGGGTATATTGTGAATTACGAAAGAAAACAGGGGTATCTCGTGAATTTTCCCAAAAAAATATCTTTTTTATTGTCAGAAAAATTATGGGATCCGGGTCCCACGGGAACCCCTCGGTCCGCTCCTGCTTTAGGGCACGTAAGAGATGGTAATTTTCTCCGTTGTTTAATTCATAGCAGGAGTGATTGACATTCGCTCGCTTTAGGTTTGTAATGTTATTCATAGAGAATGATCTGATCTAAATCTTAATTAAATGGTTACACTATACAGATTTGATTCTATCTGCAGGAGCTTCCATTTTTAAATACTCTAGCTGCAGGAGCTATACGTGAAGTATTAATAGAGCTATGTTTACACTAGAGCATGTGCCACGCAGCAGTCACTTGTATTGCTATTCATGACCGTAGATATGCATATCAATAGTTCACACTACTTGTCCTACATTAATTATTCTTGTATGCATATTGAATGTACTTTTTTTTTCCAAACAAGTATCCATATTGAATACTGAAAGTCCACATTGGTGGAGCACGGCTGTTGAGGTAGCAATTAATGTTCGCGTTTGCTCGAACGATCACTATTCTTTCCATTACACCATAAAGTCTGGGTGTTGGAGATTTAGCACAAAACTGTTTATTTTATACTTTAAAAGAGATACTTATTTCTATTCAAAATATAAATCATTCTCGAACTAAGCTAAAACAATTTATATGTTGAGTAAGCGGGAGTATTTTTTTTTCTAGTTTCGTAATTTTTGGTTATTGACGAAAGAAAAAATATACCAGATACTTTCACTTGTTTGGCATGATTGTTTTACGGTTGTTTTGGTCCAACTGTTTTGAAACTATTTTATAGTATGTGACAACATGTTATTGGGGTAATATGTAGGTACCACGTGGGACCCACACGGGACCCAACCATTTATACCACAAATATGCTATCAAATATGCCAAGACAAATAGAGTCTTAAAACTCAATGGGTTTTTTTTAGATTGTGCTTTGTAGTATGTGTTATAGCTTACATTAATAAAAAAAAAGTAAAGCAAAAAGTATATAAAATAAAGTGATGAGTTAATATTGTAAATGTATATTTATTATAGGGTTTTGATGTGGTAAACCTACCAGACTAAGAGTCGCCAATTTTATCTCAACCAACTTTGCACTCGCTATGGTAAAAGAGTTGTAACATAAATATTTACTATGTGTTAGTCCAAGCTAGATCTTATCCAGTGAAGATTACAGATATTTAGCCCAGATAATTATTATCCTGATCAAGATTATATGATCTTTTGTTTGTAAATAATATCTCGTTTTTAGTTAGATTTATTCTAGATAGATTTAAGCAAGTTTGTTACCTTTTCATTAGCATGTATGTGTACGAAAACATGAGATTTTCACCACAAAAAGAGTTTTTAAGAGAAAAAACATAGTTTAGGTTCAGATTTTCTTTTAAACTCTTTCTGTCTTGTTTCTCTTCTCTATTAGTCTCGTACTAATAAGTTCCGATTCTTCACATCATGAACTTTTAAATATATTGGAATCCTTTGTTTGTTATGTCTGCATCTGTGTTTGTAGCATGATCTCTCTCACTCTTTCTCATCTATTTTATTTTGGTAACTAAAGGTTGACAAAAAAGTTAACATTATATATACAAATAAACAATCTTTTATTTGTGCCGATTATAACATGAGGTTCTTTAAGAGCATGATTCCATTGAACAAACGAATCCCATGGCTTCAGGTATATGGCCTCAGCTCATCAGAACTCAGAAAGCGGTAATAATGAAGAGTGTGGTTTTGTGCAGGGAAGCGAATACTTTAATTAGAGAGAATTTGATTCACAATAAAGAGTTTGATTATGTTAAGAGAACCGATACTTTAATTAGGGAGAACTTGATTGACAATAAAGAGCGTCATAATGTGGAAAGAATCAAATATTTTAATTCGAGAGAATTTGATTGACACTTAAATAAATGATTGGGCATCACATGAGTATGATGATCACGAGCTTATGTTTAGAATGTGATATATACATGTATATATAACACTATCATTTGTTAATCCACTTCCATTTTATTCATCAGAAAATTGACTATCATCGATCGACCTGATGATAATGGGCATCATATAGCTATTCCATAACGCCAAACTTATCCTATATTGTTGCTATTCTCTTGATTACAACTTTTGTTGTTAATTAACCTGTCAACTACTCATGTCGACAACTACTTGTTATGATTAGATAAGTGAGTTTACCTAATTGTCGATTCAAATACAAGTGACCTCCATTAGCCTCCTCTCATTTAGATAATCTCTCAAATGAGTAATCCCATTGCACATATTTCAATATTAGCTTTTGTGTTATATGGATAATTTAGATTATAAGATGCAAATGTTAGTTGCCCTAACATGTCATTCTTACAAGCCACTTAGTTATTTGTTTTCTTGCACGAGCCAGTTTTTCTACATTATCATGCCATTGAGGGGGACGTAAACTCATCATTTAACTATATTATCATTGACTTCCCGTTATCTAATTCTCTCTATTAAGTTATTATACCATGATTCACATTTGTTTTTTTTTTTTCTTTTACATCGACATTTGGTATTTTAATAAAACGCTTAGTTGTCTATCTATCTTGTACATGATCATTTCTTTGCGGGCGGAAAGCATCCACTTGCCCTATAAAAATTGATGATGACGTTGAGTACATGGCGTCTGGTTATAAAATTAGATTATCATCAGCGCACTGCGCACGCAATTGTATGCGTTAACAAACTTTGTGTCAACATTTGTTACAAGGAAGTTCCCTTAATTATTTATGTGATGTTAATCCACTATCACGCGGTTAAGACATTCTCTATAAAGTAATTTCACCATTAAAAAAAAATCTTCATCCTTGTAAGATAAAAGTAACTCCTCCTGGTAATTCATATATGTCAATTAAGGAAATAATATTTCCAAGATACGAAATTAAGTGATCGTAATTAATTAATAATTGCCATGAAAGTCCTTTTGAACAAGTTTTGAAAAAAGAGATGAAGGAGAAAAAGTAATAACTTGATTAAATAACTAATATGACTGATAAGCATAATACTAGTTGGTTTGTTTATCGTTTGGAAAAATGGTTCAAATAATCGGTAAATATTTTTCTAATACTATGTTACATGTATTCATTTCTTAATGAAGGTAAAACTTCAAAAAGAAAAATCAAACGGTTCCATAAGTGGCGGACCTAGACTTTAAAATCTGTGGGGCCAGTTGTGGATCCAAAAATTTTATTTATGGGGGTAAATTTTTTTTGACACTATCACACTTTACAATATTATGTTATTTTGTATTTTTCAAAAAATATAAGGTCATTGAACTAATTTTTAAAAATTTCGAGGAATTGGAGCCCCATCCGCCTCTAGTGGGGGCACTTTTTATCGAATAACAATCTGTCAAACAAAATATTAAAAATTAAATTGAAAAACAATATTTAATATTTATATTACAATTATTTTATATGAGTCTTCTATCATTTAAAAATGATATTATTGTTAATGGCTAATAATATATTTGATTCTACATAAGTGTTTAGATTATCACCAACCAGTATATCTCCCATCTCTATATTTCATGAGTGGGGATGCTGTTTCAACTGTAGTTGTAGTAACTGATAGCATCAACCCATATTTTGAACATGCACTATTTTGAATGTCAAAACATCATATTTCGGTTATACTATTTAGTTGTCTATTAACATTTATTATTTATTTTTGCTATATATAGACACATATATACTTTGAAACAATATACGCTATCCTAATGCAATTTGATCTGATCCTCTATTCTATGTTACCTGGTCTCGATCACAGAGTTTCGCAAGAGTAGAGAGAGAGAGAGAGTGCCTTAGTTAGAGTCGAGTGTAAGTTTGATTGCCAGATGTAGCGTGTCTTATTTCATGGGGGTACATCCCTATTTATAGTATTTTGGGCCTTGGTTCCATGGTGCCAGCCTGCATTTTACATGTATAAGTACAGTTTTACCCTCTCTTAGTATCTTTGGCTGACCACAAGCGGTCGGTCGTACTGTATTTCGCCTTGTCTAAGTCCTATTTTCATCCGGCTGGAGACGGTCGGATGCCCTATGTGCTTCTACTTCCATCCGGCTGAAGCGGCCGGATGCTTTATGCAACTTTATTCTCATCCGGCTAGGCCGGTCGGGTGCTCTCCGTGTCTTGTTTTGACTTGACACCATTTCTTCCCTTCTCATCAGTCCCACAAGTTCTATCTTTCTGAATTCTTGGAGAAGAATATAGAACTTCTGTGTCCTATGCCTGTGTTTCAGTGAAAATTTTTGTGACTGCGGCTATTCCTGAGGTCGTTTGGTCTGTCTATGCTTCGTCTTTTCCCTATCTCAGTCCCACAAGTTCTTTTTCTTCATATCTGGAGAGAAAGAACTTTTTACTGGCCACGCGCGAAGCTTGTGACCCGTGCTTGCTTTTTCCCGCTTTTTTGAATTTTCCGCCTGTCTTTAGTGTGGAATTTGCAGGGTCCCTCTCTTGACCAAACGTCGGAACCGTCTTTAGGAAGCGTTCGGCTCTTTCTTTTCCCCTGCACGAAAAGGTGTTTTTTTGTATACATATATATATATATGTTATTTATTTGGGCGGGAGAAAACTTTCCTTAAAGTCCGAGTTTTTTGAGCTTCTTTCTCTTTCTTCCTTTATTCTCTCGTTTCGACTCCCCTTCTTCCTCTCGCCATTCTGCTATTGTGCTCTGTCCCACCCTTTGTTGTCGCTGTCCTCTGCCTCCTCACTAAGCTTTCTACAATGTCTACCTCCGCCGCAAAACAGAGTAAGCTTGCTGCAAATTTTCCGCCGGTAATTGAGGCGATTCAGGGATGCCGCTCCTCCAACGGCTTTCGCCCCACGTATCTGAAACCTTTAAAGCCCTTTTTGCCCGGGCGCGAGCCTTCTCCTTCCTCCCTTGACTATTCCTTCCTCTGCGATTGTCTCAGGGGGGTCGAAGCCCCCCTTGGAATCCAAATTTACTTACCGTCCCCCGACTCCCACCCCAACGACGATTTTGGCCGTGGGTACGTGGTCTACGCCGATTTTTTCCGCTCCGGCCTTTCCATTCCCCCACATCCCTTTGTCTTGGGCTTTCTCCTTCGGCGCTGCTGTTCCCTTTCCCATCTTCACCCAAAGGCGATTTCCCATCTTCACGCCTTCGTCTCTCTCTGTGAAGAAAACAAGATTCGGCCGGAGGGCACCGATTTTGTCCGATTCTTCACGGTTAGAGTCGATCCTGATAGTCTAACCTTAATTGCGAAAGCCGGATATTCCCTCTTTGACTATAAAAAGGTGCATGGATGGAGTCCACGGTGGTTCGTCATTGTTCCCCCTTCCGGCCGGGTCTTAGGCGTCCCTTACTGTGCTGAAGTTGGCAAAGGCCAGTTGACTTCTTCAGAAACCCCTCCGGCCGAACTGCCTATCTCGAAGATTCTGAGGGCAGTAAGCAAAAAGTCGCCGACCGTCGAGGCATTTTTCACAAAAGCACGCCTATCTTCTCCGAAGACTTATCACAGTAAGTGTTTTTTCATTTCCGTACACGTTTTGTCGTCTTCGTTGATTTGTTCATTACTTCGGTGTGCCGTATGTAGACTTCTTCCAGAAGGGGGAGAAGATCGGCCCATTCCACAGCTGGAACTTTGTCACCCTCAAGGTTGGGGACGAGAAAATCAACTACTACGACACTCTGGAGGCGGCTACTGATGCGGCTGAGCAGCTTCTTGGGGATAGCCCTCCTCCTACAAAGCGTCCCAGGCAAGAAGCCAAGGATGACCAAGCTGGTCATTCAAAGAAAAAGAAAAGGGTGGAATCTCCGGATCATGCTACGGCCGGATTGTCAGGTACTTGGCACGTGATCCCCGAGTCCGGGCATCGCGTCTTCCTTCCCCTCACCCCTGGTTCGGGTCTGGACCTTGGTTCTCGCCTGGGGCGGGAGTCCGGTCATCCGACTCCTATTTGCGAGCAATTTCCTGATTTGACGGGTTACTTTTCTTCAGATCCTGCTCAAGAAAACACCCTGGAGGCCACAGACCTCTGTGCTGGTCTTTCGGCCGAACCAGGTTTGATTCTTGCAGTGCCTTTCCCCTTCTGGTTTTGTACATACCTGTGTCTTTCGATAATGTAATCACATTTGTTTTTGTTTCTGCGGCAGTCTCTGTTCCTGTAAAACAAAGACTAAAGAAGAAAACTACATCAAAGCCGAAGGCCTCTCAGCCAGGGGCATTAGGAGAAGGACAAACCTCTGGTGATCATGAGGTCTCAGGATCATTCTCCATTGATGTTGCTGCGGCCACGGATGCGGCAAGGGATAGAGCAATGGAGTATCATCAGGTGCCTGAGAATCCTGAGCTCCGGAGTAAGCAGAGAGAGGACTACATAGCTTCTTCTTCTTCCTCCCCTCCTCCTACTCAGGAGTCCTACACTGGACCCTCCCAAAAGGAAGGGTGGTTCTACCATTGCGGGCACCCTCTCCCTTTAATATCCTGCGACTCTGCCAAGTATTCCTCCATCTGGAAGGAGGCAATAAAGAGATCTGGTCATCCAGACGGGATCTTTGCTCCTCCAGCAACCTTTACTGCTACCAAAAAAAGGCTGCGGATCGGAGATGGGGGGGGCAGATGCCATCATGCGGCATTCCCTCCCAATAAATGATGTGTTCGAAATGATGTGGGGGGGCATCTTTCAGGTTGGCATGTTATCTCTTTTGTGTTTCTCTCCTGTTTTGGTTTGGTTTATCCTTAATTCTGTGAATTGTGTTGTTTTTAGGTGATGTCCATGGCTCAAAGTGCTGAGGTTCACTTCGGCAATCTTCAATCCAGGCTTCGCTATGAGGAAAGCCGCACCAACAATGCCCAAGAGGAGCTGAAGCTGAGCCGCTCTTCTCATGACGCGTATATCGATCAGATTAACTACAAGATCGACCTCAAGGTGAAGGAGAGAACTGAGGTGATAAACAAGGATCTGCAGTTGTCCCGGCAGGAGTGCGTCCGTCAGCGTGACGCGTATGAGTCACAATTGAAGAAACTTCGTGAAGATAATTTTTCTCTAAAAAGTCGGATCCTGGAAGCTGATAATACCCTGATAGAAGTAAAATCATCTTTCTACCGGAAAAAATAAGTTGACTCGGGCCCTTTTTTTTTACCTAGACGCTTTGTTGGATTAGGTGCGCACTGCTCACCGGAACGAGGTGAACTCCCTCCAGGCTGACAAGGCCTTTTTCTATCAGGAGAGCAATTCCTTCAAGAAGGAGGTTGAAACACTTGATCAGGAAAAGAAAGCTCTTCAGCGGGAGAATGAGGCCCTTGTAGGGGAAAAGGAGAAGCTTATGCAGGAGCTTAACCGTCTGTCGGAGGAGAAAGCCGCACTGGAGGAGCAGTCAAGGTCTTCTTTCGAACAAGAGAAGCAGTCTCTGCTCCGAGATTGCTCTCTTTTGGAAGAGGAGAAGAAAACTCTTACTGCGGACAAAGTTGCCTTGATAGAAGAGAAGACCAGGCTGGAAGGGAGAGTAAAAGAGCTGGAGGAAGCCAAGTCTCACTCTCAAGCCGAGAATACTGAGCCATCGGGCCATGGTAAACTTTCAGATCTTCGACTTTCGTTTTTTCTTTTGTCCCTCCTTCCTCTTACCTCTCTTTTTGTGTTCCGGCTAGGCTTGAGTTCTGCCAACCTACTGAAGCACGTCAATCAGTTGAATGGTCGAGTAGTCCGTGCTAAGGAGGAGCTGTTCTTTTACCAATTCCGAGCGTGATAAAGTATCGAGCCCAAGTCCTGACCCTTGAATCTCAAGTGGCCAGGCTTAAGTCATTTCTCGCAATCAGGAGGAGATACAGAAGCAAGGCACGATTAATGCCCATCTAAAGGAGTCATTTGCTTCTCAGTGCCGCCGGATAGTCGATATTTGCCAGCAGATTGTCTCGGATCACTCTCTCGAGAAAGGAGAGTTGCTGGATGATGATCTGTACAATAAGCTGGAATTCAAGGCTGTTGCTCAGAAGTACAACTTCTTCTTAGAGCTCGAGAGGTTCTGCCGCAGTCCTGGAGAGACTTGCTTTGGTGTCGGCGAAGCCTCATTCCTTCCAGCTGGAAGCAACATCCTGCCGTCTGTCGGAGGGGTGCAGCGTAGGTCCAAGTCTTCTAAGAGTGTGGCTGGTAGTGGTGATAGACTAGCTGCGGAAAAGATTGAATAGGAGTTTTCTTTATTTTTGGAGGGATTTTGGAGTGTATCTTTGTCTTTACCGAATCTTTTACAATGGCTGCACTTTGCAATTGTTTTTACTTCTATCTCTGGGTTGTAATACAAGTTACGCCTTGTACTACATTTATTAATACATATGGCCGTGTTACACAAGTAATGTTAGTTACGAATTCGCTATTTTTAATACAAGGGGCTCGTAACTTATTGACTGAACTTCTGTTTTTGGTGGCCGAATCTTTTTTTTTTCTTCTTTGTATGGTGTTTGGTCGCTTTTTCTTTCAAGGCATGATAGCCTTGCGGCTCGTTGGCCGGTGCCTTCTTTTTTTTCAAGGCATGATAGCCTGGGCTCGTTGGCCGATGCTTTCTTTTTCTTTCAAGGCATGATAGCCTGCGGCTCGTTGGCCGGTGCTTTCTTTTTCTTTCAAGGCATGATAGCCTGCGGCTCGTTGGCCGGTGCTTTCTTTTTCTTTCAAGGCATGATAGCCTGCGGCTCGTTGGCCGGTGCTTTCTTTTTCTTTCAAGGCATGATATGCTCGGCTCGTTGGCCGGTGCTTTCTTTTTCTTTCAAGGCATGATAGCCTGCGGCTCGTTGGCCGGTGCTTTCTTTTTCTTTCAAGGCATGATAGCCTGCGGCTCGTTGGCCGGTGCTTTCTTTTTCTTTCAAGGCATGATAGCCTGCGGCTCGTTGGCCGGTGCTTTCTTTTTCTTTCAAGGCATGATAGCCTGCGGCTCGTTGGCCGGTGCTTTCTTTTTCTTTCAAGGCATGATAGCCTGCGGCTCGTTGGCCGGTGCTTTCTTTTTCTTTCAAGGCATGATAGCCTGCGGCTCGTTGGCCGGTGCTTTCTTTTTCTTTCAAGGCATGATAGCCTGCGGCTTTGGCCGGTGCTTTTTCTTTCAAGGCATGATAGCCTGCGGCTCGTTGGCCGGTGCTTTCTTTTTCTTTCAAGGCATGATAGCCTGCGGCTCGTTGGCCGGTGCTTTCTTTTTCTTTCAAGGCATGATAGCCTGCGGCTCGTTGGCCGGTGCTTTCTTTTTCTTTCAAGGCATGATAGCCTGCGGCTCGTTGGCCGGTGCTTTCTTTTTCTTTCAAGGCATGATAGCCTGCGGCTCGTTGGCCGGTGCTTTCTTTTTCTTTCAAGGCATGATAGCCTGCGGCTCGTTGGCCGGTGCTTTCTTTTTCTTTCAAGGCATGATAGCCTGCGGCTCGTTGGCCGGTGCTTTCTTTTTCTTTCAAGGCATGATAGCCTGCGGCTCGTTGGCCGGTGCTTTCTTTTTCTTTCAAGGCATGATAGCCTGGCTCGTTGGCCGGTGCTTTCTTTTTCTTTCAAGGCATGATAGCCTGCGGCTCGTTGGCCGGTGCTTTCTTTTTCTTTCAAGGCATGATAGCCTGCGGCTCGTTGGCCGGTGCTTTCTTTTTCTTTCAAGGCATGATAGCCTGCGGCTCGTTGGCCGGTGCTTTCTTTTTCTTTCAAGGCATGATAGCCTGCGGCTCGTTGGCCGGTGCTTTCTTTTGCTCTTTTTCGAAAATAATACCTCTTTATTAATGAATCGTAAAATTTATACATAGAATTTTTTTAAACATTCCCATGCCAAGAATGTGGCAATTCGTATCCTTCACATTTTTCAGGCGGTATGAAGCTCGTCCTGTCCTCTGGTGTATGATGTATGGTCCTTCCCATTGGGGTTCTAGCTTCTTAGGCTGCTTAACTTCTCGAAGAACCAACTCTCCTGGGGCAAAACTCCGCTCCTTTATCCTTTGGTTGAAATATCGCTCAACTCTGGATTTATCTTTCGCCATCCTTATTGCGGCGGCCATTCTAGTCTCCTCGAGGAGGTCTAGATGATCTTGTATTCCTTGATTGTTGACTCTTCGTCATATGATTCCCACCTTATTGATGGCACCACAATTTCCGCCGGAATGACAGCCTCCGAACCATATGTTAGTCTGTAGGGTGTTTCCCCTGTCGGCCCCCTTTCCGTTGTTCTGTAAGACCAAAGGATCTGGGGTAACAGCTCTGCCCACTTTCCCTTTCTTTCATCGAGTTTTTTCTTTATTGCCCTCACTATCTGACCATTCACATTCTCGACTTGCCCATTTGCCTGAGGGTGTGCTACTGATGCAAACCTTAAGTCAATTTTCCATTCTTCACAGAATTCCGGAAGCTCTCGCAGTTGAACTGAGCTCCATTATCAGTTATTATTGTCTTTGGTATGCCGAACCTGCATACCACATATTTCCAGATGAATTCCTGTGACTTTCTAGCCGTGATAGAGATAGTGGGCATTGCCTCGACCCATTTTGTGAAATAGTCGATTGCAACGTATATGAATTTGAACCTTCCTGGTGAAGCTTCTGGGAATGGTCCCACAATATCTAATCCCCACATAGCAAAAGGGATTGGGCAGAGGATAGATTTTTGTTCCGCCGGAGGATTGTGTATTTTGTTCCCGTGCTCCTGACACTTGAGACACTTTTGTATGTATTCTTTGCAATGTTCCATCATTTTTGGCCAAAAGTACCCGAGCCTCAGGATTTTGTGCGTTGTGGTTCTTTCTCCTTGGTGGTTTCCACAGAGCCCGTCATGCACCTCTTTTAAGTTCTGCTCCTTCGGCTATGGTAACACACTTCAATGCTGGTCTTGCAAAAGATCGCTTATATAGCTGGTTATTCTCAATGAAAAATGATGCGGCCCACCTTTTATTATCCTGGCCTCCTTTTCTTCTTCCGGCAACTTTCCTTGCCGTATGTAATCTATGATTGGGGTCATCCAAGATTCTGTTTTATCATTTGGTTCCACTGTAAACATTTGAGCCCCGTCTATGCTTGATGTAGTCTTGATTTCCAACCATACCTCATTGGGTACTTTTTCGGCCATACTTGCTAATTTTGCCAAGGCATCAGCTTCAACATTCTCCTCACGAGGGAGGTGCTTTAGCTCACACCTTTGGAAGTTTGCTTTTAGCTCTTGGACTTTGAGCAAGTACCTCCACAGCTTTTCCTCTTTGACCTCATAGATGTTGTCGCTTTGTCTCGCTACCAACATGGAATCTGAGTATACCTCTAATTCTGCGAAAGTTTTAAATTTTATAAGCTTTATTTTCAACATGATTTTATAGGAAAAAAATAGAGAGGATATCTTCCTATGGAACCTGTTGCCCCTAGGGCGGTAGCCACCTCCAAACCCCGAATGAGGGCTTCGTACTCAGCTTCATTGTTGGTAACATCGAAGTCTAGCCGGAAGGCGTAATTTAGACTTTGTCCATCCGGAGCTTGTACTACTATTCCAGCTCCTGCCCCATTTTTGCATCGGGCTCCGTCGACTAAGATGGTGTATGAGTTTTGGAGCTGTTTCTCTTCTCTTGCAAAGTTTGCTTCTGTTATGAAGTCTGCCAAGGCCTGTGCTTTAATCGCTGTTCTGGGTAAGAAGTGAATTTCATATTGTGTTAGCTCCACTGTCCAGCTCACCATCCGGCCGGAAGCGTTTGGATTGTTAGCTATTTGTTTGAGTGGCCAGTTGGTTCTGACAAAGATTCGATGCGACTGAAAGTAGGGCCGTAATTTCCTTGACGCCACCACCAATGCAAACAGGATTTTCTCTATGTTTGTATATCGTCCTTCTGTTGGGCTCAAAATTTTGCCAGTATAATAGACTGGTATCTCTCTTTTTTCTTCCATAATCAAGACAGCTGCGACTGCCCAATCTGTCGCGGATAAGTAAAGGTAGAGGTCCTGGCCTGGGGCGGGTACGCCCAATTTAGGCAAATCCCGAAGCATCTCTTTGATCTTTTCAAATGCGTCTATACACTCTTGGCCCCATTGGAACTTGCTGTTCTTTCTTAGGATATTGAAGAACGGGATTGATTTTTCCTGAAGCTTGGAACAAAATCTGCTTAACGCCGTGAGTCTCCCATTCAAGGCTTGGACATCTTTGATATTTTTTGGAGGGGAGAGGTTGAGGATCGCCTGACTTTTTTCCGGATCGACCTCAATACCTCGCTGTCCAACAATAAAACCAAGAAACTTCCCTTTGGTTACACCGAATACACACTTCTCCGGATTCAGCTTGATTTGGTATTTGTCCAGAGTGTCGAATGTTTCCTCTAAATCCTTCATGTGTTGCTTTTGATGGACTTTTTACGACTATATCGTCAACGTAAGCTTCCACGTTCCGGGCGAGTTGTTGACAAAACACTTTGTCAATCATTCGCTGAAAGGTAGCTCCAGCATTTTTTAGTCCAAAAGGCATTACCTTGTAACAGAATGTTCCGGCTGAAGTTATGAAGGATGTTTTTTCCGAATCGTCTTCTTTCATTTTTATCTGATTATAGCCAGAGAAAGCATCTAGAAAGCTCAACACAGAGCTTTGAGCAGTTGAAACCACCAATCTATCTATTGACGGTAGGGGATAGAAATCTTTAGGACATGCCTTATTTAAATCTGTGAAATCCACACACATTCTCCATTTTCCGTTTGCTTTTTTCACCATGACGACATTAGCCAGCCATCTTGGGTATGCAACCTCCCTGATGAATCCGGCTTTGAGGAGCTTTTGGACCTCGGTTCGTGCGGCCAAATCTCGTTCTTCCCCTATTACCCTTTTTCTTTGCCTGACCGCCGGATGCTTAGGGTCTACCCTGAGCTCATGCCGGATAACGCTTGGGTCTATACCAGGCATCTCGTCCGTGCTCCAAGCGAATGTTGCCCTTCTTTTTTCCAGGAACCTCATTAAGTGAGTCTGTTCTCCGCTACCAAACGCAGTTCCTATTTTAAAAAATTTAGAAGGGTCAGATTTTAAATGTACCTCTCTGGGGGAGTCTCGAGTTGTTTGATGTTCCTCTTTTTCTTGCCTTGGCTCCGGGGAAGAAGGTAATTTTCCCTTAAACTCTTTTTGTGACCCCACAGTTTTGACTACCTCCTCGCTAGGAAGACTGTCCATGATGCGAACTTCACACAACCGGGCCATCTTTTGACTTCCCCTTATTGTAACCACCTTTCCGCTTGTGGTTAAATACTTCAATTTCAAGTGATGAGTACTGTGTATGGCTTTAAAAGCATTGATTCCTGGCCTTCCGAGATACATGTTATATCCGGACAGACCTGGTACAATAAAAGCTGTGAGCTTCTCCGTTCGCCTTTCATCGTTTTGACCGAGGGTCATGGTGAAATCTATACTGCCGGTAGATGTGGTAGAAACTCCCCCTACAAATCCTCCTAGAACCGCCGAATATGGCTTAATCCGGCTCTCAGGTACCTCTAATTTTTTAACCGCTTCAGCTGAGATAACGTTTGCTCCGGCTCCACTATCAATCAGGATCCCTTCCATCATTCGATCATTTACTTGCGCACGAATGACAAGTGGATCGTTGTGTGGATACAACACTCCATCTTCATCTTCGTCGGAGAAGAAAATCGGAGGAAAGCCTTCCTTTTTGGCAATCTTCCTTTCCGGGAGTTCCTGATGTACTTGGTGAATGTGCCTTTTCCTTTCATTAGGGGTTAGTGGTCCTACCTCCGAAAATAGCCCTGTGAGTTTCCTTAGAGAAAGTTTTGTTAGCCTTCTTTCTTTCTTCTTTTTTTTGAAAAAGGGTTTTGCTGTAAACAAAAATGCGAAAAAATGAAAGTTCTACTCTTCTTATTTCATGGCACGATTTTTAAACAATTCAATCCTATATGCTTGATTTTTTGGAAAAACAACTTATAATCAGCCTTACTTCCTAAGAGGCCCTTTTGTCCGAATGGAAAAGAAAGAAACCTTACTTTCCTTACAGACCTGTTATCATACCCACCGATTTGCCAGGGTTTAGCCTGGGATGGACTTCTTCCTCCTGCCGTCCCTGTGACACATTCTGGGTGCTGCCCTGCTGACCGCCATACTGTCTTTGCGCTCCGGTTTGTTGCTTTCCCTTCTTCTTATTCTCTTCAATGACTCGGAGCTCTTTGGCCAGAGTGGCACAGTTTACGGTTCGATGGCTGCGGTTCCCATGGTATTCACAGAATGCAACTGGAATTTCTCCCTGTGGCGGCTTTCTTGGCTGAGGGAGGTATCCATCCCTTACTGCAGCAGCGTACTTTCCTGGGTCGATGTAGACAACAGTCCTTGCTCCCTGATGCTGCGGCCCCTGAGAGGAGGATCCGGCAGTTGATTTGTAATAATATGGCTTGTATCTTGATCCCTCTTCCGGCACTTCCACCTTGTCCTTCCTTTTTTTCCGATGCTGTTGTATTTTTGAAGCTATCTGCTAGCTCCTTAGCCTTGTTCCGCTATCTCAGACTTCAAAAAATCATGGATCATTTCAGCTAATTCCCCATGAGTTTTTGGCGCTTTTGTCGCAATCTTTCCAGCAAGTCGAGGTTGGGCCAAGCCATTTCCAAAGGCCTTAATCAAGATTTTTTCGTCGATGTCATCGATTTCTGCAACCTTCTTATGGAAACGCTCACTATACTCCTTCACAGTCTCTCCCTTTCGTTGCTTAACGTCCATCAGCTCTATTGTCTCCTTCTTCACCCTCTTGCTTGCGGCGAAATATTGTTGAAATTCCTCGGTCAGCTGTTTGAAGCTGGTGATGGACTGCGGCGGCCTCGTGGAGATCCACCCCAATGCTCTCTTTGAAAGCGTTCCCGGGAATAGGTTGCAGAGAGCGAGGGAACTAATCCCTTGAGTATTCATGGCAAACATGAATTTCTTAATATGTTGGGCGGGATCTCCTGTCCCATCGTATTTTTCAATCGCCGGAGCAACGAAATGCGGCGGGAGTCTTGCTTTCCTTATCTTTTCTGAGAAGGGGTATAAGCTCATGTCTATTTGGTCGTCCTCCTCCATTTCCTCTTCGCTGATGACTGAATTGCGCTTCCGATCTTTACTTTCTTCGCCACCGTTACTGCCTCTGGAATCCTTATTTCTTAACTGTTCTATGGCCTCAGTCATTTCATCCCACTTCTTTTGATACTCCTCGTCTCTTTGCATTAATTCCTGCTGTAGAGTCTCGTTTCCCTCTACAATCTTCTCGTCAATTGATCTGACTAATCCTTTCAGCATGTCCTCAAGATCTTTCTTGGAGATGGCTTCTGGCATCTCCGAACTCACTTCTTCCTCAACGCGATCAATATTCTTCGTGGTGCTTTTCGGTGTCTTCTTGGATCTCGGAGCCATTTCTCGTATTCGGATCCTGCAAAAGATGTCATTAGTCATTTCAGGATTTCCATTACGAATTGTTACGGATCACTTCCCTGTTTCTGTGTGGTCTCGTGGTTGCTTCTTGCTGTTCTTTTCCCACAGACGGCGCCAAATGAAACAGTATACGCTATCCTAATGCAATTCGATCTGATCCTCTATTCTATGTTACCTGGTCTCGATCACAGTTTCGCAAGAGTAGAGAGAGAGAGAGAGTGCCTTAGTTAGAGTCGAGTGTAAGTTTGATTGCCAGATGTAGCGTGTCTTATTTCATGGGGGTACATCCCTATTTATAGTATTTTGGGCCTTGGTTCCATGGTGCCAGCCTATTTTACATGTATAAGTACAGTTTTACCCTCTCTTAGTATCTTTGGCTGACCACAGGCGGTCGGTCGTACTGTATTTGCCTTGTCTAAGTCCTATTTTCATCCGGCTGGAGACGGCCGGATGCCCTATGTGCTTCTACTTCCATCCGGCTGAAGCGGTCGGATGCTTTATGCAACTTTATTCTCATCCGGCTAGGCCGGCCGGGTGCTCTCCGTGTCTTGTTTTGACTTGGCATCATTTCTTCCCTTCTCATACTTGTATTTTTCCAAAAACCTGTGGGGCACGGTTCCATAGAGTAGTTATAGATAACTTAACCAACTACAAAGAAGGCCACTAGTCCTAGACCTGTTAAATGGGTTATCTGTTCGGGTTTTGGGTCATATCTGTTTAGGTTAATATCTATTTGGGTCATTTTGGGTTCGGATCATTCATGTTGTAACAGTGTCAGGTAGAATTGGGTTTCGGTTATTTCAGGTCATGGTTAATTTTTTTAAAAAAACTATTAAATGCATATATATATATACTTAATTTCTATAAAAATATACTACACAGAGAAAAAATCAATACAATGCATATTCTGAATTATATAGAGATATAATAAGGTTAAATCAAACTGTTTTGTCATATTTATTTAGGTCATTCATGTTTAGGACAATTTAGAATCACTATTATTTCATGTTATTTGAGTTTGACTAATTTTTCGTTACTATTATTTCGGGTCATTTCAGGTTCGGGTCATTATGAGTTTACCCCAATCGAGTTTCAAGTTTATTATTTAAATATTTTTCGGGTTTCGATCAAGTTTTGGTTTCGGGTCAAACAAACCAGTTTCAAGTTGTTTCAAAATTTGATAGCTAACTACCACAACTACTCATGAAAGCCAAAGTCAAAACTAGAAAGCAAAAATTCAAGATGAAATAACAAGCCTATATTTTCTACAATAATTCATTTTAGTCTTGACCATCTACTAATTAGCTTCAAATTTGTCATGATGTTCTTCACGTATGAATCCTGATTAGGGATATCTTGATTTTTAAGAAATTGACTATCTTGAATTGCCGTTCTATTTCTCTGATGAATACAGAGGAGATGACATTTTGTTTACTGTGGTCTTCTAGACCCAGCATCTATTCTTGTTTCTACATATTCCTAGCGTGTATAATATAGACACTTACAAAACTAATGCTGAACTACTACAAGCTCTATGTTACCGTTACAGAAATAAACATACTAAACATAACAACGATATATAATATGTACATTTATGTACATATTCTAACAGGATATTTATTTTTGTTGAAAATACTAGCGCTATAAGAAGTTCATGCAGCAATGATAAAAACAGGGCACTATTTTTTGTACTGGAGACGATGTAGCTCTTGTTTACTTTCTTTTGAGACCATTGAATATGAAAAATCAAGTACGTGAATAACAACCAGCAGTGACTCGACACAAACGCACCAAATCATAGCAAAAAAAAAAAAAAAGACAACTTAGGGTGCATTCTATGAGGAGATTAATCGGTACAAATTCTGCTACATTTTGTGAGACGTATGATGAAACCCTGCAAAGATAAAAACAAATGACAACATGACACTTGTACAAATTTTATCTTGAACGATGTGCAACTTTTTTTTCGCGACGAGCGAAGAGGACCTTAATAATGAATGTGTTTTAGACTTAAATTGGTCACAAAACCAACATTTAAGGTCATGATAAAGATTCATTTTCAGTTTAATACCCTTTAGCATTTATCTATCCCACCAACCCATCAAATAAATGACCCTATGGCAATATAGTCGCTGCACCAAATAATGGTCAAACCCTAAACAAACTAGGAGGTGAATTGGACCAGAAGAGCAGGATCCAGTAGTGAAAGTAGGGGTTTTTACTGTTCACTTATCGCTCTCCTTCCTAGTGATTTCAGAGGCGAAATTTTTTTCGCTCTCCCTGGTTTCACGTATGTTCAAGTGAGATTTGCTCTCGATCTGCCCTCTCCTTTCCTGGAGTCTGCTCGCCATCTGCCGTAAGCCCCAATCTCAGGTTGTAGGCTTTGCTCTCTTTCTGTGGTTGATTGAAGTTTCGTCATTGTCCAAATCTAGGTTTTCTTCTCCTCTACCTTGCAAGTCAAAGTAGGTCGGTGGTGTCTCTGCCCTCAAATTGGTTATGCCGATAGTGATTGTTTCCTTAGATTCTTCTCCTCTTTGGTATTTGGTAGTTTTGTGCGTCAGTTTATTTTACCGGAGCTAGCCCTCCTATGTGATATTTTGAATTTTCGTCTTCAAACAGTAAGAATTGGGATGAAGGAGGCTAAGTGATTCTTGATTTCACCGGTATAGTTTCAGTTGCCTTTGTCACAAGTTGAAGGAGCTAGTTGTGTTTTTACTTTGGTTCTGTTTTTGCTGTGTCTATTTGCGGTTTAGGTCTTCAGAGTTGTTAGGGGTTCTTGCTGTTTGGTCCAGGTGGGGAGGGTGGAAGGTGTGCTCGTTAACTGGTGTGATTCTAGTTTCTTTGCTCTTTGATGGGTTGTAGTTGGTCAAGCGGGGCTGCTACAAATTTCAAGTCAACGATGTTTCCTAATTTTCAAGATAGGAATGTTGAATGGAGGAGGTACGCATGTCGTTTTAGTCCTTCTGTGGAGAATTTAATTCTGTTGGGATTTTGGATTACAGATTTATTCCCTGTTGTTAGATCCTCATCATTCTCCAGATTAACTATCGTCAAATCTAGTATGAACCAGACTGGTCATAAGCTGCATTTTTGTTGGTGCTATGGGTTACAACATATTCCTCTATTAGTTACTTTTGTTGTTCTGGTGATCTTCAATTTGGACATCTGCAAGGTTCAAATCTTTTGGAAAGTTTTCTATCTTGATATGGGTTTCTCTTATGTGCTCGAGGTTCATTGGTTCAATTACAACAGTCTGGTCTCAGCACATTCAATGTGCATTTACTAGTTTCATAATACGACAATTGCTTTGGAGCTTATTTGTTGTGGGTAGCCATAGCGTATTATGAACTAGTGTTTGAGTTTAGCAGAAAGACTCTTTCCGACGACACGATACATAAAGAGAGGATCTAGATGAAGGCTACTAATATCGATGGAAGATCTAGAGTTAGTAGGACAATTAGTCGTTTCAAATATGTACTTCTGTTTTTCCATTTTCTTAGTGCTGGTGGTCATGAACCACCTTATGTCGGATGATTTGAAGTTAAAAATGGGGGGTGTTCCCATTCCTTCAAACTACTCTCACAGATTTAGGGAAAAGTTTGTAATCCCAATCTGATTTGGTTATTAATATGATGTTTCAAGTTAGCTCAAAAAAAAACAGGAGGGTGAATTAAAAGAATAGTTGAAGTAAACATCGACAATAAAAGCTCTAAAAAAAGTCATATATGATGTTGAGTAGGGGTGTTCATGGAAATCCGGAACCGCCAAACCGGATTGGAACCGGTGAAACCGAAACCGGAAACCCGGTTAACCGAAGTCGTTTGCCGGTTCGGTTAACCAAACCGTTTAGTTTCCGGTTCCGGTTACGGTTATTGATTTTGACGAAGCCGGTTAACCGAAAAAACCGTTTAAGCATTTAATTTATTAATTTTTTTAATTTTTTTAGTATAAGTATAAAACTATAGGGTTAATTATTAGATTTACCAAAAATAAATATACAATTATATAGTTAATGATTAGAATTATACCAAAACCAATAAAATCTTATCAAAATCGGCGATTAATCGGTTTATCGCAACAAAACTAGAAAAACCGCACATTGTTTACTAATTATACGAAAAAAACACATAAATCAACATCATTTCGGTTAACCGTTAAACCGGTAAAACCACACCAAAACTGACGGTTAACCGGTCCCGGTTTACCGCTTCTAAATAAACCGGTTACGGTTATTAAATTTGACTAACCGACAATCCGGTTAACCGGATTGTTGGTTAACCGGTTATGAACACCCCTAAATTGTTGAGACCACGATTCGAGATAGAGATCGTTCTTTAAGGTCTAATCACCCAAACAAATGGTTAAAAAAGATTCAAATTCATAACCATTTGCTCTTTTACTCCATTTCGCATTGAGTCAACCACCCTACTCGGTAGGGGTTCATGGAAAATCGGAACCGACAAACTGGACCGAAACCGGTGAAACCGAAACTGGAAACCCGGTTAACCGAAGTCGTTTGACGGTTCGGTTAACCGAACCGTTTAGTTTTCCGGTTCCGGTTCCGGTTACGGTTATTGATTTTGACGAATCCGGTTAACCGAAAAAACCGTTTAAGCATTTAATTTATTAAGTTTTTTAATTTTTTGAGTATAAGTATAAATATACAATTATAAAGTTAATGATTAGAATTATACCAAAACCAATAAAATCTTATCAAAATCGGCGGTTAACCGGTTTAATATTGCACCAAAACTGGAAAAACCACACATTGTTTACTAATTATAAGAAAAAAAATACATAAATCTACATCATTTCGGTTAACCGTTAAATCGGTAAAACTGCACCGAAACCGACAGTTACCGTTTCTAAATGAATCGGTTACGATTATCAAATTTGACTAACCGACAATCTGGTTTACCGAAAAACCGGTTAACCGGTTATGAACACCCTACTACTCGGGGCTTAGTACGCATTGTTTCCTCTTATATTTATGCGAAGAGGTAGTTTCCATTCCATGGTTCAAACCCGTGAGTCGTGACTGCAAATCAACAATAGAACAACGTACCATTCCCCCATGTCCGCTCTCAATAAATCAACTTTAAACTAGTATTATGAACTCCATGTCTCAGTCATTTTAAAATAAAATATAATCTAACAGTCAAACTAATATTACCCCTTTGTTAAAAGATTAAGGAAAACCTCACTAAAAACAACCATAGATCTACTTTCAGAAAAGCTTATAGAGCAAAAGCTGAAGGAAGATTATCCGTTTGTTACCCCTTTGTTAAACGTATTATCTTTTACGAATGTTAGTTTAGATAGGGTTTTATAATTGTAAAACGGGAAATTTTAAGGTGTCCAACTGAGCCATGTTCAAACTTTATCCAAACGAGCTGTATATTTCATCTATTTTCCGTGACACATCCACTCGTACAGTCAGTCAGATAATATGTTCTTATTGAAGCATATGGTATGCCATCATACCATTGCTAGTAAGGTGTAGTGCATTAAACAGGGGAAAGATAGTTCGAGATCCTCTCGTGTTAAGTGAGGTTAGTGACCACTAGAGTCAGAAACCGCGTAGATTGCTGACGAGACGACACTCACACCAACGCCGTTACTTAACCCCAACTAAACTCCACTTTTACTGGGCCCCGAATCCGATCCGGTCTACACGGTCAGTGGTCAAAATAAACCACAATTAAAACATTGATAGATACATCTAACATCTTTGCTTCACTCACACCTGTAAGTTACTTTCCGGGACCGCTTTGTTTGAAGAAGTAAACTTTCACCAACACCTGTCGGTAACACTTGACATGGTGAAGTCTTATTATGACGTCACCCGGATTAGTAATACGCTATCCAGCTAAACCGGTTTAGATTACGGAAAACCGTGGACGGAGCGGAATGAAAACAAACGAGCATAACAAGGGAACGAGGGTATGTGAAAAAATTAGAAAGAGCCGGTGATTATTGAAAAAACGGTTAATTAATGTCGTGCCTATATAAACAAGTAGGAGGCAAGGTTTCAAAGTAAGAGCGTCAGAGAGCAAAAAATTTTTACATCCACACCACACAAAGTGAGGCTGAGTGGAAAAATCCCAAAAAAAAACAGAGCGTTTCCTCCTGGGTTTGCGTAAGGTATTCATCTTCTTCCTTCCCCTCTGTTCACTCCCCCGCTTCTTGAATCCCCGTTCTGTTCATCATCTGTCTTTCTGAAAAATTTCTGGTTTTGAAATGCTTCAACTTGAATTTATCTCTTCAATCAGAAGAAATTGAATTTTATACAAATTCGGAACTTAGAAAGATAGGTGCTTACAGAATCGAGATTCTTTTTTCAATTTGTTCTTCGAATTAGGTTATTTTCTTTTTAAAGAAAACCCATCCAGAGGGCAATTTTTTGGTTCCTCGAGCTGGGTTATCTAAACCGGTGGGAAGAGAGTGCTATTTGAATCTCCTCTACCACCTGCCACATCTTCTTCTTTCTCCTTTTTGCTTTCTACTCCTGAATTTTGCAGGGAGTAAAGCAACCTGAATCTTGAATTTTTTTCAGAAGAATCAGGTTATCTTATTATTAATTGTTTTTTTTCTATCTGAAACTACATATTTGTGATTAAATTTCAAAAAAAAAAAAAAACATCAAATTAATGGCTGCTGCAATGGATCTTTGTAGCAATAGTAGTAATAACTTAGGTAATCTAGATCCCTTTACAAACGAGCTTATGGAAGCACTCCAACCTTTCATGAAGAGTGCTCCATCAACCTCATCCACCGCCACAGCCACCCTACTCACCTCCACCACATCCAATTTCTCTTCCAACTTCTATCCCTACTCTTCTTCCCTTCCTCCCCTTTCCTCACTTCCTCCTCCCACTCCATTTCCCTTCCCCTCTTACTTCTCAACCTCATCAGATCCCGACATGTTTTCTCAAGTCGGCGGTTGCTCATCCACCACTGAAACTCCTGTCGGACTAAATCAACTCACTCCTTCTCAGATCCACGAAATCCAAACCCAATATAACACCGGTCCAACCCCTTATTCTTCTTCCTATTCCCACCACAATTTCCACTCCACAATCCCTACTACTCTCCTCCTTCCTATCCCTCAAACCAATCCCCATGAAACAAACTACCTCTCTCAGCACCTCCCCATCAAAACCCACAAAACTATACCGCGGTGTCCGCCAGAGACACTGGGGTAAATGGGTAGCCGAGATCCGTCTACCCAAGAACCGAACCCGTCTCTGGCTAGGAACCTTCGATACCGCTGAAGAAGCCGCCTTAGCTTATGACAAAGCAGCTTACAAGCTGCGTGGTGACGGCGCGAGACTCAACTTCCCTAACCTTCGTCATGAAGGTTCACATATCGGCGGTGAGTTTGGTGAGTATAAGCCGCTTCACTCCTCTGTTGATGCTAAATTGGATGCTATTTGCGA
Source organism: Limonium bicolor (assembly GCA_023374045.1). Lineage (NCBI taxonomy): Eukaryota > Viridiplantae > Streptophyta > Magnoliopsida > Caryophyllales > Plumbaginaceae > Limonium > Limonium bicolor. The sequence continues at coordinate 315,967,399 of CM041776.1, read as the reverse complement.
GGAGCTTGAGAAAAATGGGAACGCTAATGGCAAGCAGAGACGTGGACGGCCTATGAAGGTGAAGAAAATTGATCCAACCCCGATTCCTCCACCGCAGCAGCAGCAACAGAAAGTTGAGTGCTGTTCGGAGAGTGATGGGTCTGGTGGTGGCTCGTCGTCTTCACCGTTGTCGGAGTTGACGTTTGGTGATAGAGAAGAGTTTGCATCCGAGAATGTTCTCTTTGGGTTGCAAAAGCAACAGTCGAATGAGATTGATGGGATGCGCTTTTATTTTCTGATTAATGCTCTACTAGTTTGTTTGGGTTAGTAGGAGAAGCTGAGCCACAATGGAGTTTTTTTTTTTTTTTGGCAAATTGCTGGCTTGGATACTAATTTCTTAGTGGAAGGAGGGGTTATTATTTTGTACTTGTAATTCATTAGATTGTGTTGATAGGGTTTTGTATTTACTTTAGTCTATAATTGTTTTCCCCCTCCATCGCCCCTGTTGTATTCTTAAGGGTGCGACTCTGTTTTTTTGAAAGAGCAAGCAGGTTTTTCAGACTTGCTCTTTCGGTTTATTATTCATACTATTTTAGGATATTCATTCATATTGCGGATTCAGGTTTTTATGTGATATATTGCTAGCTATAGTACTTATCAGTCTGTGAAATTATAGTTTGTTTATGAATTTGTTGGGTGCCAGGGTTTTAATTTGATGTTAAATTAAATAGGAGTATTAGTCTAGCCATGTTTGTTTGAATATTTGTAATTGGAGGATGCCAAGTCAGGGACAAAAACTATGGTTTCTGCACGTAGCCTGAGAAGTGAGCCTTGCAATGGACCCAATGAGAATTGGTGGAAATTTGACGTTTGAATTTCAAAAGAGTAGCCTGAGATGTGAGCCTTGCAATGGACCAAATGAGAATTAGTGGAAATTTGACGTTTGAATTTCAAAAGAGTAGTTCCAATGTGGATTTAATTATAAGGACTCTAATTCAAAATTGCCTTTAAAAAAATGACTCAGGATTAAAATTTTGATTTATTTTGTCAAAATTACTTACATTTAAAATAGGAGATAGTATCATTTACGGTCAACTAGGTCAATTATTAGGTATTTGGCATTCTCTATGAATACAATTTTATGTTAGTGATGTTTATTTGTTTTTTGTGAAAGATCATTCCAATGGTATGTATTGTAATGATCATCAGATGATCAACGAAATGGTTAATACTTGTCCAAATCCTAACAAGTTTAGATTCCTCTTCAAAACGACTTACCTTTAAAAAAGGAGATAGTATCATTTATCGGTCAACTAGATCTAATTATTTGATATTTGACATTCTTTAGACAGATAAAATTTTATGTTAGTGATGTTATTCCGTTTTTTGTGAAAGATCATTCCAAATGATAATGTTAATGATGATCAAAAAAATGGTTAATACTCCATCCAAACCCTAACAACTTGGAAAGTCGGAAAGCAAATTTGATTGGTATGGCTCTAATGTGAGTTTTTGATTTAGGGGTATTTGCACCTTATCGGGCCGTTTTACGGCCTAGTATTGGATTGTTTCTCATTTACATTTTTTTATTTTGCTATTATTCATGTTATAGTGTTTAGTTTGATTAGTTGTTGCACGTTATTAAATATGAGATTAAATAAACAAAGAGTATTGATTGCTCACTCGGTTTAGGCTCTGTTCGGTATGACTGTTTGCAGCTGTTTTGGTGTGGTGTTTACAGCTGCTTTATATGTGGGCAGTAAATTATGGAAGGCAGAACGTAAGACCGCGTGTACAGACCCGCGTGACCTATGCTGGACCCACTCATTTATGCCACAAATTGCAATTAAATATGTGGCAGTATATTATTGAAGGAGAACGTAAGACCCATGTGAAACCCATGCAGGACCCGCGTGGTACCCGTGCATGACCCACGTGGAACCCATGCTGGACCCCCACTCATTTATGCCACAAATATGCTATTAAATATGCCAAAAGCGAACGAAGTCTTAGGGTTTAATGATGTACTTGATTGATTTTCCCCTAATTCTATTCTCCTGTCTATGTTTTTTATGGGCTCCATTAGTTTTGTTTGTTTTTGGGCTCTCATGTATTAGTGGACCCATTATCTATCCTAGACTTTTATGGACTTTTACTTTAGTTCCGTACTTATAGTCCTACTTCTATATAAATACTGCACTATTCTCAAGAAACAACAGACAATGGAAAGGTAAAAATCATTTTTAAACCCTAAACTCTCGTATGGTATAAGAGCACCCGCCTAAAATATGACGACACCTTTCATGATTTTGGTGCTCTTCAGGTTCTATTTTCTCCTCCTCTTCTTTCTACAACAAACAACACCTATTCTGTTCTCTCACAGCCTACAATCTCACAAACTCAAACCTAACACTTCCAACTTATGGGAAGGACTGCTACTCCCTTTTCTGAGAGGTAGAGACCTTTACAAATTTGTAAACGGGTCTTGTCTTTTTTATGCAGAAAGGAACACTGATAACCCTAATGCAGACTTCACAAATGAAAAATGCATGATGAGTTAGTCATCTCTATTCTGTATATGACTCTAACAAAATCTATAGGCAATCAAGTCATTGGTTTCCTATAACCAAGAGTGTTTTGGATACCTTACACAATGTTTATGTTGCTTAATCTACACACACATGATCCAATACCATTTACAGTTACCATCATTATTAAGAGAGGAAATGAAACTATGACAAATAATTTCAATCAAGCAAGAGGCTATCTATCTCTTTTTTCACTGTTGGACATAATGTGTCTGACATGAGTTCAGTCTTTTCTTCTACTGTGTGACTTACCATCATAGGACACCCTAATAGTCCACAATATATTAGCAGGCAAATTCTCTCTCTCTCTCTAACGAGGTTCTTAGTGCCGTTCTTCATCATGAAGTGAGGATTAATGAGCAAAACCTTCATCTGTCTGAAACACTTCCTGTCAATGTTACCAAAACTATGAAAATCAGGTTGTAAGAGTAGAGGACAGAATAATCATGGTAGAGGTGCTTATGGAAGAAACAATAACTTAATGGGAATTCCAACAGACCCTTCCGAGGGAGGGCAACAACAACAATGTAATGGGAGAGGGACTCCCATGGAAGAGGGCAGAACAGTATTTTTAACAACTGATCTGTTATAGAACTCATTGCTAATTTATGACAAGCCTGGCCTTCTGCGAATATATGTTATCACAAGTTTAAATCAAGCTTTTCAGCCTTCACCACCCCGTGTTTTTCTGCTAATGCCACTACTAGAACAATTCTGCCTATTATCCTTTAGAATGGACCTCCACACCGTGATACTCATCATTTTAGCGGTGATCACTCATATTGAATTTGCTCTACTGTTATTCTCGAACAATCAATTTCTCTTGGAAATGGTTCTTCTCTGACCTATCCAGAACTACGGTTTAGGTGATCTCTTCCTACCTGGACAAGACATTTACGCTTAAAATTTATCATGCACAAATGTGAACAAACATCTTATATCAGTTAGGATAGTATGCATTGATCTGCTACTAATTTTGAGTTATACCCAGATTTCTTTTTGTTGAAGATTTGACCATTAGGAAGTTCTGCTTAAAGGCATAGTTAAAGAGGCTTGTACGTCCCTCGTCTCCAACTACCCGTGTAGACCGTCTTACGAACTGCATTTACGCTTAAAAAATGTTTATTCATAGTCACAAATGTTAACCGTAAATTCAAAATTCAATCTTATTACCATTCCGTTTAGACGGTACCTTTAGGCGAATATCGGTAACCCTTGCATAGGTTTATTGAATTCGAACCCATACTAATATTATGTATTACATTCACCTAATCATGAGTGACAAATCTAATATTGTTATAATAATATGTTTTCCCTAATACTGCATTAATGATTTATAAGTGAGCAATAATTTTAAGTTTTTCAACATTGTTCATATACTCGTTAACCACGGTTAACCATGCGGTTAACCGTTCTGGAAATTCCAATACCGTTACCGCAACCGAACCGTTCATTTACGTTTCGTTACTCCGCAAGTCCGTGACGTTTAACCTCAAACAGTTTCACTCGTTTTCGGTCGATAACTTTTTCGAATTTTCGCCCAAACTAATTACTAAATTGCTTACTATGCTACAAACTAAGTTTTATATTCTTCATGTTGTATGAGTAACAAGTCATGTGCTACCCCACCCCACTAGAACTACCTATCGTCATCTAGACCTTTGGCAAGTTTTCTTTTTAAGATGTGTGGGGACCTGCTTTCATTCCATTCACAGATAGTTTAGATATTTTCTTTTAATTGTTGATGCTTTTTCTCGATATGTTTGGTTTGTTTCCAATGAAGAAAAATTTGATGTCTCTCAAAATTTTCAAACTTTCGCACCTCTAATTACAATTACCATCTCCAACTATTCAGTCTGTTCAAACAAATTCGGGAGGAGAGTTTATTGCTCTCAATCTTGACTGTCGATCGGTTTAGGATTTGGTGATTGTGTTTGGTTGATTTTCCCCTAATTCTATTCTCCTATCTATGTTTTATGGGCTCCATTAGTTCTATTTATTTTTGGGCTCTCATGTATTAGTCCAGGTCCATTTTTTCCTTCTTTCCTTACACTATTTTTTTATTTTACTTTCATTTTGGACTTAGTAGTCTACTTCAACATAAATACTGCACTGTTCTCAAAATCAACAACAATAAAAAAATATCATTATAAAACTTTAAACTCTTGTATTAAAATGCCAAAAATATTATAATTAGTAGTGTAGCAAATAAATATATTTACTTAGTTAATATAAAAAAAATGACATTGGGGATACACAATAATATCTAGGCTTTTATAGAGAGATTAAAAACCTGTGATAACAAACTGCAGGTCCAATAAAATATAGGTCTAGTTTGGAAGTCAACTGATGAGTTGATTAGTGATAGATGATGGTAGATATAAGTATTTCATTATTAACGGTTGAAAATTTTGAAATGTTTGATGAATTAATTGAAATAAGCTTGAGTGTTTTTTTTTCAACACGTCACTAATATAATACCAAAAATGGCGGATAATTTGATTGATTCTTTTCGAATTCACTAGCTGAATAAACTAACGCCAAACAATTAATTTGTGGCCAACCTTTTACTTATCATCAATCCGTTAAGAACAAGTGAAATCCAATAATACAAATGGGACCATAAATCTACAACTCTCTTTACATATAAACTCCCTCTTTGAAGAGGACTTAAACCTCAATGCAATACACTAGCGATTTCGCTCAGAAAAAAAGTTACAGGAGATGCTTAATGGATAGATTTGAGACAAGCACATATAAGCATCTATCTTTTTTAGATCTTTGTTATATTGATCCAACACTATAACCGTATGCTGTATTTTTTTTCTTTAGTGCTCTTAGCTCTAAACACATCGTTTTAGGAGGTTCACTTATATTAGTGAACCAGCTACATATAAAGAGAGGAGAGCAGAACTCATCGTGTAGGCGTGGGACAGACACTGGGAAACCCGGGACTGGAGTGTATTCTGTTGCAGAATAGAAACAGTGAGGAAACCACGAAAATTGGGAAGGGTGAAGAGAGGGTGTTCTACCTTGAATCTACTCAGTTGTGTTGATAGTGTCTGGAGTTGTGTAATCGTTCACATTAAAAGGGAATATCTTGTCTCAGTCTGATGTAGGCCGATTTTGGCTGAACCAGGATAAAGCTCGGTGTTCTTCTTCCTTTTCTTTTGTTTTTGGTTTTTCTTATCGATCTCCATCACATCTCAATCTGAAATCAACAATTGGTATCAGAGCTTCGGTCGCGATGCTGAAGACGAAGATCACGATTGATCGTTTCGATGGAAAGGGTGATTTCGCCCTTTGAGGATGAGGATGCGAGCGGTATTAGTTCAGCTGAAAGTCGCTCATGCTTTGGAGGGAGAAAAAGGTTTCACAGCTACAATAACAGAATCGGAAAAGAAGGAAGTCATGGATCTTGCGTATAGCACCTTGATCTTGCATCTTGGAGATAAAGTTTTACGCCGGTGGCAGCAGAGACTTCAGCCGCAGGTATTTGGCTTAAGCTTGAATCGCTTTATATGACCAAGACTCTGGCATACAAGGTTTATCTCAAAGGAAAACTACATGATTTCAAGATCACTAAAGAGAATCCATGTCCGAAAGTCTTGATGAGTTTAATCGCCTGATTAATGACCTGGCGAACATAGAGATCAAGAATGAAGAGAAGATCAGACAATTATGCTCCTTAATAATGCTTTGCCGAAGTCTTACTCAAACTTTGTTGATGCCATGAAGTATGCCAAGGATTCACTGACGCTAGAGGAAGTACAAAGTGCTCTGAAGTCAAAGGAACGAGATGGGAAACAGATAGGAAGGCACCAGCTGAGTCTAAATGTAAGACTCAAATCTGGGAGACAATGGTCAAAAGGAAAATCTAAGGATTTCACCAAGAATAAAGGTGAGTCAAAGAATTTCCTTATAAGTGTTATCACTATCATGAGACTGGCCACATGAAAAAGAACTGTCCAAAGCGGACAAGGGATATTGGAAAAACAACTCACAAGGCAGATGCAGCCTTTGTGGAAAAGGGTTAGAGAGTGCAGAAGCACTAAGTGTAGTTGCTGGAAATTCTCAGAAGAGTGGGTTCTTGACAGTGGCTGCACTTTTCATATGACTCCAAACAGAGATTGGTTCGAGACCTATCAAGAAGGAGATGGAGGCTCAGTGCTGCTGGGAAACAATAAAGCTTGCAGGGTTGTTGGAAAAGAACTGTCAGAATTCGAGTGGAGAATAACAGTGAAAAGATTCTACCTGATGTGAGACATGTTCCAGACCTTAAAGGAACTTAATCTCACTGGAACACTGGAACAACAAGGTATAACTGGAGATCAGATTCAGGGATATTAAGGTGTACAGAGATTCACAACTATTCATTACAGACTTAGAAGAAATGGGTTGTATTTCTTGAGGAATGTGTCGTTGTTGGATCATCTTCTGCAGTTGACCAAGCCAATGAAGATCAGAGTATGCTGTGGCATTTCAGGCTTGGACACGTTAGTGACAAGGGAATACAAATTCTGTATAAAAGTGGTTATCTAGGAAATCAGGAACTCAAGAATCAACAGTTTTGTGAAGATTGTGTTTTCGGGAAATGACAAGATCCAGTTTTACAACCGGTTCATAGGACAGAGGGCATTCTGATTATATCCATTCAGATTTGTGAGGGCCAGAAAAGGTGAACTCACATGGAGCAAACAGATACTTCTTGACTCTTGTAGATGATTACTCTAGACGTCTGTGGATGTATTTGTTGAAACATAAAAATGAAGCTTTTAACTGTTTCAAGGACTGGAAAGTCAAAACTGAAACTCAAACTAACAGAAAGGTGAAGAAGTTAAGAACAGATAATGGTCTCAAATTGTGCTCAAAAAATTCAATCATTACTGTAAGATCAGGGCTTATAAGGCATTACACGGTGGTTTCACACCTCAGCGAATGGTTTAGCCGAAAGGTTTAATAGAACCTTACTTGAGAGGGTCAGATGTATGCTTATCCATGCCAAGCTCCCAAAATCATTCTGGGGGGAAGCTGTGTCCACAGCCTGTTATCTCATCAATAGATGTCCTTCATCAGTTTTAAACTTCAAGACACCCATGGAGATGTGGTCAGATCACAAGGTGATTATAGATGGTTAAAGGTTTTTGGCTGCACTGCCTATGCACACATTAGGCAGGATAAATTGGACCCAGAGCTGTGAAGTGCATCTTCATGGGTTATCCTCCTGGTGTTAAGGCTACAAACTATGGTGTCTTGAACCAGATTTTTAAACGGGTCATATAAGCAGGGATGTGACTTTCAGGGAGAATGATTTCCTGAACAATCAAAAATCTCAGAAAACGAAGCTGATCTGAATGCCACTGATACAGTAATAGCAGGGTTAAAATTGAAATGGAAATTCCACTCAGCAAGATCAGTCAGATAACCAAGCATCTGATCAAATTGGAAATGATGACATAAGTCAGGAAACTCAAGTTGAATCAGAACAGAGGAGAGTTTAAATCAA
>CM041776.1:315925741-315958826 GCA_023374045.1 Limonium bicolor | reverse complement strand
AGTGTGTTTGAATAGTCGGCTATCAAATTCCCTTTTGGGGTAATCTTAATTTGAAGGGAAAGCTTACTAAAAAGTTTTAGATTTCAGGATATACCCTGATTTACATGTTATCTATATTTCCCTAAAAGTTTTTTAAAATTGGCGTATTACTCTACAAGACTTTGAATAATGACTATTTTACCTCTAACATTGAAGACATACTTCAAGTTCACAATACGCTTTTTTTATTCAGGGTATTTATAAATTTTACATAAAAATATTAAAAACAACTATAAAAAATTTTAAAACAAATGTAAAATTAAATGAAATTTATAGTTCTTAAATATTTAATATACAAAAAAACTTCAAACAATTTTTTTTACCTTCCTTTACTATTTATATTTTTCTTCTTCACTAAAATATTTACAATTATGATTAATAATAGAAAAAATATTATATAATAACATATATATATGCCAAATTGTAAGCAAACTAATTAATATAAGATAATTAAAATACATACAACTAACTTAGCTTATATTAGATTTGGTTATTTATAAATTGACATATAATGCTTATTATATAATATTAATCAGTAGCTAACTAAAACCACAAAATATTAATAAAGATGACTATTGATAAACAACGAAATGAAAGTAAAAGAAAGAGAAAAAATTATTTGTTTAAAGTTTATGTATGTTTAACATTTATAAATTATTATTTTATTTTTATATGCTTTAATTATTTTTCTAAATTTTTTTAAATTTTTTTGAAAAAAGGAACATGTATTGATAATTAAGAACAAAGAGTGCGTAAAGTCAGAGAAGTCACTGGACTTCCAAACACTCAAAGGGAGTTGTGATTTTCTAGCATGATATGCTAGTTGGAGGCATAACGTTACGTGCACGTTTGACATGAAGCCATGCAACGTTTGTAAGGCACCAAGTGGGAAAGCATGTGATTAACTAGTGCCTGAGTGCGCTGATCTTAAGATGCAATATTGCTTTATGAGATGTAATCAACAATACTTTTACAGTCAGATAGTATGCGGACAGAAGTGAGGCGGTAGCGTTTGGTTGCACAATTCCAAAGGCCAGGGCCATGGCCTCCACATGTGATGGTTCAAAACTTCCTATACCTGCAGTGACACCCGCCCATGTGACTACTCCCTTCTCCATAATAAATAAAACCGAGTCCAAACCGACCATACCGATCAAGACTAGCGTCACCGAAATATCAGCCCACTCAGATGTTAGTAGAGCGTGCAAAAGCAAGCCCGAAGCAGAGGAAGGTTGTGCAGTGTACATGCTATGGTGAAAAAAACTATCAGCGTGAAGCCAACCTGCTTCAAAAGTGGTGACTCTGTGATGTGTCAATTGCAGTGGGCATACCATAACCGCCACATGAGGGACGTAAGGGCGACAATGCTGGGGGAGTTGAGAGTACATGATTTTGTATATCAGTCAAATAAATTGAGCAATTGTGTAACGGTGTTGGATGTGGCACCCAAGCTGTCCAAGTACTGCGTGAGAGAAGAGCAATGAAAAAATAGATGTGGCAAGTTTTCACACGTTCCACAAGCAGCACAAGATGTCATGAGGGGACGATGCGGTCTGGTAGCTAATATGTCTAAACCATGGAATGGCGCATTTATAAGTTCCAGCAAAGAGACGAACACGAGGAGGTAAATCAGCCTTCCATAAGCGCTAACTAGCAAGGCCCTGAGGAGAGGCAGACAAAGTTAATGTACTCGGCTGTGAAGAATCTAAAAGAGCGACATCACTGTGATAGGCAGACTTGACAAAGTAACTGCGAGATAAGGTCAAGCCCCATACCATGAATCGGGCTCTGTAGAGTTGCCTGAAAGCAGGAGGTTCAAAATATGCTGCACACCCTCTGGGTGAAATAGGTTTGTAGAAGTTGAAGATTCCATACAGAGGAAGGAAAGCATCAAAGATATAGGGTGGTCATGCAAAGAAGAAGGAAGGGACCAAAAGATATGGCCTGCAACTTCTTAGTCAGGAGCCAACGATCATGAATGTTGTTGTGCATCCATTGTGATTTGTTTACGACCACCGAAGGAATCAGATCGTGAACACTAAAAGTGCTTTCCAAATCGGGCTAGAAGTAGACTTAGGTTGAGCAATGCATAATAGGGGTATCATGAAGATAACAGGCGGTGCAGAATCTGGAGCAACGATTGCAGATGTGCTAAGATAGCCATAATGCTTGCTAAGTAAGACCTTATTGAAACTACAGAGATCCTGAAAACCTAACCCGCCAGCACTTAGGGGGAGACACATTGTTTTCCAGTTAGTCCAATAATAGAGTTTTTTGTGAAAGAGCCACCCCACCCAAACGGGCGATCATACTCTTAATTGCCCTTAACAACGTCTGAGGGAGAAAATTATGGACATCATGTATGGGATAACTTGTAAGACAACCTTGATCAAATTGAGACGACCTGCCTGAAAGACCCGATGAGACCATTTTACAATCTCTTAGCTATCCTATCTTTAATTAATTTATGTCTTGTGACTTTGTTGTATTTTAAATATTTCTTAACATTTCATAAAGTGTCTCCCAATAAAAAATAATATATTGTTTGAAACTGATTTAAGTAAAAAACTTATCATTCTAATAATGTTAAATTTTCGTTTTTGAATCGTATTGTATCACATCACCGTTCAGCAAAAAGAGGGTCAATACGCTCAGTCGTGTTCACTTCGCACAGTCGGAAAATGACCATTTGCCCTTCTTTAATATCTTTCAGAATTACTATATTTACCCACAATTTGTGACATATTACGAGGTGACCCCAAATTTCATTACGCACAGTCGGAATCCAATACGCTCAGTCGGAAAATGACCAATTTAGGGGCTAATTGGCAAAATTTATTAAAATGGTTCGAAAAAACAAAGAAGGATTCCGAAGAACTTATATAAGTAAAAACATATATCATAAAAATTATCAGCAAGTATACCATGACAAAGTAGATGAAAAGACGAACGCGTCGGCGCAAACGGATCGAAAAATTGAGCTAAACGAAAAATATGACGATTTTAAGACCGGAACCCGGCGCAAAGCGCCGATAAAGAAGGGCGGGCGCCGGCCAACGAATGACGCGGCGCCGCCCTTCTTTACCGGCGCCTACGCCGGGTTCCGGTCTTAAAATCGCCATATCTTCTTCGTTAAGCTCCATTTTTCGATCCGTTTGCGCCGACGCGTTCGTCTTTCGTCTACTTTGTCATGGTATACTTTGCTGATAATTTTTATGATATATGTTTTATTTCTTATAAGCACAACATTAACTATCATCGACGTCTTGTTCGAAATTGCCAATCAACCACTAACTTCATGTCCGTTGAAGAAGAATCTATTTGAAATTCATTGAAATTGTCTATCATTTCCCCAATTTCACGTCCATTGAAGAATCTATTTGAAATTATCAAAAATTCCTATCAATATCAATATAACTATCATTGACTTCTTATTGATAGTAAAACAATCAAGGATGTTCTATTCTAATTAACAAGGAATTGGACACTGATCTAAATAGTTAGATGTATCAACATTAACTATCATCAATGTCTTGTTCGAACTTAACGATCAATTCCACTAAATTCATGTCCATTAAAGAAGAATTTATTTCAAATTCATCGAAATTGTCTATCATTTCCCTCAATTTCACGTCCATTGAAGAAGAATCTGTGTGAAATTATCAAATTGCCTATCAATATTGACATTAACTATCATTGACTTCTTATTCGATAGTAAAACAATCAAGCATGTTCTAATTTAATTTCCAGACAAATTGGACACCGATCTAAATAGTTAGATGTATCGACATTAACTATCATCGACGTCTTAATTGAAATTGCCTATCAATTCCACTAATTTGATGTCCGTTGAAAAATAATCTATTTGAAATTCATCAAATTGTCTATCATTTCCCTCAATTTCATGTCCATTGAAGATGAGTCTATTTGAAATTATCAATATTCCCTATCAATATCAACATTAACTATCATTGACTTTTTATTCGATAGTAAAACAATCAAGCTGGTTATATTCCAATTAACAAACGAATTGGACACCGATCTAAATAGTTAGATGTATCGACATTAACTATCATCGACGTCTTGTTTGAACTTGCCTATTAATTCACTAATATCATGTCAATTAAAGAATTATATTTGAAATTCATCGAAATTGTCTATCATTTCCTCAATTCACTTCCATTGAAGAAGAATCTATTAAAATTATCAGTATTGCCTATCAATATCGACATTAACTATCATTGACTTCTTATTCAATAGTAAAACAATCAAGCCTTCTATTCTAATTAGCAGACGAATTGGACACCAATCTAAATAGTTAGATGTATCGACATTAACTATCATCGACGTCTTATTTGAAATTTCCTATCAATTCCACTAATTTCATGTCCGTTGAAGATAATCTATTTGAAATTCATCGAATTGTCTATCATTTTCCTCAAATTCACGTCCATTTATGAGTCTATTTGAAATTATCAATATTACCTATCAGTATCGACATCAACTATCACTGACTTCTTATTCGATAGTAAAACAATCAAGTCTGTTCTATTCTAATTAGCAGACGAATAAAACACCAATCTAAATAGTTAGATGTATCGACATTAACTATCATCGACGTCTTGTTTGAAATTGTCTATCAATTCCACAAATATCGTCCATTGAAAAAGAAATCTATCTAAAAAAAATCTAAATTGTCTATCATTTCCACTAATTTCACGTCCGTTGAAGAAGAATTAATGATAAACATCTAAATTGTCTATCATTTCCATTAATTTCATGCCCATTGAAGAATAAATTATTGGAAATGATATACAATTTCGATGACTTTCAATTAGATTCTTCTTCTACGTTCATGAAATTAGTGGAAATAGACAATTTCAATGACATTCAAAATTGATTCTTCTTGAACAGACGTGATATAGTGGAAATGATAGAAATTTGATGATGTTTAAATAGATTCTTCTTCAATAGACGTGAAATTGAGGGAAATGATAGACAATTTTGATGAATTTCAAATAGATTATTCTTCAATGGACATGAAATTAGTGGAATTGATAGGCAATTTCAAATAAGACTTCGATGATAGTTAATGTCGATACATCTAACTATTTAGATCGTGTCCAATTCGTCTGCTAATTAGAATAGAACAGACTTGATTGTTTTACTATCGAATAAGAAGTCAATGATAGTTAATGTCGATATTGATAGCAATATTATAATTTCAAATAGACTCATCTTCAATGGACGTGAAATTGAGGGAAATGATAGACAATTCGATGAATTTCAAATAGATTATTCTTCAATGGACATGAAATTAGTGAAATTGATAAGAAATTCGAATTAGACGTCGATGATAGTTAATGTCGATACATCTAACTATTTAGATCGGTGTCCAATTTGTCTGGTAATTAAAAAAAAATAGGGTTGATTGTTTTACTATCGAATAAGAAGTCAATGATAGTTAATGTCAATATTGATAGGCAATTTTGATAATTTCACACAGATTCTTCTTCAATGGACATGAAATTGGGGGAAAAGGTAGATAATTTTGATGATTGTCAAATAAATTCTTCTTTAATGGACATGAATTTAGTGGAATTGATAGGTAAGTTCGAACAAGACGTCGATGATAGTTAATGTCGATACATCTAACTATTTAGATTGGTGTCCAATTCATCTGTTAATTAGAATAGAACATGCTTGATAGTTTACTATGGAAAAGAAGTCAATGATAGTTAATATTGATATTGATAGGAAATTTTGATAATTTCAAATAGATTCTTCGTCAATGGACGTGAAATTGGTGGAAATGATAGACAATTTCAATGAATTTCGAATAGATTCTTCTTCAACGGACATGAAATTAGTGGTTGATAGACAATTTCGAACAAGAGCCGATGATAGTTAATGTTGTGCTTAAGAGAAATAATACATATATCATAAAAATTATCAGCAAAGTATACCATGACAAATGTAGACGAAAAGACGAACGCGTCGGCGCAAACGGATCGAAAAACGGAGCTATAACGAAGAAGATATGGTGATTTTAAGACCGGAACCCGGCGCAGGCGCCGGTAAAGAAGCGTCATTCGTTGCCGGCGCCGGCCCTTCTTTACAGGCGCCCGCCGGATTCCGGTCTTAAAATCGTCATATCTTCTTCGTTATAGCTCCGTTTTCGATCCGTTTGCGCTGACGCGTTCGTCTTTTTGTCTACTTTGTCATGGTATACTTTGCTGATAATTTTTATGATATATGTTTTTACTTATAAGTACTTCGGAATCCTTCTTTGCTTTTTTTCGAACCATTTTTAATAAATTTGCCTACATTAGCCCCTAAATTGGTCATTTTCCGACTGAGCTATGGAATTCCGACTGTGCGTAATGAAATTTGGGGTCACCTCGTAATATGTCACCAATTGTGGGTAAATATAGTAATTTCTGAAAGATATTAAAGCAGGGGCAAGATCGTAAAATTTTTTAAAATTCCGACTGTGCGAAGTGAAAACACAACTGAACGTACGAGTTCAGAAAAAGATAGACCTATATAGTGTAACAGACTGTAGATGCTGCGGCACGCCTGCGTATAGATGGGTGTGGTCCAGTCCACTTGGCAGTCCAGTCAGCTGCTGACTGGATTATTTTACTGACTGGGCTGTCTTTTTACTATATAACTTAATTGATTGTAACTTTGAAATATAAGTCCAAAATGAAAAAAATTATATCATTGTTCATCTAAATTCAAGCTCTTCAAAACAAGACCATACATGGATATATTTTGACAACTTTAAAATTTTATATTTTATATGTTATATCTATACATAAAACCAACTTGATTCCCATATACAATTTAAAATACATCATACAACAATAACAAATTTGGTATGTACGGAAAATACATGATTCACCATATAAGGTTTAAAATACACCATATAATAATAATACACTACAAAATAATAATAATATTTTATCGGTTCCAAAGTGTGTTATCTAATTCACCACTTATTAGTTAGTAAATCCTAATATCAATTTAATGAATGATAATATTAATTTTAATGAATCACAATATCAAAATTAATGAATCATATTATCAGTGTGTATCATCATAATATGTTAAAAATAATTTTTTTTCAAAGTTGTCAAAACATATCATGATTGGTTTTTATGGTGAAGAGCTCGAATTTAGATGAACATGATATAATTTTTTTCATTTTGGACTTATATATTAAAAGTTATAACCATTTAAAATTAATAAAATTTTCTTCTTACTCATGTGCTATAAACAGTCAGTCAGCACGTACAATGTCATGTACAAACCGCCGTGTAATCGATAATTGTTTAGCGTGATCAATGGCAGCAAGCCAGCTAAGCAGCAGCGCAACTTAGGGGCGTTTTGAGTTCTTTGTCGGTTCACTTATGCCAGGAGGAGAATTGAGATGCCGCGGTGCTAAATCTTGCGCGTAAGGAAAGCGGCACTATTAGGCAGATTTATAATTAATACTCCCGTCCTGAAATGACTGTCCTGTTTACTATTTGGACATGTGTTTGACTTCAATTTTAATATATAAGATAAAATAATTTTTAAAATTGAGGTTTTACATATGATTCTGACATGTAAAACTATATATTAAAAATTTAGTTTATTAAAAAAATTATATCTTATATATTAATATTAAAGTGGAAAACGTGCCATAAAACAAGTACCATCAATCAAGACGGAGGGAGTAAAAATTGCATCTGTCCTGAAAAACAAGAATCCTTCAATTATCTCTCGTTTTACCTTTTTTTTCCTCCATTTCGTCACTCGTCCCTGGTAAATACTCATTACTTTAGCCCAAGTCGCATATTACTACTTATTTCACGTTCCCCCCCACATACTTTTATCCCACCACCACCGCCATCCTCTTCCTCCCCTTCACTTTCCTCTCTTCTCCTCACATCTGCTCTCAGATCCGACTCTCAAATCTCGAATTCCACTTCTCCAAGCGAAAAAAATATGGCGAAGCTCCTGCTTGCAGTAGTGGCTCTATTCGCAGCTGTAGATGGTGAGTGCAACTCGACCACTCTCCAACCCTTACACCGTGAAGGATGCGTTTACTGTGACTTGCCGTACTGGTTTCGAGACCCCTATCTCCGACCATATTGCTGGTGAGTAACGTACATTTTTACATAGTTTCATTGTTCTTTTACTCACAGCGTTCAGATCTGAAAGGTTCGTCCTGCTTTTTCTTTTTTTTAGCCACTCGAATTACACTGTTGTCAACTGTTGTCGGAAAATGAATGCGGGAAATAGTGGAAATATTTCACTTACTAGCTGGATCTAGCACTTCGCTATGTCATACGACTACTCCTCTTGGATCTCTTCATTTACGTATATATGAAGGATGATCTACTTGTTTTGAATTCGTAGCATGGAAATTAGGCTGCGGCCACTTCATTCATTGCAGATCTATAAGTGAATCAGGGAGATCACAAGACCGCACGTTTTTACTTTGCCGTAAAGAACTGTTAGCTAGAGCTTAGGCTGTTCGATGTTATTGAAGACTGGAAGGTTCTTTTGTTCAATAATGATCTAAAAGAGCATGTGCACAGTTTACTCCAGTCTTGTTCACATGTGCTCGATTCTCAGCTTTTCTTTTTCGTCCGCTTAGTTAGGCCTAACATCCTTTCTAATTTTTTACCACTGTTTGTTACGAAAAACTTTTAGGGGCTATCGTAAGGGTGCAATGTCTGGACAGGCACTCACTGAAGATGCTATTCAGCGCGACAGCTGTAACCGACAAGAACGGAGAGTACAAGATAACAGTGCCAGAGGATCAAGGTGATGCTCTCTGCGACAGTCTGCTTGTGAGCAGCCCAAGACCCGAGTGTTCCCGTGTCGACCCTGGTCGTGACAGATCTCGTCTGGTACTCACTAGCAACAACGGGATGGTGTCCAGGGAACGCTACGCCAATTCCCTCGGTTACGTGCAGGACTACTCCTCACCCAAGTGCCCTAAGGTTCTCGCACAGTACCACATATACGATGCTGAGGATTTGAGTTAAGAAATAAGCTAGGTCGGGTCTAAGTTATGTATGGATACGGTATTGTATTGCTGATGAGGTGGTCTACTACGTTTATGTGTGCCTGATCCAAATTGTTACTACTGCTAGTTTCATGATCATCATGGTGAATGATGTCAGAAGGACTTATTTTTTTAATTGTTATTATTGTTCTGTAATAATTCTTTGAAATTTCTTCTGAAATTAGTATTTATTATTTGCATTTGACCTAAGCTTTCACGGCATTGATAATTGCTCTTATTTCTCCTTTTAGAGGAATGCAACGATTGAGATTGCTTAACATATGTGTAACCTTAAAACGCCTTTGAGAGGAAAATAGCCAAAGAGATAAGATTGTTGGGCAATTGTGCTACAACTAGTAAAAAAAGGCTCATCCCTCATCAGTTCTAATCTACATCGCATACCATTATAGATCAAGATGAGAGTTAAGTGTACTGATACTGCTGGGGGCCATATGCGGCGTTTGATAGGGAGCCGAAAAACTTTACAACATCTTGCCCAAGAAGATAACTGGTTTACTGAGGGTTGCTCGAGTCCTTCGTATGCTGCAACATTCGATGATTCAAGGAAGCAGTTGAAACATAATGCTACAAGTAAATTACATTCGAGACATCACATAGAGACCTCTAGTATTGCCACCGCTAGAGAGTCTGTCTCTTTACCTACTTATCTTACTTCTACCGACATAAGCCCCCAATTTTGACAAGTCAGGAACCCAAAATGACAATTCAGTAGAACCGGTCGCAAACATGAGACTCCCGGGCGCCCATTTTATCACTGGAGGTTCTGTTTCAGAGCTCATCCAGCTTGCCACCTGCAAAAGCCACAGCCATATGATCATTGATCAAGTTCTAGTCACCATCTCGGGCTTTTTTTTATCAGCATGGTGGTGGCTTCAGGGCCTTGTATTTAACAATGCGGTATAATGCGTTAATGCATACCTAACCCACTAATAATTTAACAACCTCTTTCCCCAATTAACGAAAACACAGTAGGCTGATAAAAATAAGGAACAATGGATCAATAAAAAATAAGAAACCCATGTGAGGTTGTACCTCTTGCCCACTGCGGACACTCCATGCAAATACATACCATCGCCTGAACCTGCAACGCGCAAAGGAATAAACAGGTAAGATTCCCAACCTGACAAGGAAGAACAGACTCCAAGAGTATTACGCGCAGAACACCAACAAAAGCCTATTATTAAAGACGACTAAGACAATGATGTCAAAACAAGGTCTATTATGCCAACTTGCTTCCATTCAAATAAAATCAACTTAAGCACATCAAATTAGACAGATGGTCTATAGTCGGGCATAACTTTTTATGAGCATCAAGAACATACTATTACCCCCTGCTTGAAAGTTCTGAACCCAACACATACACGTAATTAGAATTCTAGGCTAGTTAGGATTACTACCTGATATGACAAATTTTCCTTCTGGCTAAAAGAAGCCTCCAGCATAGAATTGCCGGAAGCTGGCTTCACATTAAAGGTGGAAAGCTGAAAAATGAAAAGCCGAACGTGATAAAGTCAAACATACTACTAAGTCAAGAACATGCGTTATTAATTATGCATGTATGTTGAAGTTTTGTGTGGGAAATAAACTCACTGGCATCCCATGAAGGGAATCAAGAACATGTACATAACCATCCATGGTTGTGAGAAGCATCAGTCTTCCATCATTACTGAACTTGACCACGTATGGATCAGATAAGTCAGCTCCTACAGAAAATCTTTCAAAAGGGCCCTGCAGATTGTAACCAACATGATATCATATCAACAGATAAACGTCCTACATTACAGACAACATTATTTCTAACAAACTGGATAGAATAAATTTGAGTAATTGATGACATAGAACCTTTGACCAATCTTCTATTACCCCATTCATGCACCATCAACCATTTGTACCTAATTTAATCCTATCATTGTATATCTTTTTATGTGTAGTTAACAACACAACACAAAACTGACCTTTCCATACATGCGAGCATCAAAAAGTCTGATCAATCCTCCAAAAGCGATTGCAAAAACCAACCCTTGGTCGTCATAAGCTGCAGCAGGTCTACCTTGAGTTCGCAGATGACCCTAAAATACAAAAGATTCCAAGTATTCAAATCATATACAGAAACATACACCATGAGGAAACAATACCCAACAAGATCAGTATTCACCTGACATTTCTCTGCTCGTTGGTCCCAGAGTAAGACAGTTCTGTCGAGTGATGCGGAAATAAAGCACTCACGAGAACACAAGCTAAGTGACACAACCCTGTTGAAGAAGCTCACACCATAATCAGTGAATCGCCATGTTTGTAAATCATTCACCTGATGCAAAATTGTTTGGCTTATGGTACATTACCTATCGTGATGACCTTTGAAATAACGCAAATACTTGTTGTCGTTCAGGGAAAGCAACCGCAGAGATTCTGAAGACAAAAACTCCGTTGATTAGAGGTTCTTTAAGATTGTTTGCCAACATACATTTGAGCAACAATTATGTACCATCCCAGCCATTTTTGGAAGAGTAGATTACTGTTGTAGGGTGAGAAGTGAAGCACACCAAATCAACTCCGTACTTTTGCTATTAATTGTCTTCAAACATCTGAACAGGAAACAGAATCAGAAGCACTGATAGAGATTGAAAAGAAGCGTCAAGTGAAAAATATAAAATCAACATGAAAGGATTCTGAAAAAAAATGCAACATACGTGGCGTTAGCAACATCATATAGCCTAATGGACTCATCATCACTCGCCGTAACTAAGTAACTTGAATTCTTATGAAAATCCATTGAACTGATTCTGCCGCTCTGCAGCATCATGATAGATAAATGCTGATAAACGAACTACTATTTGTATTCAAAGAATAAATATCAACCAAGGATGAGTTAATCAGAAAAAAAGAGCAGAAAAAAAAAAAGACAATGGTACAACTTACATAATCCCGAAATGCCAAGCCTACTTCCATGCTATGAAGTATCTCATCTGATAGTTCCAGAGATACCCTTTCTTCTGTTCCTTCAAGTATCATAAGTCACAATTCACATCAGACGACAACCCTTAGCGACCGAATTCCAACAATTACGTTGACATGAAAATAAATGGACAGCGAGCTATACCGGCCATAACTGATAAAGAGTAGTCCAGAGCTCCGATATATAGCGAAAACCCTAATTTCTAAACGTCACGTGCACACTAGAGGAATCGATTTTGAGGATCGCTTCCCCGATCTAGGAATCGAGAACGTAGCTTCGGACGATGAATACTCGTTAGTGTTACTGGCCGCGCCCCCGGGAACGGCAGAATTTTTTTTTTTTCTTTTTGAAACAAGGAAACAGCAGAAATTAAATTGCCTTTGGCCCTTTGCGATGCCGTAGACGCTTTCATCAAGAAACTTACGCTATTATTTTTCTTATCAAATTCCCATTTTGGTCATTTCTATGGGCCGTTCTCACCATGGGCTCCCTTTTTTTAAAGGAAAGGTAACATGGGCTAACAACCGTATCTACCATTGGGCCCTGCTCCCAACTCGTTTAACGACATATTTCAAAACAGTGAGCTTAAAAAATAGTGCGAATATTCTAGAAACTAGAAGATTGTTGGTGGATAGATAGGTCTGCAATGTTGCAGTTAAAAGAACTCCTTTATCCCTCCTAACTCGCTACTGCGTTGTGCCTACTGCTATCTTTCCAACCGGGTGCTTTATCCCTCTCGCAGTCTATCTTCTCCTCACCGTTCTTCTCCGTGCTCCAGCACTCGCTTATCTTTCTCGGTAAGAATTAGTAAATTGCTGTTTTCTTCACTATTCGTCTAAACTCAGGCTCTAGTGAATTTGATATTGTTCATTTTGAATTCTATGGAAATGGAACGAAATAAGGTCTTTGCCTCTATGTTTCATTTCAAGCGGAACAGAAATGGTGACTTTTAGTATTTTGAGTCTTGTAATTCCTTGTGGTGAGCCTGTGCTATTTGGTTACTCTACTACCAGGAGTATTAATTCCTCACAATGGTATATAATAGAGAAGGTTTAATGTCCATGATTTATTCTGAATGAATTCGAGTTTTCATAAAATTGAAAAAAATTGACGTGCTATTTGGAGAGCATACGTTGACGAACGTGCTCTCCCTTTAGCCTTCTTAGTCGTATATGCTGCTCTTTGCTATATTGTTCACTTGGATGAAGTTGTGTAAATGCGTTATCCTATCATGTCCTTATGCGTTTCTTTTCCATTATCCAGTGATAATGGCGTCAACATTCACCAGCATGTCTGCCGTGGGTTGCACTACTCCATTAAACAAAGCTTCAGCGAATCCGCTTTCCTCCTTTGCATCCATCGGTTCTGCTCTTCCCAAAACTGAAAATATTGTTGGCATGCGAAGCAGGCGACGCTCTGTTAGAATTAATGCCATGGCGAAGGAGTTGTACTTCAACAAGGATGGCTCTGCTATTAAGAAGTTGCAGGTGATGATTTGTCAATAGCTGCCCTGTATTAGGATCACGTGGTGTTCATTCACGTTTCTCACTCTCTTTTTAATGTGTTAGAGTGGAGTAAACAAGCTTGCTGATCTGGTTGGTGTAACTCTTGGGCCAAAGGGTCGAAATGTTGTGCTTGAGAGCAAGTATGGATCGCCCAAAATTGTCAATGATGGTGTGACCGTTGCCAGAGAGGTAAGCATTTCAAGGAATTTATTGCTGATACATGCTGATCAACATATTGCTGTGGAATAAGGAGCTGAGCTCTAGCAACGTTAGGGTGGTCAAAACTGTTGCATAAGTGTGAATTTGATGGTTTTCTGTTTGTGCTGTCAGAAATGTTTGTTCTTTTGGAAGATTCTTGTCTTTAATTCTACTGAACATTTCCATCTCATGCATTTTGAAAAATTATATGAATTTGTTTGCTATAACAATAGGTTGAGCTGGAGGATCCTGTTGAGAACATTGGTGCTAAATTAGTGAGGCAAGCTGCTGCCAAGACAAATGATCTTGCGGGAGATGGGACCACAACATCTGTTGTTCTTGCTCAAGGTCTTATCGCTGAGGGTGTTAAGGTCAGTACATGACATCTTAATGTGTATATTTATTGCAGTTGGATATCTGCGTCTGAACATGGTAATTTATGCTATTATGCAGGTTGTCGCTGCAGGTGCCAACCCGGTTCTAATCACCAGAGGTATTGAAAAGACTGCTAAGGCTCTTGTAGCTGAGCTAAAAATGATGTCGAAAGAGGTATACTTACATGAATTCTTTCCTTCTGAATCTAAAAAGGAAATTTTTGCTCTTCAAAATTAATATCTCAGTTTTGCTTGGGCAGGTTGAGGATAGTGAATTGGCTGATGTTGCGACTGTTAGTGCTGGTAACAACCGTGAGATTGGAGACATGATTGCTGAAGCAATGAGCAAGGTAGGAAGGAAAGGTGTTGTGACTCTTGAAGAGGGTAAGAGTGCAGAGAACCATCTCTATGTGGTTGAAGGAATGCAGTTCGAACGTGGTTTCATTTCACCATATTTCGTCACTGACAGTGAGAAGATGTCAGTTGAATATGACAACTGCAAGGTATCTCTCCTTTTCTTAACGTGGTAACCTTTCACCATATTTCTGCTCTTTTTTATTATGTCCACACTAAGTGATGTATGCGCATGTTTGTTTTGTAACTGCCATTTAGCTGCTTCTCGTTGACAAAAAGATCACAAATGCAAGAGATCTTATCAATGTCTTGGAAGAAGCTATAAGAGGTGGATACCCTATCGTGATAATTGCGGAAGACATTGAACAAGAAGCCCTAGCAACTCTTGTTGTGAACAAACTCAGGGGTTCTTTGAAGATCGCTGCTTTGAAGGCTCCTGGTTTTGGGGAACGCAAGAGTCAATATCTTGATGATATTGCTATTCTTACGGGAGGTTGGCTTGTCCGATTTATTTATTTGGTGGTTTATGGTGCTGAACATCTGAATCTTCTTTATTTTCACCTACTTTAATTTTTGATACCATGTCCTCATGCAGCCACTGTTATCAGAGATGAGGTGGGTCTCTCGCTTGACAAGGCAGGCAAAGAGGTCTTAGGTCATGGGGCGAAGATAGTGTTGACCAAGGATACAACCACAATAGTTGGTGATGGAGCACCCAAGAAGCTGTAAGCAAACGTGTTGCACAGATCAAAAATCTGATTGAGGTCTGATCTTCTCTCTTGTTTTCTTCTTGTTGATGGCTTTATTTGTAAGAGGTGCCACAATAACCTCACTCTTGGCTTGCTATTGCCAATCCTGAATACTACAGAACGCTGAGCAAGAGTATGAGAAGGAAAAGCTTACTGAGAGGATTGCAAAACTTTCTGGTGGTGTGGCAGTGATCCAGGTATCACATCACACGTCGATTCTACTGGGTAGTCCTCTGCTTTTGTTTATTTCTTTGGCTTGTGCTGACATTTTCATCGTTTGCAGGTAGGGGCACAGACTGAGACAGAACTCAAGGAGAAGAAGTTGAGAGTTGAGGATGCTTTGAATGCAACAAAGGTAACTCTCGTACAGTCATAGTGCGTATTATATCTGCCATATCTGCTGTGGCTGAAATTCTATCGTCTTTTACTCTTCTCAGGCTGCTGTTGAGGAAG
The DNA here is from genome assembly GCA_023374045.1 of Limonium bicolor. Lineage (NCBI taxonomy): Eukaryota > Viridiplantae > Streptophyta > Magnoliopsida > Caryophyllales > Plumbaginaceae > Limonium > Limonium bicolor. Next base: position 315,943,113 of record CM041776.1, on the reverse strand, counting down.
GAATTGTGTGGGTGGTGGATGCACCTTGCTTAGACTTGCAGCCAAAGTGGATGCTATCAGGCCACGCTTAACATGACGAGAGAAGGTAATCTTTGTGCCATTACATCTAGTGGGTCTTAATTTGCCTCTGCTGACTCTTGAAAATGAATAAGGATAGCTTCACAAAACATGTTAGATCTTATTACGTGAGATCAAGGAACAGTGCACTGAGTTCAAATTGGTATAATATTGTGCAGGTTGGAGCTGATATAGTGAAGAGGAGCTTGAGCTTACCCATTGAAGTTGATTGCCAAGAATGCTGGTGTAATGTAGTGTTGTGGAGTGAAAAGGTATTTATTTGAACTGGATGAAATTGGTTTTACTGAAGTTGTAACAGTATAGTGATGGTTAGAAATTGTCCGTGATTGATTTTAACTGCTATTTATAATTATCTGCAGTTCTCTCAATCCGATGACACCAGATATGGATACAATGCTGCAACGGGACCGTATGAGGACTTGATGAGTGCTGGTCATTGACCCTACCAAGGTGAAATACATGGCTCAACTTTTGGTGACATGAGACATTAAATTAAAATTGACGCCAATCTTCAAGTCATTTTTCAGATTAATGTATTAGGGCTATGTAGTGTCTGTTATGTAGATATAATTGTAATTTTATATTTTTTTATTGCTGATTGGATTGTTGTTTCTCTGCTGCCGTCAGGTGGTTAGATGTTGTCTCTGGAGCATGCAGCTTCTTGGCGAGGACATTCTTGATGTCCGACTGCGTGGTGGTTGAAATCAAGGAGCCTGAGCCAGTCCCGGCTGGTAACCCAATGGATAATTCAGGTTAGCTTTACTTGCCCCACCTAGTGACTGACTCAGATTTATTAGAAGTAGATATGAAGAGTAATTACTCTGCCATGTTAATGACCAATAATCTGTTGTTACAGGATATGGGTACTAAGCGGGGTTGAGCTAGCAGATCATACATCAAGGGGCTCAATAAAAGGAGCTGTAAGGGAAATGGCTCATCAATTGAGGATAATCTCCATTTGCCAAAGCTGTCATGTATTGAGAATGTGGAATGGAAGAATTTTTGTCGAGATAGTATGTGTTGGTTAGCCTGTTTGTAGGTGTAACCAAAAATCTATATTATCTTGCAATTAATAAGTAGTGTCATTGTCTCAATTCTCTATTTGTTTTCTCATTGCTGATTATGTTCAAACGGTAAAGGTTTGTTGAGAACGGAGATGATATCTGTCTGAAGCAATCAGCTCATTGGACCGTGTGCAATTGTTGGAGGTCAGGTGGCCGTGCGACTGTAATTGTTCAGGACGGAATTGGTCTAAACACTGAACCAGTTCAATTATTGCTACAATCATAATATTGGTAATACAATCTGGTTGTTCTTGTACTATGTATGAAGACCAAGTTGTGTGGGCCTGGTTCGGGAGTGGAACCATCGGCTCTGAGATCCTTCAAATGCTGTGATACTGTTGAGCGAAAATCGTGTTTTTTTTGTGATGACAACAATATTTATTACTGATCTGGACCACACTCGAAAAGTCAAAGAATAACCGTTCAATTTCCCACAAAAAGAGTAACCGTCAATTTTTTTTTCTTTCAAAAAAGCGTTATTCGGGGACAGTTGCTGGGGGCTGTTGTTGGGTCCTGCTGTTGGAAATGAGAAGTTGTCTGCTGATAGTTTTGTAAAGCGTCAGCTGCTAGTTTTGGTGTTTGTGGAACGTCTGCTGATGGTTTTAAAAAGCAGAGCAATTGTTAGGTCCTGTTGCTGAAAATGAGAAGCTGTTAGCTGATGATTTTGTAGAAGCTGTCAGCTACGGTTTTGGGTGTTTGGTGGAACCTGCTGATTTTAGAAATTGAGAAGCTGTCTGGAAGCTGTTCCCCAAACGATCAAGCAACCGTGAAAAGTTTGAAATGGAAAACGCAAAAAATGACACCCAGTCACATAGTGTTCCGGACAGTCGGCCAGTTCCGTCTGATGTAAGACATGTCCTGATGTCCATGGTCTTGTGGAAGAATGAAAGCATAGAAATGAAGCATCTCGGTACAAAGTATGAAGTTTATAGTATACAGGGATGGTATCGGGATTAGTGTCGGTTGCACATGCTATCGATAGCATTTCAGTGCTCCACTATCTGTCACTTTTACTAATATTTGTTAGAAGTAAGGATAGGCCAAGAGACTAGCAGCAATAACACTCGATAGAAGTCTACGTCCTCGAGTTATCAAAAGTCCCATTACAAAGTACTACCGAGTGGGAAGGATAATTCTCTTCACTAATAATAAGAACAATTAAGCATATGAAGTGATTAAACTTTTGAAAGTAGGACCGAATCCTATCTAAACTAGCTACACAAGCCACCGGGATCAACATAATATTAGTGATCTCAGCGAAAATCAAATCATTTTATCTCACGGGTTTGTTCAGTTGGTAGATGTATTGAATCATTTATTTTTTATCTTATCGTAGTGGTGAATCATACATGTACTTTGAATGAATAAGGCTATTGATTTAGAGAATCATTTTTTGTTATTGGTGATTCATACTACCAATTTTAATGAATCGTCCAATGATTTCAGTGTAAAGCATAAACAATTTTAAAATGAAACTTTTGAAAATTTCATTAACTATGACGTCTGGTCTTGGTTGATAAGGTCAAATTTAAGTGAATCCTAATTTTAGAAGAATATCTAGCTAGATTTTAATTATCTCTTCTGTGTAGTAAGCAACTGCAACATGTGATGGCTCAATCTTTCAACGGTCAGCCCGCTCGATCGACCAACTGATCAGAAAGACATTAGATAAACAACATCTTTACTACATCCACATGTGGTCAAAGATAACTACATTATATGCACATGTAGTAGATGAAACATGTAATTACACCTATAAAATCTGTACATTACTTATATAACAAATATTCTACACAAAAATAGTACTTTCAGTATAATTGTTTATTTATAGGTTTTCCTTATTAATTGTACATATTTTCATTGTTGGTACAGTAAATGTATGCAATTTGTATGTTTGTTCTTCAATTCATCACTTTAACATTCGCGGTGTAAACTTGAGGTTTTTTATCGGTTTACATTGTTGAATTGGTTAATCAATGTAAAATTTACTTAAACCTGTTCCAGGACTCAACACTTGCCGAACCGTCAGACGGCTCTGATGTGCAATGCCCTTGCACCTTTCGTGGCAGGAGTCATACAATCAGGATGACCCTTAGTTGCCTCGTACTAGTTGGGATCTTTGGCTGTTGGGCTGTTGGAGGCCCAACGGTTGCCGAGGACGGTGCGGCCGCTAAGGGACGCACATGTACTCGGGCTGCAGGAGAGGGACGGAGTTGACTCAGTCTGAGCTGCGGCCTAGCATTCGATCGAGGCATTTGGGCCACGGGAATGTGAGCCAGTGAAGGAACTTGTCGTTGGGAGGGTTTAAGTCCACTCTTGACCTTGCTTGTGGCTAAGTGGATGGTTGTTCCATCTGCACTGAGTAATAGTGGTGGTTGGGTCTTTTGACCCAACACCGGTGATGCCTAATTGGTCTTATGACCTAATCCGTAAGAGCCCCTTGGGGTTCTCGCTTCGCGCAAAAATTTCCGGATTAAGGTTGGGTATTACAATTGTGGTAATTTTACCTCATTTTTGATAAGTACATGGGTGGGTATTGTAATTTTCTAAAGCTCATGGGTGGGTATTGTAATTTCTTAATATCTCAGAGGTATGAATTATAATTTTCTAAAGCTGATAGATGGCACTGTAATTCCTCAATACCTCATGGTGGGCAATGTAATTTCCCTTTTGCTACAATTATTTTGGGCATTCTAACATCAATTCAATTTGCAAAACTTATAATGAAAAGATAATAACACTCAGTCATTCACTACGACTAGCTGCCCACTACATGACATTCTGCTCCGGATTCAGTCGTGGGTTTACCAGAAAAGTGGAATTTGAATGGATGATAATGGTGAGTAGGTTGTCACGCCGGTGAGTGGTTGTGTTTATCGTTTTACTGGGACATGGAGTTTTTTTAGCTTACTACCAGTTATTCATGTACATAATATATACAAAATGTGCAAGTATTGTAATTTTGGGTTTGGAAGATACCAGGAAACAAAGTAAAGCAGTAAAACTATGCTAACTAGCTAAGATAAGTGTACCCCTGGATGAATCTTTGCCTCTTTCACCCTTAACCCAAATGCGATTCTTGAACTCAAAGCTAACAACGAGAAGACTAAAACTAATTAATAGTCAATCATGATCAAATTATTCTTAACCAATTGATTCAGAACCTGACAGACCACTCAAATAGTTGGTCAATTGATAGCATTAAGCTCAAGTTTCACAGAGTATCACTAGTACAAAAAACGTCTATTTCGGCGCCCCTATTTCGGCGGTTGTAGACAAAACCGCCGCAATAGGGGACCGAGATGTATACCGTATGTAAAGAAGGGGTCTATTTCGGCGGTTCCTAGATATAAACCGCCGAAATAGGCCCTTTTTAATAAAAAAAATTAAAGAGACCTATTTCGGCGGTTCCTTACACGAAACCGCCGAAATAGGTGTTTCTATTTTTCTTTTTTTTTAAATTTAATCATCTATTTCGGCGGTTCTTTGTTAGGAACCGCCGAAATAGGTCTCCTTAATTTTTTAATAATTAAAAAGGGCCTATTTCGGCGGTTCCTAACAAGGAACCGCCGAAATAGGTCCTTTTAATTAACCCCCAAACCCCGATTCGAAACAATTACGATTTCATTAGGTTAATTCACCCCTCTTCTCCTCTCTCTGTTCAACGGCGATTGCGAACACCGCCACCACAGCCGTCGCCCGGCCGCCCTCCTCCTCCTCTCGCTTTCGCGGTGGTCGCGCTTGGGTTGGCGTCGCCGGCCTCATTCCGCCACTCAACAGAGGCGAACAGAGGTGAGAGCAACCCTAACTTTCCTTTTCGATTGTGTTTATTTAATTGTTAATTTGTTGTTAAAATTGATAGATTGTTGTCACATTGTGATTGTGGATGATGATATTTATTGTGTGTGAAATCTTTGCAAGATTTGGTTGTTAAACTATTAAATTTATGTATGCACACAAGGTGTTCGATGAAATGTCCGAGTGAATTTTTGTGCTGTTTTTGGCCCTTCTTTTAAATGGGTGCGAAAAGAAAGTAGCAAACGCAGAGTAAAGTAGTGTAGTTTCTAAACGTATGAATGAGTGTTGTAATATGTGCAATAAATATAAGTATAGTGATTGCGAGTAAAAGATATGTTGTTAATTAAGATGAGCATTAAGTATGAGTAGTTTGTTTCTTATATATTTAAAAGTATTGCGTGTGTGGAGAATTAAGAAAGTGTTATGAAATGTATATGTACAGTGCAATGACGATATGTGGAGAATTAAAGAAACTTTTTATCTGGTTGTGTCATAGTATAAAATATTATTGTGTTATTTGTGTATATGACGATAAGTGAAATACAAAGATAAAAAGTTAGTTATTAGTTGTCTGTAATAGTAGGTGAAGTGAAGAATGCGTGTGTGTATGTGTTGAAAGTAGTAGCTTGTGTGAGCAAGTGAATATGAAAGTTGTAAACGCAAAGTAAAAATAATCAAATTTTGTAGTGAGTTTAGAAGAAAGAAATAGTAAAGAAGAAAGAGTGTATAAAGTAATGAGTGAGCAGAATGATGATTATAGTAGATAAAAGTAGTAAAAAAGTGTAGAAATGATAAGTAGAAAAAGTGCTAGTAAAAAAGAGTGGAAGACCCTGAAGTAGTGTAAGAAGTTAAATGCGTAGTAAAAGTGTTAGCGTAGTAATAGACAAGTGTGTGTAGGGGGTGAAAATTTCGTATGTATGCGTTAAGTTGATTTCTGTGAAGTGTTAAGTGGTAAACAATTATATGTGCAGCACATGAAAGATGTAATGTAAGTGTAGAACGTTTCGTAGTGTATAATTGAATAAGAGCGTGAACAAGCAGTCATAGTAAGAAAAATATTGTAGTAGGTGAGGTATTAGCCGTTTTAGTAGCGGTTTGAAGTAGAGGTGTGAGAATGTATTTATATATATATATATATATAGTATTGTATAGTCGTTAAGTTTAATATAAAATTATTCTAATTGATCTGAATGTTGTTCAATCTTTATGCGTTGCCTCTGTAGAGATTGGCGTTGCTACACAAGTCTCGCACGCCCGATTGAGAAGAGGGGCTGAAAACAATTCATTTATGAACCGGTATTTTTTTTTTAATTTAACTCTTCATTCTCTTCACTCACTGTAATATAATCTAACTTATCATTTTTCTCTTTTGTGTCTCTACAGATAAATACTTAAGGAGCTTCTTTACCATTTGATGGTAGATTGAAAGCGGAGCGGAGAGCAATTCATTTTCGAACCGGTAATATAATCTAACTTATCATTTTTCTCTTTTGTACTTTGTATTTGATTTCCACAAATTATTGGAATTTCGTTTGATGAATGAATTTGGTATATATTAGTTTGGTTTATGATTGAAATTTGTTGTTGAATAATTGGTGAATGCTTAATAATAGGCATAGTTGTGTCTTTATTTTACTTTGTATTTGATTTCCACAAATTATTAAAATTTGGTTTGATGGATAAAGTTGGTATTAGTTTGATTTGTGATGGAAATTTGTGTTGATGAATGGTTGGTGAATGCTTAATAATAAGCATGGGATAGGTAAAATTATGCAAAAGTCATGCCGTTTTTTTTTAAATCTCTTCGTAATTAATATTGTTTGATGTATGTGTATATGTCTAACAATATCTAATTTTTTTTATCAGGTCCGTGAATCACCTCTCTTGTTTCCCGCCTTCTTCCATTACTGTTCCTCTTTCCTCCTCTGTGCACAAGTAAGTAACTAAACCTTATTTTTTGTTTAATAAATGCAATTATGTATTTAAATATAAGTGCTAGTACATAATTTAGCTTCATTCCCTATTTGTTGATGCATTTCTTTTTTAATTTATTTTTTGTTGCTCCCTTGCAGAGACATATCAGAAGTGGTATTGCTGCATCTCTCGCACAGAAGCCTACCTCTCAGGCACCAGTCTCCCCTGTCCATAAATCCTTAAAAAACAAGTACGTATTCTAACTCTCGATTCTTTGTTAATCTGTAAACCGGTTTGAACTTATACAGTGGAGAATTGAAAGCGTTGATTTGATGATCTGAATTTGCAATTGGTTTTCAGTTAGCTAGTAAAGAATTGATTTATTTTAATTGTTGGTTGCTGCCATTGTTGGAATGTTTGTGGTTGTGATGACTTTGGTGAGTGCTGAATAATAAGCACGGTGTACAATTATGCAAAGGTCATGCCAAATTTTTTGTAGAAAAAGTATTCGTAATATTGTTTTAAACACCGGTTTCTGTTTTAGAAGTGCAACAATTTCTTAAATTTAAAATGGTAGTTTATTTTGTGTTTGCAACCTTAGAGTTAGGCTAGACTAATTGACAATCATCCCAGTCATGCTCCATTAGGAAATAAACATGTGCAACTTAATACAGCCATATTCTACAAAGGATCTAACTCACACCTGTGATCTGTTGCACATGTAGTATGGAGCGTGACTGGATGTATGGTGATAGAGGCGAACATTTTGACAAAATGCTGAAAGAGTTTTGCAAAGCTGCAGTGCAACACAAGGACAGGACAAAGGCGGAGAAAATTCCATGTCCTTTTGTTGATTGTGGTGTGGTTAGACATTATTCAAGCATCAACCTCGTACAACTCCATGTGAAGACCCGTGGTTTCATGCCACATTATACAAAATGGATTTTTCATGGAGAACGTGTTGAAGATAATGCTTCATCTTCCTACAGTCACGATCGGTGTAACTCAAGAACCGAGCAGACATTCGATACTACTAACGAGTCAGAACTCCCAAGCGCTTCCGGAGTCAATGTTGACAGTGAGTCGACTTATCATGATGAACAAATTGACGAGATGCTTGGTAACGTTGAGGATAACTTTGTCGACCGGCCGGATGAGTATCAAAGGTTGTTGGACGCATCCAAAACGGCGTTGTATCCTACTTGCACTAAGTACACGAAATTGACAGCTATATTGAATTTGTTCAACCTGAAGGGAAGATATGGATTGAGTGACAAAGGTTTCACGGCATTCCTCGAGCTGATTCATGATATGCTACCGGATGAGAACGGTCTCCCTACGACCACGTATGAGGCAAAGAAATGGGTGTGTCCAATGGGAGTAGAGTACAAAAAAATTCACGCGTGTCCAAACAACTGTGTGTTGTACAGGGGTGAATACGAACATCTGGACAATTGCCCGAAATGTTCGTTGTCCCGGTATAAGCATAAAGATGGTGAGTACTCCTCCGTTCAGAAAAAAAGCCCTCCAGCAAAACTTGTTTGGTATTTGCCGATTATACCCAGATTCAAACGGTTGTTTGCGAATCCGAAAGATGCAAAGAACTTACGATGGCATGCGGAGGGTAGAAAGAGTGATGAGAAACTAAGACATCCAGCAGATGGGCCTCAGTGGAGAAATCAATAGACGGTTCAAAGAACATTTCGGACATGAAGATAGGAATCTGAGGCTTGGGTTATGTACTGATGGAATGAACCCGTACGGCACATTGAGTAGTCAACACAGTACATGGCCTGTTCTGCTAGTGATCTACAATTTGCCCTCATGGTTGTGTATGAAACGAAAGTACATCATGTTATCGCTCCTGATATCTGGTCCCAAGCAGCCAGGTAATAGCATTGATGTGTACCTTGCCCCTCTGATCGACGATCTGAAGCTATTGTGGAATGAGGGGACCGTGGTATATGATGCTTATGCAAGAGAGAATTTCACGCTCAAGGCTTTGTTGTTCTGTACCGTCAATGACTTCCCTGCGTATGGGAACTTGTCCGGTTACACGGTTAAAGGAACATTTGCATGTCCCATATGCGAGGAAGACACTTGTTCGGACCGTTTAAAACATTGTGGGAAGAATGTTTATATGTGTCATCGACGTCTTCTCCCCGAAGATCACCCTTATCGAGTAACGAAGAGAAAGTTGTTCAATGGTCAAGCCGAAACTCGTGTGGCCCGTCTACCTCTGACCTCTGAGGAAGTGTACGAAAAGGTTAAGGACATTGTAAATGTATTTGGAAACACATCAAAACCGGCGAAAAACATTTGGAAAAAGTGTTCTATCTTTTGGGAACTACCTTATTGGCGTCATCTTTCTGTGAGGCACTGCTTAGACATCATGCACATTGTGAAGAACGTTGGTGAGGCAGTGAGTGGGACTTTACTCAATATACCCGGCAAAACAAAAGACGGATTGAAAATCAGAAAGGACATGCAAACCATGGGTATACGAAAGGAGTTACACCCACAAGAGAATGGGAAACGAATCTACCTACCTCCTGCATGCTACACGCTCTCAAAGGCTGAAAAGATTAGTTTCTGCAAATGTCTGTACTCGGTAAAAGTACCGTCTGGATACTCTTCAAACTGGAAGAACATTGTATCGATGAAGGATTTAAAACTTTTAGGCATGAAATCTCACGATTATCATGTACTGATGTTACATCTTCTTCCGGTCGCAATTCGAGGGATATTGCCATCTGATGTCAGAAATGCTTTAACTCGGTTATGTTTCTTTTTCAACGCTGTGTGCTCCAAGGCAATTGACGTAACCTCTCTAGATGATCTACAACGTGAAATTGTTATCACATTATGTCAACTTGAGATGTATTTCCCACCATCTTTCTTTGATATAATGGTACATCTAATTGTGCACATCGTTCGAGAGATACAGTTCTGTGGTCCGGTATACTTACGGTACATGTACCCTTTTGAACGGTACATGGGTATTCTGAAAAGTAGAATGAAGAATAGGTATCGACCAGAGGGGAGCATTGTTGAAGCAACAGTGACTGAGGAAGTCACGGAGTTTGTGACCGATTATTTGAGTGAGGCAGAGTCTATTGGTATCCCAAAACCACGACACTATGGCAGGTTTAAGGGTAAAGGTGTTATTGGTAGAAAGATCGTGCAAGTTTCGCGTCTACTTATTCATCAAGCACATTTGTTTGTCTTACAACATCTTGAGGTTGTTGAACCTTATTTGGAAACCCATATGGTTGAGTTAAGGCATCAAAATCCTTTGAAAAACCACATTTGGCTGACAAAAGAACAAAACCGAGTTTTTATCCAATGGTTCAAAGATCATGTGTTGACATTAGCATCATCAGATCCAGAAGCTGTAAGCGAAGAGATCAGATGTTTGGCAATCGGACCTGAAACTAATATTACATCTTTTGAGGGGTATGATATTAGTGGGTATACATACTACACTGCACGCCAAGATGCCAAATCGATAAACCAGAATAGTGGGGTAAAAATTGAAGCTGCTGCCACTGAGTACCACAGCGGTAACCGATCTCAACCAGTTAGTAATTGGTATTATGGTGTCATCGAGGACATCTGGGAACTAGACTATGACATTGATTCCTTTCTGTTGTTCCGGTGCAAGTGGGTGGACAACCGACGCGGGTACCAAAATGATGGAGGGCTTACCATGGTTGATCTTTCACGGTTACACGGTTATAATGATGATCAATTTGTTCTGGGAAAGGATTGCGAGCAAGTGTGGTATGTTGAGGATCCGAAAGACTGCAGATGGTCTGTTGTTCTTCCAGGAAGAAGGCCGGTTGTAATGGAAAATGAAAATGAGGATAACGATGAAAATGGGACTGTAGAGGAAACATCCTTGTTTCCTACTGGATTACCGGATTCGATTGATGATACCGAAAACGATTTGCTCTACGCACGATCAGACCATGATGAGGGTGTTTGGGTAGAAAATATGAAATGATTTATGTTTTTGTACGTGTCAGGTAATGTTGTTAGTAGAATGTAGACTGTAATATCATCTTAACTGTTATTGTTATGCATCATAGTATTTATGTTATGAGTTTAACTGATGAAAATGCTTTATGATTTTTTTTTGCAGTGGATGATCACCCTATGGATGACCCCATTGGACGGCTTATCTCGACTGGAGAACCTGAGCCACAGCCGAATAGACCAAGTAAGCGGGTCACGAGAGGAGGAAAGAAGAAGAAGGACCAGTTAGCAGTACACGAGACTGAGGCTGGCCCTTCACAGCAGACCGAAGAGGAGTCGGTTGTGCCACCAGAGGCGAAGAAGCAGAAGAAGAGAGGTGCAACACGTGGGCTGAAGGCTAACAAGGGCCCTCCTACAAAACCGGTCGACTTCAATCAATTCAACCAGCCCCATGGAAATTGGAAGAATGACTTCACCGCTTACGGTAGCCATTTGGTGAAGTCATATTGCAACATAAACCACACTGGAAGCAAGTGCCTCAATCATTGAAGGATACTATGTTTCAGCGTCTTCAGGTAAATCTCTACATTATTACTATGATCTTTTGTGAAATAATAGAACATTTATGTTTACTTTACTAACTGAATGATCATGTACGTAGTCTCGTTTCTCCGTGGATCCCGCACTTAAAAAGGATGTGCTATCAGCGATGTCGAAACAGTTCCGGGACCACAAGAATAAGTTGGCTGACAAGTTCATCTACAAGATGCCTACTCCAGAAGATCCAGATGATCCAGATCATGGTGGAGACGGTGAGAGACCACCATGGGAGGTTTACGAGGGCATAACAGAAGAGCAATGGTACAATTTGTTGAGAGGCGTCACACACCGGAGTTCCAGGTGCACTTTATTGTCATACATAAATTAATCTTAATTTCTTATGTTTTTTTGTGTTCAATTTCACTTAACATGATCCCATTAATTTATGCAGGCTCTCCGTGCGAAACAACAAGCAAATGCTAAGAAGAATCTGTACCCTCACCACTTAGGTGGAAAAAGTATTGCTCAAAGGGTACCAGAATGGGAGCAAAAGGGATATCTGCCCACGGATGGCTCATTGGATGCCAGTGGCAGAAGAATGAAAGTGTGGGAGTTAAGCCACATTCCGAAGAACTCTACTCCCGAAAATCCTCAATATGATGAAGCCACGAGAGCAGTTATTGCTCAAATGGTAAGTGATATCATTTCATTTTCAGTCAAACTGTTCATTTCCTTTGTATATGAACTTATGTTAAACTAATAACTGTATTTGTGTGTTATATTAGGGTGAATTAAGCTCTCAGCTCACCCAGGGCACCTGGACCTCACAGAGGAATGATGATCCTCTTACACGCGCTCTTGGTAAGAAGGATCATCCAGGTCGTGCCATTGGGTTTGGTGGGCACGTTGGTATCCGCCAGGCATTTGGCGCACCCGGGTCCAGAATCAGCCAGGGACAGTCGATTAGCTACGAGGAGCACCTGAGAGCGTTGGCTGAGATGGAGCAGAGGATTACTCAGAACGTCGACGAGAGGATCGCTCAGGCTATATCAAGGATTCAGCCACAGCAGCATGAAAGCCAAGAGGTTTCTCGACCACCAGTTGATCAGTCACCCATTCAGCAGCAGAGTGCACCGGTAGTGAGAAGTAGTGTCCACTCGGCTGATCCGTTTCCCTATGCATCTCTACAGGTTAGACTAACATTTCAATTGAGTACATGACGATTATGATTTTTAACTTGATCACTAATATCATCATAGAAGAATTCACAATTTTTATCTAAACAAGTTCCACATAACACTCAGGCACCCACTGAGTGCCATCTGTTTTTACAAATTGGAGTAGAAGAGGTCATGGTTGCATGGGGAAAACTTTTCCCCTCTCGTCCAAGTGATATTGTGCACGGTGAACCACTCCGACATTACCATGCACGAGTGCTTCTAGACGAATTTGTTGCAGAGCATGCTGACGTCGGTTTACCGGTGCCGATCCCACAAAGACCTACCGTGCGTTCTGCACAAACTGCGACAGTGCAGTGGCCTGCACGATTGGTCAGACTCCCTGGGCAGGTATTACTCTTAACCGTTGCTATAAAACTATTGGTGTACCACCTTGCATCCATATACTTAATTAGACTAATATCATAGGATATGACCCCACCGAAGACTGATAAGGGCAAAGGAAAAAGAATTGCCACACCTGTGCAATCAAAGGCATCCACAAATTTTGTGCTTAGACCTGCTTTGGTGGAGAAGAGAATATTGGCCGGCTTGTCGACCAATATGCAGATTCTGCATTCCTCGTTGTTGGTGCTACCACCGGATAGTGATTCCCTCATTGTGGAAGATCCCGAGCGGATATTTCACTATATAGTTCAAGGAGAAGATATACATCGATTTGGGATGTATATGTCCGACTTCGAGGAGTGCTTCAGGAGGGATTGGTTGAATGTGTCGATTATCAAGTCGGCCGCCATGTGAGTGACTTCTACCTTTTATATTTTGAATTCATTAATTGGTGATGAATTAGATGTTTGAATAAAAAGTTAATGACTAATGATATTGCCTCATAGGTGGGTGCATGATAAGGCGATCAATGTCTATGAAGATCAAGATTTGGATTCCTGTGTCCTGCTATGTGCAGTGAAGTCCAGATGACAAGTGATCCGCAAGGCCTTATGCAATATATGACGAATGCCCTCTTTGAATGTTCGAACAAGTCATTTATTATGCTGCCATATCATTCAGGGTATGATATTTGACTATTTCTCTTATGATTATCTAAAACATATAGTTTGTGTTAGTTGCTTAATGATTTCAACACATTGTGTAATTTGTGGACAGTCGACATTGGTCATTGCTTGTGCTGGTGATGGGGAAGCACCCACGAATCTTGCAATTTGACTCACTTGGTGCGGGTGCCAAGAGACCGAAGATCTCCACCGCAATACTGGGGTAATTATTTTGTTATCGTAAACAACAATTATTATTACTTAACATTAACTGTTTCATAACTTGCTACTGATGCTTAAAACTATATATATTGCTGCTGTATATAGTTCCATGAGAGCTGCATTAAGACTCCAGGGTATAACAATGAAGAGTAACATCCCTTGGAACACTGTCAAGGTACTCTATTAATTGATAAATTTGTGTGATAATGTTTAAACTTGTTTATAACTGTCAATATGTGCGTTTGTATAGTGTCCGGTGCAGCCTGGGGGTTCAGAATGTGGATACTATGTCATGAGATTCATGAGTGACATAGTAGGAGCGGCGAACCTTTTACCAGAGAACTCGTTAGACATGGTAACATTCTTTGAAAGTTTCAGTTATGCTCTTTACATGTTGTTAGACTTGTACATTTTAGATTAATGTTCATTTTTTTTCAAGGCTTACGAAGAAGTGTTCAAAGGTGGTCAGTATGATGATGCTCAAATTGTTGAGATGCTTGAGGAATGGTCGGAGTTCGTCTGCACAAGTTTAATGAATTGATGATCATGAAGATGTTTTGTGAACTTTTTTTAGTATGTAAATGTAACTCTGTACACTTGTGGATGGTGTAATGGTAGATTTGAATTGTATTGGTGTTTTTTATTTGTAATGAAAGTGTGAATTGCATTGGTTTTGTTAACTCTCAAATTGTGGTGCGTCGTTGGTATTAATTGGGAGCTTTTATAACTTTTTAAATGTGTGCTGGAGCTCCCTGTATGGATGAAGCATTATTACAGGTCTGATTGAACCAAATGTGGTGAATATATATATATATATATATATATATATATATAAATATTATATATATATATATATATATATATATATATATATATATATATAAGCTGGGAAAAAAAACAAAAAAAAATATACCTATCTCGGCGGTTCTTAGGGAACAACCGCCGAGATAGGCCCCTGGGATTGACCGATGGTGAGATTGACCATGGGTCTATCTCGGCGGTTCTTAGAGAACAACCGCCGAGATAGACCCATGGTCAATCTCACCAACGGTCAATCCCAGGCCTATCTCGGCGGTTGTTCCCTAAGAACCGCCGAGTTAGGTACCTCTAGTTCGGCGGTTTACAACCGCCGAAATAGGTGCTCACACCTATTTCGGCGGTGCTCATTTCGGCGGTTAACAACCGCCGAAATAGGCCCATTGGAACCGCCGAAATAGGCCTTTTTTCTACTAGTGGTAGCAATGAAATTTTTATCTCAGAATCACATGTTTAAATTACATTGATTTAGTTCCCTTGGTCAAGATTTCTATCTTAGAATCTCAAGTTGATAGAAACTAACACTAATGATAGACTAAATGAAACCTAAAAAAATCTACAAATTCACATGTTGACATATTTAGAGCAAAACCAACCACATCCAATACACAAATATGAAATTTTAGCAAAACCTTTAAACAAATATCAAAAATCATATGTTGACAAGCTTATGAGCCATAAATGCTAAAAATCATCTTTCATTAAGAATAAGAACTAAAATAAAGCCATAAATAAGTTCAGAATCTATAGTGGAGTTTTAGGGATTTTGGGGTAAAATCTTCATCCCTAGGTATAAGAAGGTTATTCCTTCCTTGATCTAGAAACTTGGGCACAAACACTTATTATTTTACGTTACGGGTCGCCTAAGGAATATCAACTTCATTAGGTACTAAGCCATCAATTTATTTCACTGGACATGTAGTTTAGATTCTCCACCGGAAGGCATGCTAGCTGATGAAACCAATTATTCAAATTAAATTCTCTAACATATCATCTTGAAAAAATTGTAAACCAACCCATCATGGACTCTTTTTAAGATAATTTACCAACAAGTTATGACTGAGCAGGTTGTTAACATCAATAAGGACATCGATTTTCAAGATGCAACAGTAGTTTATATTTAACAATAACTAGTAAAAGACAGTGGCGAATCCAGAAGTTAAACCATATGGGGTTCAAAAAAGATTTCGATGTTAACATATATTAAAACTTTACTTTGAAAAAAGATCATCGACAATAATTGAACTTACAACCTCAAATATATAAGAACATGTCTTTACTACTTAATTATTATCAATTTTCAACATTTTACTCAATTTTATTTTATTAAAACTATACTTTAAAAAATTATTTTTGTTATTATCAGAAAAGCTATGGGGTCCGGGACCCCATTGGACCCCGCCTCTGTCCGCCCTGAAAGAGTTTCTTACACTCAAGAGGCAATTGTCGGCCCAGCAGTAGAGTCGGTATCGCGAACACCCGTGAAATACCATTTTCTTGGAAGAATTTAGGCCAAAGGGTGAAACACCCATCCAATTCCCCACTATGCAGCCTTTTCTTTGGTTTTATTCCCAGACCCAGTGGTTTTTTTTCATTGTTAAAAAACCGATAACTAGTATGACGACTTGTAGAAACAACGTTATTGACTTCTTTGCAGAGCAAAAAGGTGTGCCTTTTGTAAAGAAACCGATAACTTAGTATCTGCTTCTGTTATTTTATTTTTTAATTTTGAAGTTACAAATAAGCCGATAACTATGTTACCTGCTTTCTTGATTTCAAAGACGTGTGCGCGTGTGTGTGCGTGTGCGTGTGTGTGTGAGTGTGTGTGTGGGGGGGGGGGGGGGCTTGACATTTCCCATCACATAAATCTCTCTCTTGATCTGATCAAGCATCATGGCTCTCTCCATAGTCATCGTAACATAAAAATAATAATGAAGTAAGCAAATATACTGGTTATCAGCTTCTTTGTAAAAGAGCCAATGACCTTTTTGCTCCAGCAAAGAAGCCGATAACGCATTATCTGCTTCTTACAAGCCATTATACTGGTTATCGGCTTCTTGACAAGGAAAAAATCCAACTACATCAAAAATAAACAGTGAGGAATTGAGAGAGTGTTTCACCCTTTGACCGGAATTCTTCTCATTTTCTTTCTAGCCAGGGAGGTATTATATAAGTTTGACCATGCCAAGTATTGCCAACCATGCAATATAATTTTATACAACAAGAGTTCTAACATTTAAGGGAATTCACGAGATACCCCTGTTTTTTTTCGTAATTCACAATATACCCCTGTGATTGTAGTAATTTAACTTTAAACATGCTTAAATGTTGTTCAAAATTGATGAAACTTTACATGGACGATGATATATCGTGAATTACAAAAATCACAGGAGTATTTGTGAATTACGAAAGAAACAAGATATATCGTGAATTTTCTCAAAATTAATTTTAGAATTGAAAACTGCATCGCTACATAGAGATTTCTCTCTCTTTTTTGTCACTACTTTTGCTAGTGACCCGGATAGTTTTGGCCAGGCTGTTGGAAACATTGTACTATCATACTCCGTGTGGAATAGAATATGCACGTGACATCAACCTCCGATCACTCGCCTTTACTTTCCTCCCTCCTCCCTCTACCTAAGCACAATAAACTACCTCAGAGAAAGCGAGAATAATGGAGGTCAATTTTGGTGGAAATGAGAGTGATGGGGTTGGTGAGGTTTTGAGATGGT
>CM041776.1:315904538-315925241 GCA_023374045.1 Limonium bicolor | reverse complement strand
TACAGTTATTAATGGTATGTTTGTAGAATTAGCGTCTGCATGTACCGCGCATCAGTCGAATCAAAAAGTAAAATTGAGAAGAACGGAGTGAGGGAAAGTACATGGCGGAAGTCGATAAAGCGGTTATCGATCAAATTGGTGATGTTACCATCGTGAAATGCAAAGGAAGCCATTAAGAGCTCTCGGAGTGCGAGATGGAATTGAGCAAGACGTCGGAAACCCTAACAGGACACCAATCAACCTGACGGAAAGGACAGACAGAGAACTTTTGGAGTGGGAGATGGAGTCGGTTCTTTGAAGACTCGTCAGAGGAGCTTCTAGCGTTAATCCGCTGGCACCTTCATCTTTCCCGGATTCTAGCCACTCTTGCGAGGAGACGTAGTATCGCTTAACTACACAAATAATTAAATGAAATATTACAAGATGTTGTATTTTGTAACATTTTTTATTGTTTTGTTCATCGCATTTGCATATTGCATGAAAAGGTTTGGTTGCTGGTTTTCAAAAAAAAAAAAAAAAGGTTTGGTTGTTATTATGCTTTGACCATTTTTTCCTTTTCTTTCAAAAAGATTAACCATATTCATATTAACAACATAACAGACCCATCTTTTTATGTCATCAAATATGTTAAGACCGAACAAAGTCGTAGCATCGCTTAGCTACACAAATAATTAAATGAAATATGTTATATTTTATAATATTTTTTATTGTTTTGTTCATCTCATTTATGTAATTTTTGCATTAAAAGGTTTGGCTCCTATTATGGTTTAATCATTTTTCACTTTTCTTTCAAAAGATTAACCATATTCATATTAACCACACAATTGGATACTATCTATCCAAAAAACTCATCCTCATCACTCCTACCCAGATTAGCTAACACATGTGTATCTAAGTTTTTCTATTGTAGAACATAGGACCACTTAACAAAATAAAATAAAGAGAACATACACCAAAGTTTGTCAATACAATTGTGTTTGATCAGTAACACCCCCTCCCTCCTCATGATACTTTACTATAGATAAGCAGTTTGTATGAACTGCAACCTTCCTGCTCTCAAGCTTCAGCAAGCATTTAACGCCAAACATTAATGTATGCGCTTCAGCTGCAGCTGACGACACCACACCAGCCCCCCCCCCCCATACCAACAACCAGAATATCACCACCATGCCACCGACAAATCACCCCCAAGCCATAAGCTACATGATCCGTGACACTGTCATCCACCCAGATATTCACTAAACCTGACACGGCCGCACCCGTCCACCCACCCATCATATTTGTTCCCTACACAGCTCTTGCCACTTGTAGATAACTCGTTGCTGTTTAAAACAAATACTAGTATTTCAAATACAATTAAGGATAACAACTGTCCAAAAGTTGAAACCGGAAACTAAATAGAAACAAGCAGGACCTAGAACAACTAACTACTATTTGCAACAAATTCCACCTGAGAAGTTGCATGAGCAAACCTTGAATTAACCAACCCAAATAACCATGGGTTGGTCCTAGAGGCCATCCGTGCTTCTTTAAATTACCAGTGAATCTGACATTATATAACCATCTGGCTATTTCCAATTGCAAGTTTGAACCAACATAGACCCAACGCAGATGAACTAAGAAAATACCACTACAAAAACTCCTCACAAAGCTAGACCACTTACAAATCCATATTATAAAGAAAAAAACTAAAAGACTAACTAATTACCCCAGAAAATCATGACTCTATAGTTGTCCAGATCCTAAGCCTTTTGTGTTGTTTCGGGTTGAACTGTTTGATTTGGGATAGGTGTCTTTCAGAAGAATTGTTTCGATAAGTTTCTTCTCAAAGGCAATTAGTGTGGGTAGCCATTCTTCTATTTATTAGCCACGACTTCTAAGCACCTTTGGCAGTTATTGGTTTTTACTCTAGTAACCGCCCTTATCTTTAAATGACCCGTAAACCGTCACAAGCCTAAATACTCTTTGAATGACTCTCTGATCTCTTCGGTTGTTCTTGTGAGTGTCATTAATAACTCCCACAAATAGCGAGCTTAAATATACCTTATCTTTGAGTCTTCCTAGAGTGTTGTTATACTAACGTGAAAACAACTTCGAGCAAGGGTAATCTAAGGTGTTCCATCTATACAACCAGGTTGGTGTTTGATCTGAGTTTTTTTAAGTTGTTTTTACTCTGTTAATCAAAACGGACTCGTACTTATAATTTGGTGTGGGTGTCGAGCCGTTTCAAGCCTTGTTCTTGTATATACCCTCATAATCAATTTGTCAAACTTCTCAAATTATCTCTTGCTACATTAGAGAAAATCCAATGTTTGGACTTGATGCGGTCGTCACCCCTACGTGTGCTCTGTTTTCCTTATCTATTGTCGCCCTTATAATTCCCACCAAATCACTACCATACTAGCCTTTGTCTTGTGAAGTGTTCAAGACTCTTCTTTTACTATAGTCCTTCACCCAGTTGTGTTCCTTCCTGTTGTTTGGAATTAGTCGACATAAGTCAATCTCCCATCGTCCATTATAAGTCATTTCCAGAACTTGGAATTTGTGGTTATTGTGACTGAGTGAGTTATAATGGTTATGGTACTTTGGTGGTGAACTCTAGTTGTGGTTGAGAAGGTTGTCACCTAATCGATTCCAGGTAAGTCGTTTTGTTCATCTACCTTTTTTCGTGGTAATATGTGTGTTTTGGTGGTGAATGGTTGGACTTGGAGAGGAATGATCTTTGGGAGAAGACTTTACCTTGCTGAAGGAGCTCCAAATTATGATAAGTGGAATACTCAATAAGGGACTGCAGCATATTCATGGTTTAAAGAACATATAGTGGCTCCCAAGTGGCATCATCCACTGAGACACGTGCACTCCACACCACTGTATGAACCTAGGATAGACTAGGGCGTGACGGCTAGTCTGGGCAACCGTCGGCAAGTGGTTCCTCATCAAAACAAACAATAGAATCAAGTCATCCTCAAAAATTGGAGGTTGTTGGATGTAGTCCATCATAAAGTAGTAGCAGCAAGAAGCATCATTTCACACCTTCGGAAGTACATTTCGGAAGAGGACTTCTAATAGAGCTCGATCAAGCACATTAGGGAGCGTAGAGGGGAGGATGACTTGGTTCCTCGGTTGGTCGTTCTTTGACGAGCGGACACACTCTGACAATGTAGAGTGAAGGAGGTAATGCTAACGCGCTTGTCTTCCAAGCGTAAACACTATGTCTAGCCCCTTGTGCTCAGGGTCACTATGATATAACCAGAAGAAGTGAACGAATTCTTCCAAGTTCATTATGACCAACTGACCTCCCACAAAGGATGCCACATTCCCATTTTCATCCTGGGCTAAGTTAGTGTAGAACTCAATTACCAGCTTTCTGACATAACTCCTACAGTAAGTGAGCTGCCCACCCCAATAAAGTTGTTGAAATAGTTGGTCTAAGCCGAAGGTTGCTACCACCTCCTCACTGAAATGTTGCTCCGTCTGGATAGAAATGTCTTGGTTCTCTTATAACCCGCACTCTTGTTGAGTCCCCCTGAAGTAAGTGTGGTCATATGAGGGGGTTGCCTCTCTTTAGTGTTAACGATACCCCTAGGAGCTAGATGTCCCGGCCTCAACAAGTCTATTGGAACTCCTCTGGGTTTCCATGATGTTCATGTAAGTTCAAGCATAAAGAGGAAAACACTCATGGGAATGGTACACATTGGTTAAGTAATTCCTAGAAAATTTTGACAGTCTCCCTTGTGTTTCCAACCACTCTCATGCTCCAAAAGAGCACTACACACATTTCTATTACAGATCAATAATCTGACAACCACATAATTTGAAATACCTCTAATCATTAAATAATTAAATAATGTGAATTAAAGGTTTAATTGTGGGATTATGAAACCATAAGAAAGCACAGAAACACTTAGGCGTTAAAAACGCACCTAAACTCCTTAAGGTCAAAAACGTGTGTTAAGCCGGACCTTGAGTTAACCAAGTTATACAAGCTATAAAACTCATACAAAATCAACTAATGGTCATGATACATCATTTAAAACAAAATGCTTGGAGTAAATTTTCAATTAAACGAAAAGTGCCTAGAGGAACCCTTGTGGGCCCCACAAACCCTAGAAAAGGCCCGGGAATGCCGAAGTGGCACGAAATCCTAAATAAATCATTCTTAGAGTTCCTATCACCATTAATTAACATTATAAAGAGAATTCTCAAGTTAGATTTACAAGAATACACAAAATGCCCGGGATAAACGCTTAAAGCACAAAAAAGTCCTGAAAGTCCCAGGAATGTCTCGGGAATGTGTTTTGGGTCTATATAACCCAATGAAACACCTATAAATACTCTAATAAATATAAATACCCATTAATATCACATTGGTAACTCTAAATCCAGAGATTTACAATTTTCACAATTTCTACATTAAAATATAAATATAATAATAATATAATGTAAAATTAAGTCTCCATTGACTAAATTGGTCAATGTTGACCATTGACCACGAAATGGACCATACATTGCAGATTTATTAAGGCTGTTAACAAGGCATGTGACCATTTCCATGTGCTAATTAAATATAGCTCATTACTTTTATTAAAATAAGAAAAAGTGTACCTTTTAACATATTAAACATTAAAGCTTGTCTACCACTTGACTATCCCATGTGAGGCTGCCGAATTGTGAGGCTGCTTTCCCCTTGATTTGTGCCGATTCCAAGCATTCCTAAACAAAGGAAATGTGACTCACCTTTATTAATTTGCAAAAGTAACAATAATTGTCTCTTAAGACATAAATTAGTCAAGAACTATCACCCACCATGCTCCATCATTTCCGCCTGTTTAAAGCCTCATTCTTATCCATTTGACAACCTACAATAATTGCTAGTGAGTCACCAAAACATTACAAACTTAAAATAAGCATTAAAAGACATTTAAGGTAAATAATGAGAACTCTTGTCTCATTACCTCCTTTCAGCCGAGATTCAACATCCATATGCTCCCTTCACCTTCTCCTTGACCGTAAGTAAACAACAAACCCAGCTGGTGTGAGCTCTTGATCTAGGTAAGCTTCTAAGGCGTGAAAATGTGCATTTTCTTCATCTTTCTTTCCTCTTTCCATTGATCTAAGCTCCAGCCATTTCTATACATTTATTTAGTTTGTTTTGGAGGTTAAAGGAAGGTATAATTTTGGCTGTAACAAGGTAGAACGAGGGAAGTTCAAGTCTTGACCATTTAAGGTTAAAATGTGCTTTAAGCACATGTCTCTTCTTCCTTGTCAATTCCGGTTGTAAACCTTGGTTCCCTAGCCTTATTTTCTTCTCCGTTTCATGTGGATTCAGTTGGTATACCAAGATCTACAAGGAGTAGCCATATCCAAGCCAAAACACCATTTTTGGCATCTTAATCAAGGTGAAAATTAGCCATCTTCTTATATGAGTCATTCCGGTTTTCAAGCTTCTTTTAGAAGACCTTTTGATGCTCTTTTACCTCTGTAAAACTAGGCCGAAGAACAGATCTTGAGGTCCTAGCATTTCTAAGGTAAATTTACCTTGAATTTAAGTGCTGAAACACATCCCATGGTTAGCTCATGTTTGGAGTTTAATCATGTCTTGTTTTCTATATGAAGATAAGTAAATCAAGCTGTGGAGAAATATTCCCTAAGGTGTCGTGGCCAAACAAGGCCTTAACCTTGCTAAATCAAGGTATAAATCACTTAAACCTTAACTTTGTTATGTTAATATGTTCTTAAGCAATTCTTAAAAATATTGCCGTGAGAGAACTAGAAGAAATGGTCATGTTTGACCTTAAATTGATTAAGGAAATGACTTAGTAAATTTATCTAAGTAATTAAGTAACATAAATGTCAAAATTAAGACTTTATGTGGAAGATTGGTAATTAATGGAAAATATATGGTGAGGCCGAAAGTTACTTGTATTTTGGGGCATTTATGTGTAATTTATTTTATGAGCCAATGTTTGTAATAAGGCCTTGTACTTTAGGCCATTTTAATTATGTATATTTGGTTTAAATTAGGTTTTAGGTAGTAAATATATATTACCGCAATGAATAAGGGGTTAAACCATAATTAAATCAAATTTGAGGGCTAAATAATAATAAGGCCAAAAATTAGGTGTTAAAAGGGTTTAAAATAAAATTTATAAGATTTTATAGTTTTGGGGTTAATTGGTAAATTTTGGAAACTTAGGGGTTAAAACCGTAAATAAAGAAAGTAATGGTTAAGGAAGTATTTAGGAGGTCAACCTTGACCATTGGGTAGGTTTTGACCAAATTAGATAAGTTAAATAACTTATTTAAGGTTATATAATAAGATAAGTATTTAATTGTAACATTTTTATAACATATGGGGTATGTATGGTAATTACCGGAAATTAAGGGTGTACAATGGTATTTTAAACACTCATGGGCTATTAGGAATTTTTAAGATTGTATTGGGTTGAATTTGGAATTAAAATAAGCTATATATGTATAATATATAGTTATTATGTCATTGTTATACTTTGGAAAAGTAAATGGGGTAGAAATGTAAATAATCGAAAGTTTATGGGCTAGGAATGATATTTATAACCTTTTGGTATAGTTTGGCGATTTTTAGAATAATATAAGGTGTTTTAATAAGAGAAGTGTATAATATATAGTTTTGATGATATTATAAAACTATGTGTTATAAATTGGGTCAAATTGTAATTATAAAAAGTTGATGGGTTAAGAAATAACTTAGAACAAATTATGTTACTGTTCGGAAATTAAAAACATATATAACCATGGGTTATATTTAAATTAAGGTTTAAAATGTTATATTATATGGTATATATAACATGGTATAAATTATGTGGTGATTTTGGTATAAACATAAAGATATGGTAAGTTAATGAGAGTAGTTTTAAAGAAACCTTTCGGTAATAACAATAGTTTGTATAAAAACTATATGTTATAATCTATATAAGATAAAGATATAATTAATGAATTAGTATATGGTATATCATTACATAATGTTATGTGGTCAAAATGAAAATTAAAATAAAGTATAGTGTGATGTATCGAATTTATAACGGTTGGAAAATGAATTTTAGACTATGGTCTACAATGTTATAAATGTTATAACAATTATATGGTATTAATGTGGTTTAAATGGAATTAATATAAACAAGGGTATTCACATTAAATAATGTGACAAACTATAAATAAATGAGATTTATAAACTAAGGTAAATATTGAATAAACCTTAGGAGTTGAAATTATACAACATAAAATGTTATATATATTTAATGATCTTAATATGAGTTGTGGCAATATAACACAACTAATGGGAATAATCATCTCACATAAGATGATAAAATGTGACATATGGTATAAGAGTTCTATAACTCATGAAACTTACCTATATTGGTAAATATATACGTATGCGAGAATTATGTATATAAGGATGGATATATAATTATGGTTGGAAACCATATAATATAATGGTGAAGGTTATTATATGAAAATAGTTTATAAACTATAAGTTATGAGTTTTTGAATTCAAATGTAGTTATTACAAGATTAATGGATTATATAATACAATGTATTATAATAGATGGTGGGCTAATAATACTATACGATAAATAATACATGTACACATGCAACCGTAGGTTATAAAATATATGATGCATGCAGCTGTAGGTTACAATACGTACATATACATGCGATGAAATAGTTGAATTAAATGTACGAGAATGAATGAACTTATGTAAAAGTGTAACGCTTGTAAACTACTACGAGTTGGAAAGGTATAAACTCTTACGTTCGAAAACGTTAACCACGACGTTCTTATGAAACAAACTCCACTGTTAAACCAAAGTATTAATACAAACATTGAGTAAGGAGTTTAAAGGATAACGGTAACTTAACTAATAACAGTTGGAATCCGGGGATGTAGTACTGGGGTTACTGACATTATTCGGAAATACCGACTCAATTTGTCATGTGGATTGACACCTAGCGTTCCTCGTATTTTTAGATCACATTTCAGACGTGCGCTCTCGACAATCTTAGTGGACTACATTGCGCATCCTTGGTCTAAGGTGTACGGTATGTGAAGAAGGGTTTGATCCGGGTTGACCTAAGAAAGGGCCCGGAATTGTTTGATAACTTGTATGTTGTGTGTGGATATGTGCATATGGTGATGTGTATTAATGCGTTACTTAATTATGCGCGAGCGCCCTACGGGACTAACACTGCGTCGACTATAGATCAACTTATATAAACATACATATGTGTTGATGTGTTGACACGATGGTTACTTAATATAATACCCTTGGTATTAATATTAAGTATATAAATGACCTAAGTAAAACACTTAGGTACGGGATACGACAATGTCGGTCTCTAGAGTATGGATCTCGAACATGAATATAACCTAGATTACTTCTAGGTATGCGTGAGACCCATTGGGTAGCAAATTAATAAATTGTATTCTCCATAAAAATAAGAGTTTATCTTAATCCTATGAGAGAAATGGTATGAGATGAGGGGAGAAATCCCGGTAGTTTACGAACTACCTGGTTACGCATTTGTGATCACTGAGGGGTACCCGATCGGGTTCCGCTCTAGGAAATTTCCCAATGATCCCTAATTGGATCGTGGGTCAGATGGTACCTGCTGTTGGTACACGGCTACGGCCTTTATATAGACGCCTTACGAGGCAAAGTGAATAGTTAGGGGCCTCCGAACCTCTGGCGAAATGAGCACCTTTGTGTGTACGGGAGGACTACTGTCCATTGGTAAGGTTAACTGGGTTGTCCCAACATGACGCCTAACTGGTAATTAATTAAACATGGTTTGGATGAATGGGGCCTTGAAGGCCAAATAATATTAAATATGGAAACCGTTCGCTAAGGCGATTATAAACAGTACTATAATTATTCGATACGTTTGTTTATGCGACTGTTGCTTGTGAAATTTAATGACTGTATTTATTGGATGGATGACTATGTGTTTTGCATGATTGTTACAGTATTAATTATATCTGTAAAATGGTAAAGCATGAAATCAATCTAATATCAAGATGGTTAAATTGACAAGTGACCAATAGGGTTCAGGCCCTCATACTCAGCTTTTATCGCTGAGCCTTTATGGCTTGTTGCAGGTTGTTGTTCATCGTTGAAGCCGAAGTACGGGATCAGGGTAGATGCTCACTTGTCGACGGTTGTGGTTTTTGGACTTAGTATGATGTATAGGATTTATCTCATTGTCACAGCGGTATGGTAGTGCTGTTTATTTCGGTTGTTGGATTTAGTTTATGCTTCGTTACTCGCATGGGCGAGTAATGGCAGGTGACACCCTTGTGAGAGTTTATGTTGTTTATTCTTCCGTTATAAGACGTCTTTAATTATGCTACGTGAGGGATTATTACGTGTTTATCGAGAGGGGTGTTACATAATTCATTCAGCTTAAATTAAAGACATGTTGGCCTTTGGAGAGTTTGGGGTAACCAACCTGTTTTGAGCACTCAGAGGGTTCATCCACGCACGTTGGGATTCTTCGATCGGTTTGTCGGTTGGCTTCTGATTGAGCAATGACCTTCAGCTTCTGGTGGTGCCTCTTATGAGTTGTTCTTTCACGTTTTGGTGTGGTTTGGTTGTTGAGTTGATGATTGTAGCTTTGATTAGAGAGAGAAGAACATATTTTATGTGATTTCAGTGGAAGTTTGGTAGAGTTTCAAGGCTAGGGTGTGAACTTTCATGGGAGACAGAATGGGAAAAGTTTTTGTTGACTTCTTATTAACTGCTTGCCATTGCGAAATGTTGCTTCTATAGGCAAAGGTCAAGGAAAATAGATAAAAGTAAATATCAGTAAATATCTTAGTTTACTCCATTGGTAACTAACTTCTAGAAAAAATCTAGATATGAAATTTTACTAGCATTTAAAGGAAGATATTTCTAAATTTTCCAATGAAAATTATCTAATTTTGATAAAGGAATAATTTTAGATATATTTTGCAATCTGATCTAATAGGAAATTAGGAGATAATTATTGGAATATTAAATATTCAAAATTCAAGTGGGGCAATCTTCATGCCAGTCCTTATCATGTGTTAAAAGTTCATAAGTTTTTAGTTGATTTGGGCATTTTTGGAGGGGAGAGAAAATTTTAAAAGAGCTTGAATTTTCCCACTGAAATTTTGGGTTTTGGCTCCAAACATTTTTTTCTAGGTTTGTCACTATAAAAAGACATGTAAACCATGTGGCAATTATGTTTTTAGCAGGTGGAAGCCTTTCTTTCTACTTTTTGGAAGTTTAGAGCTTTTCCAAAGTAAGTTAGCTTATAAATAGGAATCTAAAGTTGAATTTACAAAATAAACTCATCCTAAAATTAGGAAAAATACTCTTGATGATAAATATGATGTTGAATTTTTGAAATGATGAACAACTATCAAATAGAAAGTTCCTAAAATACCCTTTTTAACACTTATAAATATTGTGACCTTATGCCCTTGACCTATTTGCCATTAATTTTGTCTAAGTGAGCAAGGACCTTTTTCTGAGGGTACAAATTTTGGGTATAACAGCGCATTATGAAATTACTTTCATCTTAAACATATGTATCATAGTCTTGCTTTGAATATAAGTCTTGCTTCAGTTTGCAGATTTTGTATTGATAATGCCACTTATTTTTGAGTTACATATGGATTTCTTTATATTGAATGACCTAGCCACCAAGATTGGTTCTTTTTCGGCCTATGTTATAGATAGTCTTTAATTTTCCCCTTCACAGGACTTCTACAATTCTTGTACCTCAGCTAAGTATTATTGTTATAGCCTCACGAGACATGTGGAAAAAAAGACTTTGTAATCCCTCTTTGTCCAAACTTTGGATGTTTTAAAAAATTATAAACTACCAACTTTGGATTTATTTTTGCTGAATGACCTAGACATTGGGAAGGTTCTTTTTCGAGACAATGTTAGAGATGATATTTATATTTTCCCACTCGCAAAGTTGCTACAAATCCTATACCTCAATAAATGTTGTTAAATCCTTATGAAACATTTGGTAATGAAATTTGGGTAATCCCTCATTCTCCCATACTTATGATGTTTTAACTAATTATAAACTACCAATGATGTATGACTCTATGTAGAGTTTTTCTCTTCTCATTGTGGGATTTTTCCAGATTCTGGTGGTTATTTCTTGTAGATAAAAAACTAACGTGAGATAAATATTTTAGATGTTTGCTTCTTTAGTCTCCAACTATTTTCACAAACTATTAAATCCATTCAAACTGATTATGGAGGGCAATTTACTTCTTCAAACATAGATCAATCATCAATTATCTTACCTCTACTATCACCAACAAAATGGCATGATTAAATGCAAAAAAAAAGTTTCTTGCTAAAAAAGACAACACTATCCTAGCTATTGCTCAGTTACCAATGAAATTTTGGTCTTAAGCTTACAATTGTTGCATTTATGGTAAATACCAATAGCTCACTCATGTTTGCTTTTCGTGTAGGTGAGAACAAATTATAACTCCCTTTGAGTGTTTGGATGCTTTTGTTGGCCAACTCTCAAGTCTTATAATCGCCATGAGTTAGCATTTTGATTTACATAATGTCTATTTTAGGTACACCCCTCAATACACAAGCTTTCTGTGCTTAAATATTGAGATAAGAAGACCTTACATCTCTATTGATAAGTAAATTTTTCCATTTGTCTCATTTACTATAACATCCCAACTCATAATTCATAATTAGCAATAATTAACAACGCCAAACTTAAACGTAATCGCAACGGAAATTAAAATCAACTTGGTGTTACCCTCGTTAGTCACCCACGTGACTAATGATGAGTGTCTAAATGAGCATGTTTTAGGGGAGTATTTCATATGTTTAATCAACACTTTTCATGCTCATTTCTTCACTCTGGCTTGTTTTCCTCTAGTTTTGTGTTTCACTGATGTCTTACACATTTATTGTGTAAACAGGAGGAATAACATAGATAGGAGTAAAGTATATGAAGAGAGGAACGCGTGGGCGCAAACGGATCCAAAATCGGAGCTGAAACGAAGAAGATACAACATTTCAAAGTTAGCCTACTGGAATCAACCGACCCATAGGTCTGGGTCGGTCGGACTTTTAAAAGAACGCGATTTGTCCCCGAGCTACTGAAATCGACCGACCCATAGTCTGGGTCGGTCCCTGGGTCGGTCGGACTTTAAAAAACGTGTTTTCGGCCCCGAAATTGCTCCTGGACGCGACCGACCCAGGGTGGGTCGGTCGGGTCAAAAATTTGCCCAGATCTGCGTTTTAAAACGGGGAATTTGGGAAAAACTTCCCCATTCTTCATTCAGTCGAGTTCTGCCCCAAAAACAGAGAGGAAGGGCGATTCTAAAGGAGAAAAAAAGAGAAGAGAAGAAGAAGAAGAAGAGAAAGAAGGGAGGAGAAGAGAAGAGAAGCTCACCTCCTTCCAAGCTCCATTAATGGCTACTTCTATCCCTTGCTCTTTTATTTTCTCTCTATGGCTGTGTAGAATTATTTGTAGCTAGGGATGGGGATTTTGTCCTAAAATCCATAAACTCCATTGTAGATTCTTGAACTCATTTATGGTTTTATTTGGTTCTTGTGCTGAATATGATAATTATTGGGTATTATGATTCTTAAAATTGTTGCATGATTTAGGATTAGTTTAGGGTTTTACCCAAATTATCAATTATGTGTTAAATTGGTTGGTTTGGCCTACCTATTAGTTTAGCATTATTGTGGGATTCTATCAAAATGTTATCTGAGATAGAAACCTAAACTGTTAGAGACTAAAACGGTGTACTCTGATTTCGATAATTTTGAGATTAGACTACATTGCAACCTTAGTGGAACTTGAGCTTAGTGCTATCGATTGACCCGGGGCTTAGCTGAATGAGAAGTCTCGATTAAATTGGTTAGGATTAGTAGGCCTAGATTAGGTTGCTAATTAATTAAGTGTTCCCGTTGTTTAGGTATGAGTTCGAGGTTCAACAATCGGTAGTAAGGGGAGGACGGGTGCAATGTGATGAGTGTCTAAATGAGCATGTTTTAGGGGAGTATTTCATATGTTTAATCAACACTTTTCATGCTCATTTCTCCACTCTGGCTTGTTTTCCTCTAGTTTTGTGTTTCATTGGTGTCTTACACATTCATTGTTTAAACAGGAGGAATACCATAGATAGGAGTAAAGTAGATGAAGAGAGGAACGCGTGGGCGCAAACGGATCCAAAATCGGAGCTGAAACGAAGAAGATACAGCATTTCGAAGTTAGCCTACTGGAATCGACCGACCCATAGGTCTGGGTCGGTCGGGGGTCGGTCGGACTTTTAAAAGAACGCGATTTTTGTCCCTGAGCTACTGGAATCGACCGACCCATAGTCTGGGTCGGTCCCTGGATCGGTCACTTTAAAAACGCGTTTTCGGCCCGAAATTGCTCCTGGACGCGACCGACCCAGGGTGGGTCGGTCGGGTCGAAAATTTGCCCAGATCTGCGTTTTAAACGGGGAATTTTGGGAAAACTTCCCCATTCTTCATTCAGTCAAGTTCTGCCCCAAAAACAGAGAGGAAGGGCGATTCTAAAGGAGAAAAGAAGAGGAGAAGAGAAGAAGAAGAAGAGAAGAGAAGGGAGGAGAAGAGAAAGAAGCTCACCTCCTTCCAAGCTCCATTAATGGCTACTCTCTATCCCTTGCTCTTTTATTTTCTCTCCTATGGCTGTGTAGAATCATTGTAGCTAGGGGAATGGGGATTTTGTCCTAAAATCCATAAACTCCATTGTAGATTCTTGAACTCATTTATGGTTTTATTTTGGTTCTTGTGCTGAATACTGATAATTATTGGGTATTATGATTCTTAAAATTGTTGCTCATGATTTGAGGATTAGTTTAGGGTTTTACCCAAATTATCAATTATGTGTTAAATTGGTTGGTTTGGCCTACCTATTAGTTTAGCATTATTGTGGGATTCTATCAAAATGTTATTCTGAGATAGAAACCTAAACTGTTAGAGACTAAAACATTGTACTCTGATTTCGATAATTTTGAGATTAGACTACATTGCAACCTTAGTGGAACTTGAGCTTAGTGCTATCGATTGACCCGGGGCTTAGCTGGATGAGAAGTCTCGATTAAATTGGTTAGGATTAGTAGGCCTAGATTAGGTTGCTAATTAATTAAGTGTTCCCGTTGTTTAGGTATGAGTTCGAGGTTCGACAATCGGTAGTAAGGGGAGGACGGGTGCAATGTGATGAGTGTCTAAATGAGCATGTTTTAGGGGAGTATTTCATATGTTTAATCAACACTTTTCATGCTCATTTCTCCACCCTGGCTTGTTTTCCTCTAGTTTTGTGTTTCATTGGTGTCTTACACATTTATTGTTTAAACAGGAGGAATAACATAGATAGGAGTAAAGTAGATGAAGAGAGGAACACGTGGGCGTAAACGGATCCAAAATCGGAGCTGAAACGAAGAAGATACAGCATTTCGAAGTTAGCCTACTGGAATCGACCGACCCATAGGTCTGGGTCGGTCGTGGGTCGGTCGGACTTTTAAAAGAACGCGATTTTTGTCCCCGAGCTACTGGAATCGACCGACTCATAGTCTGGCTCGGTCCCTGGGTCGGTCGGACTTTAAAAAACGTGTTTTCGGCCCCGAAATTGCTCCTGGATGCGACCGACTCAGGGTGGGTCGGTCGGGTTGAAAATTTGCCCAAATCTGCGTTTTAAAACGGGGAATTTTGGGAAAAACTTCCCCATTCTTCATTCAGTCGAGTTCCGCCCCAAAAACAGAGAGGAAGGGCGATTCTAAAGGAGAAAAGAAGAGGAGAAGAGAAGAAGAAGAAGAGAAGAGAAGGGAGGAGAAGAGAAGAGAAGCTCACTGTAACACCCCTCATGAACAAATTCGTAATAGTCACTCACGTTAACAGAAAAATAAGACGTCTTACAGCGGAAGGATAATCAGCAACTTTAAAACTCACTCGGGTGTCACGTGCCATTACTCTCCCATGCGAGTAACGAAGCAGAAACTAAATCCAATACTAAACAACAACGCTACTAAACCGTTGTGACAACGAGATATCCTATACATCATACTAACCAAGAGTAACTTTAACGACAAGTGAGCATCTACCCAAGTCCCAAATAAATTGTCATACCGTTCTACATCCATAACTGACAGTGTTATACAAATAAATTTTGTGTACAGTAATTAAATTAACCCTGACTACCCGGTACCCGCACTTCGGCTTCAACGGTGATCTGCAACCTGCATAATAAGTGTAGTCTCAGCGATAGACGCTAAGTATGCCGGATCTGGACCCTATTGGTCACTTGTCATTTTTAACCGTCTTGATATTAGATTGATTTCATGCTTTACCATTTTACAGATATAATAAATATTGTAACAACATGTGTGATTATATAACCATTCATTCAATCCAAACAGTCACTTATAAATATACACAACACAATCACACCTCATACAATGCGACAGCATTAGTAATTCATACGTCGTATTTCATCATTATCATGTATTACAACATTCGGCCCCCCGGGCCCTCACATATCACTTTTGGTTAGCACTGCCGGGCGTCAGTTAGGACAACCGAAATATATTCACTTGGACAGTAGTCCCTCGTACACACAAGGTGCTCACTGCCCTGATCATCCGAAGACTCTGGGACTATTTCACTTTGCCTTTGTAAAGGCGTCCATTTAGGTGGCCAAGGGCCTGGTGCCAACGGTAGCACACTCCGCCTGATGATCTATTTAGGCTCGTTCAGGATTAACTAGGGTAAACCCGATACGGGATAACCCAAGAGATCTCTACGCGTGACCAACAGCCAGTGACTGTCTGGATTAAGGTACATCATCACATTCATTCACACTCCACTGTTAACTTCGTTAGTTAGATAGTCAGTTACAGTTTTAGTTATGGAAAACCTCACTTAATTTGTTAGCTGCCCGATGGGTCTTACGCATGCCTAGAATTATTCTAGGTAGTATTCACGTTCGAGTCAAAACTCTAGAGACCGACAATGTCGTGTCCTGTTCCTAAGTGTTTTACTTAGGTTATAACTACATACTTGTAATACTTAGCGTATTAGATCAGGCAACGGTGGTCACAATCACACATTTTGCATATGTAGTTTTGTATAAGTCGATCTATAGTCGACGTAGTATTAGTCCCGTAGGACGTTCGTGCATAAATAAATAATGCAGTAAACATAGCTACCCATCACACACATAAATCACATACATACATTCACACAAGTTATTTATCAAACAAATCCGAGCCCGAGGAATTCCTCAGGACAACTCGGATCAAACCCCTTTACATACCGTACACCGTGTCCAAGGTAGCGCAGTGTAGACCGCTAGGGCTATCGAGCGCGCACGTCTGAATAGTGATCTAACAATACGAAGAACGCTAAGTGTCAATCCACATGACATTATGATTCGGTATTTCCGAATAACATCAGTAACCCCGGTAGTACAACGGTTATGAGTTCCGGTATCGTTATATTTAAGCTCCTTACTCGTAGTGTGAGTTAATACTCGGTTTACAATGGAGTATGGAACCTTACATTATACACTTGTTATTGTTCATTCGAGGTCTGTTTATCATACCAAGATCGTATAATAACTCTAGTACTTTTATGTCATTGTATACTATATTTTACGTATTTATTCTTGACATGTATTTATATATATACTCATGCGCTCAGTACGACAGTTTTAGTAACCTATGGTTTGGACCACATAATATTGTTTAGTGTTACACTTACTTCATAATGTCATATAGTATGCTATTTTATGTGTCATTTAACTTTATAACCTATAGCTTTGGTGACTATATGTGTGTACCGAAAATAACGTACACATATGATACACTTGTACTCCTTATTTATATCCCTCTCATTGATCACAATATAATCACATACTTATAACATGTTGTAAACACTTGATTTTATAACATCAAGACTTTGTAATAGAATATAACCTAAGGTTTTATAGCACTTGTTATGGTTACCGGAATGCATATATCTTGATCCCATTTCCTATCAAATCCTATACTCTCAATATCCCAAGTTCACCACTTACTTTATATCATGCTGCATTCATCATACATTATAGAATTTAAAACCATATCGGATCTTGATCCCCACTGTAACTCAGCCACACAGAAGCAACCTGTAACGAAATCTGAAACAACAACTACACATCTCTCCTTGGTTCTGGTTCCTAGTTAGTTCAACTGAGGTTTATTTCTTTCCCCATGGTGTTTACCCAACTAGCTATAGGTGTAACCAATGTTTCAGACTCAAGATTAGCCCAACAAAGCACCCCTTCCAACTTCTGTACTCATCCATACAGAGCAGCAACTAACAAAATCTGAAACTAAAAACTGTATCAACTCTTCCTCATTCTTTCCTTTTGTCAGTAATTAATTGATTCCTAGTTCCTCAGATGAATTTTCCAACTAACTAACTCCCCTCTTTAGTAACGTCTTGAGTTCATACCTAAGCCACCATAACACTCCCAATGTTTTTGAAAACCAGTTACACAGAAACAGTTTTTTTTTCGAAAAACTGAGGACAAACTTGTGTTGTTCTCCTACAATTCATCATCAGTTAGATTATGAAACTGACCCCCATGTTCCTCTCTAAGTAGTTATAACTTAGCAATGTGGGTTAGAGAGGTTTTAGATTCATTAGCAACTCATTTCAACCCTTTCCAACACCTATGTAATATGTTATACAAAACTGATACAAACTGAACCAAAATCTGAGACCAGGTTGATTTATCCTCCTATAATTCCTTTTCTGTTGTTCACTGTCTGACTTCCTGTTTTCCCCAAGGTGTTTACACTATTAGTTACATGAACAAAAAGGTTTTAGGTTCATCCTCAACCTAATGCAACACTTACACAGCTTCTGTATGTAGTAGCTCAGAAACAACATATTAACGAAAACCTGAAGCAACTGAATCGGTGCATCTCCATCTGTTTTTTTTTCTTTTGCATCAGTGTGTTAACTTGAATCCTAACCTTCCTCTAAGTACTTATAGTTTACTAAGGTATGTGAGAGGTGTTTTAGATTCATTGGCAACTCACCACAGCTTCTCCACCTTTCTGTATAAAGTTATACAGGACTGAAACGGAATCAAGAACGAAATTATGAAACTGAAACATTTTTTTTGTCTTCCTTTTCTGTTTTATGATCTATTTCCTGTTTTGTTCATGAATTGAGTTTTAACTTTCCCTCATTGATAACTCACTGGTTACATGTTTTACCCTGGTTATACTCCCAAAACAGACCCAGGGTGACATAAATCCAATCAGGTAGAAATCTTAAACTGAAATATGATACTGCTGTAAACTCCTTTCTATTGTCTCATTTTCTGTTACCCAACCTAGTCCTTAGTTTTCCCCACACTTAGTTATTTGGTTAAGCCTTGATAAGCCGCAGACTTATCATATTTTATGCACTATATTTAGTATTATATTTATCTAAATAAAGTTATTTATGTTATTATGCTTATTATGTGTTAAAATATATTATTTGTACAGATTTATGCTTTTATGAGTTTATGTGCAAGGAATGATTTTCTAGGCAAAAGTTCAGTTGAAGCCGGACTCCATGCCGGGTAGTTTCTGCACGGCAGTACAGAACAGAAAGAAGCCTTGCCGGATGTGATGCCGGGTAAATGCTATCCGGCATGAGTGTAAAATCGCCTCGATTGACCATACGACAGCACATGTGATCCACGTGTTTTCCAACCGCTGCCGGATGTGATGCCGGGTAATTCCTACCCGGCATAAGCACTGTTTCGCACGGATATCGACGGTTTCGACCGTTAACAGTTGGGCGCATTTAAACACGTGTGCCGGCTATTTGGGACCCGGCACGACGCCCGGCATCGACACAATTTAATGCCTATAAATAGGCCGAGGAAGGCTACAATTGAAGACACTTCAACACCCTATACACTCCACTCACAACTCCAATTCCGCCCACTCCATTGTTGGTGTCCAAGGAAGTTTCTACAGTTCCATCCACGCGAAGAAGAAGAAGATCCTGTCGGGTTAAGGCTATGACCATTCCCTTCTTCCTTTTGTATCTCTTCTTGTAGTTGTGTGGATGGAGATGTAGAACTCCTTGCTTATTCTTGGTTAGGGATGAATTCCTTCTTGTAAACAATATGATTTCTTTAATATAATTTTCAAGTTTATTAAGAGTAAGGTTCTTATTGAAAGAGAATAGGTTGATCTCTTTTTCTCTTCATGCAATTCTTACTTGGAAGACAAGTCCCAAGTAAGATAGGTTAGACTCTCTTAATGGTCTTTCTACTCTCTCTCTTATGACTTAAGGGTTAGTGGTAAGAGTGAGAATTAATCCATTTTCCCCCATTTCCTTGTTCATTTCGTGGCATGATATATGCTCGATTTGTTAATAGGGATGAGTCTTCTGTTTTCTACTCGGAAACTGGAGAAAGAATATGCATTATGACTGCCGGATGCACTGCCGGGTGGCCAATGTCCGGCATATTCAATGTCTTTGAATATGCCGTGCAAGTTGTATCCGGCAGGACACCCGGCGTATTCAGTTGTTGGTTAATTCGAAGGCTTGTGTTTATGTTTCGAGTTCATATTGATGCTTAGATGGTTTCACACCCTGGATCAAGGATAATTTCATTGTAATTACCACTTAGTTTAGTTAGTTTTATTTAGATTAGAAAACATTTCAATTTCCCCCCTTGTCTTAGAATAGGTTATTACCGGATTAGGACTAATTTTCTATAAGTCCCTTGGGTACGATACTCTCGGTCGTAATATATTTACACTATACTCCGACCGGGTTTTATTTTGCTACCCGTAGTAGAGTTGTAGGATTAGGTTATTATTTATTCATTTTATATAGTTTATCCTAACAATTTCTCTATTAGCAAATTGGCGCCGTTGCCGGGGACTTGGAATTAGTCCAAGTCCTAAATTCGGTAAAACGCCCTATTCTTTATTTTTTTTGATTCTTTGATTCTTTGATTTTTTGATTCTCTAATTTATTTTTTGCCCTTAGTTTTGCAGACTTGAATGTGCCGTGCTTGGTGCCGGGCGTCTGTCACCCGGCCAACTCGGAGGAAGTCTGATGCCGGATACGTTTTACCCGGCACTGCGTCCGGCATGTTCAAAGTTTTTCAAAATTTATTACAGTATTGAGTTCTTGGCAATTTAAAGTTGTTCTTGCTTACCCCCTTTCGTTATTTCCCTCTCCTAGTAGTCCCTATATCATGATTCTTAAATTTAGATTTCGAGTTTGAACTTGCCGTGTAATATGCCGGGTTTTCTCCACACGGCATTTCGGAGGAAGTCCTATGCCGAACGGGTTGTACCCGGCATGTCACCCGGCATGTTCAAATTCTCTCATTTTTATTGTCGTAAATAGGAGGGAAAGTTAGGTATGATCTCCTCTTGTATCTTTATTGATTATCTTCTTCACTTAAAGTTAATTTTTTGATTTTTGTTCATGCCGGGCACCATGCCGGGTTGTATGAACCCGGCAATAGTGGAGGAAGTCCACTGCCGGGTAAGAGTTACCCGACACTATGTCCGGCAGAACCAAAACTTTATTTCTCCTTGTATTTTCGTAAGTCTAAATATGTCATTATTATTTCTCTTATTATTACGAAATATTTTAACATTTT
>CM041776.1:315723595-315904038 GCA_023374045.1 Limonium bicolor | reverse complement strand
TATCAGCTGGCAAGAGACAGAACTAGAAGAGCAAACATCAGACCACCTCAAAGGTTTGCTCAAGCTGATGTAACAGCATTTGCCCTATCTGTTGCATCTGAATTAATATGCGATGAGCCTTCAACAGTGAAAGAAGCTCTATCAAGCAAGACAGTGCAACTGGCAGAAAGCAATGCAGGAGGAGATGATTCTCTAGCGTTAAATAAAACCTGGGATCTAGTACCTGCTGTTCCAGGTCAGAAACTGATAGGATCTAAATGGATTTCAAGAGAAAGGAAGGAATTCCAGGTGTTGAAGAAGCAAGGTTTAAGGCAAGGCTCGTAGCAAAGGGGTTTACTCAGAAGAAGGAGTAGACTATGAAGAGATCTACTCACCTGTGGTCAAACATAGATCAATCAGAACTTTTCTAGCGCTTACAGTTCAATTCAATTGGGAGCTGGAGCAGTTAGACGTCAAAACACTTTTTCTTTTCTCTATGGTGAACTGGAGGAAAATATTCTCATGAAGCAACCAGAGGTTTTGAAAGGAGAGAGACAAGTATGTCTTTTAAGGAAGTCCCTGTATGGATTAAAACAATCACCGAGCAATGGTACTTAAAGTTTGATGACAGTTTTTATGATAAAACAAGGTTTTAAGAGGAGTGATTATGACTGGTGTGTATATCTGAATAATAACAGTAAGTCCCAATATATTTGTTACTTTATGTTGATGACATGTTACTGATCTGATCAGTCCTAGCACAAGAAATACAGAGTATGAAACAGATTCTGAAATCTCATTTCAAATGAAGGATCTTGGTCCTGCAAAGAGAATTCTGGGCATTGATATATCAAGGAACAGACCAAGAGGAATCCTATGTCTACATCAGGAAAACTATCTATCAAAGGTAATGAGTAGATATGATATGTGAAATGCCAAGAAAGTTTCTACTCCTCTTGCTCAGCATTTCAAACTATCAAAGGAGCAGACACCTGGTAGTCACCTTGAGAAATCTCAAATGGACAAAATTCCATATGCCAGTGTAGTTGGAAGTATAATGTACGCAATGATCTGCACTAGACCTGACTTAGCTCATGCTATGTCAGTGGTAAGTAGGTACATGTCCAATCCAGGAAAAGAGCATTGGCAAGCTGTAAAATGGGTTCTCAGATACCTAAAGGGATCGCTGTCCACTAGAATAGTCTATCAGAGAGACACTAATAAGAAAACTCTCATTGAAGGTTTTGTTGATGCAGATTTCGCTAGGTGCAGAGACTCAAGGAAGTCTCTTACAGGCTATGTGTTTACTCTCTGTGGAGGTGCAATCAGCTGGAAGTCTTCTCTGCAATCCATAGTTGCTTTATCAACCACAGAATCAGAATACATGGCAGTAACAGAGGCAGTCAAAAGAGGCCATCTGGTTAAAGGGATTAAAGGCTGAAATTGGTTACAATCACGATTGTATATCAGTGAACTGTGATAGTCAAAGTGCAATTCAATTAACAAAGCATCAAGTGTTCCATGACAGATGCAAACACATCAACGTGAAGATGCACTTTGTGAGACACACTGTGAATCAGGGAAATCAAGATAGTAAGATTCCAACTGAGGAAATCCTGCTGATATGCTAACCAAGCCTGTTCCAAGCAGTAAATTCAATCACTGTTTGGAGCTGCTCAACATCAGAGAAATCTGATAATCTTCTATAGTTGTAGACAATTTTTGTTTCTTATCAGTTTTAGTTTTTTGATCAAGGAGGAGAATTTTTATATATTGATCCAACACTATAACTGTATGCTGTATTTTTTCTTTACTACTCTTAGCTCTAAACACGTCGTTTTAGGAGGTTCACTTATATTAGGTGAACCACTACATATAAAAGAGAGGAGAGCAGAACTCATCATGTAGGCATGGGACAGACACTGGGAAACACGGGGACTGGAGTGTATTCTGTTGCTGAATAGAAACAGTGAGGAAACACGGAAACTGGGAAGGGTAAAGAGAGGGTGTTCTACCTTGAATCTACTCAGTTGAGTGTTGATAGTGTCTGGAGTGTGTAATTCGTTCACAGTAAAAGGGAATATCATTGTCTCAGTCTGGATGTAGGCCGATTTTGGCTGAACCAGGATAAGCTCGGTGTTCTTCTTCCTTTCTTTCGTTTCTGTTTTTTCTTATCGATCTCCATCGCATCTTAATCTGAAATCAACAGATCCAAATAGGGCTGATCAAACAGGTGGGCGGGTCGAGTTCGGGCCGGGTTGACAATGAATTTTAGGTCGGAATTCATCTTTACGGGATGGATTTGAGACAAGTAGGATATAATCATCTATCTTTTATCAGATCCAATTAGAGCTGATCAAACGGGTGGACGGGCCAGGTTCGGGTTGGGTTGATAACGAATTTTAGGGCTGAATGGGCCTATATTTTTGTTCAAGCCCGTTTTTTCAAATTTTCGGACCAGGTCGGGTTAGACTCGGATTTATTTTAATCTTTGTCATTACCTGGTCTGGTTTTATAATTTTTTTGAAAAAATATCTAGATTATATATAATATGAATATATATGAAATATAATATGAATATATGTTGTATGTAATATTAATAGATGTTATATATAATTTATATAAATAGTAAATGTATTATATAAAATTAATATATACTACCTCCTCCTATTCTATACTTGATTTTCTAGCTCTATACACAAAATTAAGGAGGAAAAATTAGATTATTTTATCCTTACTTTTTGCATTAAGAATTGAGATAATTTGAAAAACAGAGTTGTGAAATAAAAGATGAGAGGTAGAATTGGAAAGTAGATGACAAAAAGGCTAGAGCATCTTATTTTTCAAAATAATGAAAGAACCCAAAAAATCATATATTGAACAAGGGAGAGTATTATTTATATTTATAAAATATACATATATTATAATGTTAATAATAATAATAATAACTGGACTGGGCTTAGTTGCGGTCCTAAACTATGTCGAAGGCTGTCCTGGTTTTTCATTCGGGCCTGATTTGTTGTTCAAGGCCACCCGAATTTTTTTAGACGGGATTTTTTAGGCTTTACTTCCGGGCTGGGTTGAGTCGCCAGGCTAGGTCAGTGTTGATCAGTTCTAGATCTAAAGTAGTGGTCTACTTAATAAGAATAGTTTTTAGACAATTTATTTGCGGGAGTAGAAAACTGTGGTCACCTTTGTCGTCTACCATGAGTATTATGATACACACTTGTAGGCAGTTTTTTTATTAAGAAAATACACTTGCTTTTGTATTATATTAAAAGAGTTACATGTAAGTTGACACATATACAATAGATACAACCCTTTACCCAACATCCAACATGTGTCCTAAAAGTAAAGAAACTTGCATGATAGTTCACTGTGAGCAACTAGTACCGGCGCCACCATCGCCGCCACCCGTGGCTTCAGAGTCGCTGTGGATCCATACTCTACTAGCAACAACAGTCGGCAAACAAAGTCGAGTGACATCCATCGGCTCCACCAAGCAGGGATTAGACTATTGAACTTATGTAGCAACACAAGTGGTGGAAAGCCTAGTATATTGGAATCGAGAGTGTTTATGTGTAGTTTTGTGAAGAAAGTCGCATGAGTGTATGAGAGCTTGTGGAGAGAAAACTGTATTCTCATTCAATCTTCTATGTAAAACTTGAATATAATGTTGTACAACCCTTTGCGTATATATATAAGTTTGTTTTATCTATTCCTAAACAAGATAAAATCTAGATCCTAGAAAATCTAAGATTGCAATGTTTGTTAAGGAGATAATAACAAACTTATATCCTATAATGAACAAGCTAAGCTAAGAATATTAACAAACTGGCTCATGATAATGGACTGGGCTTCGGCATATGATGGACTCAACCATCAGCCCCAATACCCCCCTCAAGCCGTAGGTAAAACGAATTTTACCAAGGCTTGATTAGTCACTGTGATGCATGCCCATGTGGGGCAACTGCTCCTTGTATCTTGCCCCGAGGAGGACTTTGGTCATCATGTCTGCGAGTTGTGTGGAGGTGTGTGTGTAAACCACATCCACTAATCCTTGTTGTATTTTGTCACGGACAAAATGGCAATCAAGCTCGATATGCTTAGTGCGTTCATGGAAAACCGGGTTGCGAGCTATATAGATCGCAGACTGATTGTCACACTTGACTGGAATAGGAGTCACATTCCCAATATCGAGTTCATGCATCAAACGTGTAAGCCATGTTAATTATGCAGTAACAAAGCGAAGAGATCGATATTCTGCTTCTGCACTGGAGAGCAAAACAGACCCTTGCTATTTGGTTTTTCAAGAAATCGGGTTGTCTCCAAGGAAAATGTAATAACCAGACATTGACTTTCTAGTGTTAGGACAAGCTGCCCAATCAGAATCGCAATAAGCAATAAGATCATGGGTCTGACTGCATGTGAGACTAATCCCATATGTGGTCGTACCTTTGATGTAACACAATGC
Source organism: Limonium bicolor (assembly GCA_023374045.1). Classification (NCBI taxonomy): domain Eukaryota; kingdom Viridiplantae; phylum Streptophyta; class Magnoliopsida; order Caryophyllales; family Plumbaginaceae; genus Limonium; species Limonium bicolor. Next base: position 315,899,585 of record CM041776.1, on the reverse strand, counting down.
ATGCATAACAGCCTCCATATGAATGTCAGTAGGACTTTACATAAATTGGCTAAGGACTTGTACCGTGAAGCTGATGTCTGTTCGGTGTTGGTTAAATAATTAAGTTTTCCCACTAACCGTCTGTATGGTGTGGGATCATGAAGAGGAACACCATCTGTTGCGAGAAGCTGTTTTCCCACGATCATGGGTCCTTTAGTAGGGGCCGTCGTTCCTCATAATCAAATTCCTTTAACAACTTCATGCAGAACTTCCGTTGAGACAAAATATAACCTTGTTGAGTACGGATAAACTCTATCCCTAGGAAGTTATGTAAGATGCCCAAATCCTTAATCTTAAAATTATCATCCAAGGAACGTTTGATGTCATCTATCTCTTGTTGATTAGAGCAACATCCAACATATCATCAACATAGACAGCCATAGACATTTTACCTCCTTGACTATTCTTATGAAAGAGAGAATAATCATTCTTGGATGGACAAATCCAAGAGTCTTGGGGAAACTCGCCAACTTAGAAAACCACTATCTGGAAGCCTGCTTTTAACCATATTGTGACTTCTTCAACCGACACGCTTTGTTGACCCCCAATACTGCAAGCCCTTATGGTAGCCTCATATAGACTTCTTCTTCAAGATCACCATGCAAGAAAGCATTATTAATGTCGAATTGGTTGATTATCCAACCTTTGTTAAGTGCAACACTAATGAGTGAACTAATTGTTGTTAGCTTAACCACAGGTGAAAAGGTCTCATGATAATCCAACCCATGATGTTGTGTAAACCCTTTAGCTACCAACTGTGCTTAATACCTCTCCAACATCCCGTCTGACTTGAGTTTGACTTTATAAACCCACTTGCATCCAATAACTTTCTTACCACGTGGTAGTGTAACCACGTCCCATGTGTCATTCTCCTCCAAACCTCATAACTTATTCTGCATGTCAACGCGCCAATGCTCATTAGTCACGCTGTGTGGTAATCATGTGGCTCATGCATGTCACAACTGGGTAGTACGGGAGATTTAGTGGAAAGAAGTGCCAAGGTTTGAACTAGTGTAGTCTCCGTCAACTATCACAACACCTTGAAGAAGATTAGGGCTCGTGTTACGATTGTAAATTCGCTCATCCAAAATTTCTTGAAAGTATGAATTACATACATAATCGGACAGATAGCCTGGCTTACACTAGTGCAGAATGTTTTTAACTACGGTTATTTTGCCTATATACCACGGTTAGAAACCGTGGTATATACTCGCATCGCATATAGAAAAATAACTATATACCACGGTTTAAACCGTCTTTAAAAATGAGGTTATAAACCAAGGTTCGTTTTGACCGTCGTTTAAGACCCCTTCTCCCGCGATATCATTGACTTTATACCACGGTTAAAAGCCCGAACCGAGGTATGAAGTGAGTATTAATGACGGTTATTGTGTAAACCCGTGGTATATAATGTATAAATCAACAAATAAACCACGGTTATTCACAAAACCATGGTTTATAGTCTGATTTTTTTTTTCTAAATCGTCGGCGATTTAGCACCGCCTTCAATCTAATCTCAATAGAGCTCAAACACTGCGAATGAAGAGGCAAGAACATGTATGTTCCTTGTATGCGAATTAGGGTTGCAAAATAATGAGTGAATGTTGTATTCCTTGTTCGTCGGTGGGTTGCAAAATTACCGTGTTCGTCGGTGGGCTACAAAATTACCGTGTGTTCGCCGGTTAGGGTTGCAAAAATTACAATGAAGATGAAGAAAGGCGCAGAGCATGTGTTCCTTGTTTTCCAGTTCGCCGGTGGGTTGCGAAATTGAAGAAGAGGCGCAGAGTTCCATGTTCGCTGGTGGGTTGCAAAAAAAAAGGAGTTGAAGAGAAGAAGAGTTGAGGCTAGAGAGCACGTTTGATTTGTTCGCCAGTGTGGGTTGCAAAAGTGAGAGAAAATATATGTAAGAGAACGGAGAAAGAGCCGCTTTAATTTGGGCTGAAAATCAAAATTCCCGCTTAGACTATATACCACGGGTATTCCAAGAAACTGTCATTTAAAGTTGTTTGACCATGACTAAAAACGACGGTTCCACCCAGAACCGTGGTATATAATACAACGCGTCAAACTATATATGACAGTTCCACCCAGAACCGTGGTATATAATACAATGCGTCAAACTATATATGACGGTTCCACCCAAAACCGTGGTATATAATACAATACGTCAAACTATATATGACGGTTCCATCAAAACTGTGGTATAAAATGCAACGCGTCAAGCTATATACGACGGTTCCACCCAGAACCGTGGTATAAAATCTCCCGCCGACACTTTTTGTGACGTTATGCTAATATCCGTGGTATAAAATTTTTAAATGACGGTTATGTGATTAACCGTGGTTTAAAGTGTGTCATTTAAAATCTTTTTTCTACTAGTGTTATGACTGGTTCGACTAGAACGTCGAAGATCATTTTATGGAATGAGATGATCAGTAACATCCCCGTCATGCTGAACCATGTCTTCGTCACGGACATCATTATGATGAATGATTCTCTCGTCAAGTATAACTTGGGGGTGCTGCATGTTATTTTCCTCGTCCAAGAGTATAGGAAGTGTGGCACTTGATTCTGTTACGTGGCTTGGAGGAAGAAAGTCAACCGGTTGTGCTGTAACAAAGGGAAAAACATGTATATGGAACTTGACGTCCCTGCAAACCTGTGTAACAAGACTCATGACTTTGTGCCCTTTTTTCCTGGGATCTTCTCCAAGGTACACACAAGCTTCACCTCGTGGCTCAAACTTGCCACCCTTCAGGCCTACAACTGTTTTGTAACACAAACACCCAAACTGTTTGGTTTCTTCATATGCTGGTTTAACATTGTACAAACTCTCGAACGGAGTTTTTCCATGCAAAGCCTTTATAGGAAGTCTGTTTATCAAGAAGGTTGCATGCAGTATACATTCTTCCCAATAAGCTAAAGGCACGTGAGACTGAAAATACATTGCTCTTGCTGTTTCTAACAGATATTTGTGTTTTCTTTCGACTACTGCATTTTGTTACGGCGTGTATGAACAAGAAGTTTGACGTACGATACCTTCTTGAGCATAAAACCTTTTGCCTTCATTTGAACTTCCAAGTTCCTTGGCATTATCTATTCTGATGACTTTTATTTTGGTTTCAAACTGTCGTTCCACCATCTTAATAAAATGTACAATGGCCATCCAAGCATCCCCATTTTGCTTGATGAGAGTAATCCAAGTGGTGTGGGTACAGTTAGAGGTGATCATTCGGGCGGGCGGGCCGGGTTCGGACCGGGCCAAAGGAAAATTTTAGGCTCGTCGGGCCTATTTTAAAAAACCAAGCCCGGTTTTTTACATGCTCGGGACGGGCCGGGCTAGACCCGGGTTTTTCCAGGCTTTGTCGAAGCCCGGCCCGCCCGGCCCGGTTTTTTAATTTTTTATATAAATTAAAATTAATATATTTTAGTATATATTTAAATATTATATACTACCTCCGTCCCGTCATAAGTGTCTCATTTGCTTTTTGGCATGCTTTTCCACTTCAATATTAAATATATAAGATAAAATAATTTTAAAAAATAATTTTTACAATATATAGTTTTTCACATAAAGATTCTATTATAAAAAAAATTTATAAAAATATATTATCTTACATGTTAAATATTGAAGTCAAACGACAAGCTCAAATAGTAAAGGGGACAAAGTGAATGGGACGGAGGGAGTATATAACCTATTTAAAATTTATATATTATATATAATTTTTGTATATTTTATATAAAAATTAAATATGTATATATTATATTTAAAAAAATTATAATAAATAATATAAAATCGGGCCGGGCTGGGGTTGTCCACGGGCTCAAAAAATATGGCACGGCCCGGCCTGGTTTTTTATTCGGGCCTGATTTTATGTCCAGGCCCACCCGGAAACCTAATCGGACTCGGCCCGTTGGGCTTTTTTACGGGTCGGGTCGGACCGGGATGTCGGGCGGGACACATTTTGATCAGCTCTAGGTACAGTCATCAACAAAACAAACAAAGTATCGGTAGCCATTGTAGGTTTCAATATTAAACGAACCCCAAACATCGATATGTATCATTTCAAAAGCTTGGTTAGTTTTGCTGACGGAATTAATAAACGGTAGACATTGAGCTCTAGATTTATAACAAACGTCACAAGCATAATTAAAAGAAAATTCTGCTTCTTTTATTAAACCGAGTGTTACAAGTTTGCGAAAAAGGAACATGTCCAAGCCTAACATGCATTTCTTTAGCTCTTGGACTGGCCCCCTTTACAACCCTAGTCTCGGTAAATAACCCCACATTACGATCTGCCCCAGAACTACGATCTGGCCCAAAACTACGATCTGGCCCAACGCTGCTTAACCTCCCGTCGGTCATGAGTCCGCTTCATCTGTACTCAGCACATACAGATTATCCAGCCCAAATCCAAAGTGCCGCTCAAGCTGTTCTGTGGTACACTCCTGTAGAAAACAACTGCGGTCATCAAAAATCAACGCGCAGTGGAGCTGTTTTACTATCTTCTTCACAAAGATCAAATTAAACATGAAATTAGGTATGTATAATACTTCCTTCAACCACAAAATGTTCCCAATCTGGACATCGCCTACCAGAATCACGTTCTGCGGACTACCGTCTGGTAAGATTACTAATCTTTCGGTATCTAGCTTTCTCCATTTCACAAACAAATTTTGACCTACCGACATATGATCGGTTGCCTCATAGTCGATTATCCATTTGCCTTTGAACTGATTATGTGTACCATTACTCATAAAACAATGTTTATTGCTGAAACAAAATGGTCATTACCTGAGAAATTGCAAAAATCGACCTCTTCTGTTTTGATTCCTGTGTTGGCATTCCGAATTAATTGAGCGATTTGCTGTAGTTGGCGAGGTGTTAACCCATCTCCTTGCTCAATTTCTTCATTTTCTCCCTGTTATGTGACTCTTGTTGTATTCACAAAACCTTTCTTCTTACGGGCAAGGACCTTGTCCCTCCCGTGCAACTGATAGCATTCTTCTGCTATATGCCCCGACCTCTTGCAATGTGTGTAAGTCTGACGTTGACAACGCTCTTCAAATCCACGGCCGGGTTGTTTTACAGTAAGTACATGTAAGCTTCTTTCTATCAAACTTTGTTAGGGTTAGGGTTTCTGGAACCCTCAACCCCTGTTGCTGTTGTCTGTGTTTGATTGTAAAATGACATTGCACTGTCTTTAACCTGCTCATTTCCACGTTGTTCTTCTTCTTGAACAATTAACGAGTAAAGTTTCTCCAAGCTTAAGGTACTTTTCATTGCCAAAATTTGGCCTCTGATGGACAAGTATCTTCGGTTTAAACCCATTAAAAAGTGAATTAGTTTGTCTTCATCAGCCCGCTTTTTCATCAATTCTTTGGCTTCGCAAGTGCATCCTATGCAACTACACTTTGGCAAAGCACGACCTAAGTCGAGTTCTCCCCATATCCTTTTCAACTTTGTGTAATACTCGCTCATAGTTTCTTCTCCCTGTCTGACTTCTACAAGCTCTCTTTTCAGGTGGTGGATGATGGTTAAGTTGCTGCTCGAATCGTCCACAGAGATGATCCCACAGTTCCTTTGGGTCATCACAAAACGTACGCTCTGAGCAATACAAGGATCAAGTGCCGTCTTCAGCCATGAAAGCACCAGTGAGTTAGCCATTTCCCATGCTCCATATCTTATTGTTTCTGATTCCTTCGGTTTTGTAACGTTTCCAGTCATGAAACCGTACTTATTTTTGACCTTTAACGTAGTGATCATATCCCACTTCCACCCTAAAAACCCTGTGCCATTAAACTTTGTCACAAGATTCAAACCAGGATTTTCTGCTGAGTGAACATAAATTGGGTCATTGATATCAATGACACTGCTGTTTGAGGAGGATCCGTTGCAATCCCTTTCCCTTTGCCCGAGTCTTCTACTGCCTCCATGCTTGAAGAGGATTGATTCTGCTTGGAAAAGGATTTGAAGAGAATAGATTCTGCCTAGGTTTAGATCTTTTGCTCTGATACCATATTGGAATCGAGAGTGTTTATGTGTAGCTTTGTGAAGAAAGTCGTATGAGTGTATGAGAGTTTGTGGAGAGAAATTGTATTCTCATTAATTCTTCTATGTAAAACTTGAATACAATGCTGTACAGCCCTTTGAGATTGCAAAAAACTCACAAACTCAAAAACAAAAATAAGCCGGATAAATTTTAAAAACACCCTCACTGGAGAAGAAATGATGAACTAAAATAGTACAACGAAACCGAATAGCATCTGGTCCATAGAAATAAGACTACTAAACCAAAAAAAAAAAAAAAATAGGAAGAAGAAAGAAGGATGAGAAGAAAAAATGGGAAGAAGTGGAGAGAGCTCCACTACATTTTGATGGGTCATAAAGATAAAGAGGTTTTCCACACTTGTAGGCAGTTGGATCATACCAAAGTAATAAACAGCACGATGTTCACGAGATTTATGATTCATGTCAAAAAACAAAAAAACAAGAAGGTGCAGTACCATACGTCACATTAAATCTACAGAGGTCGACATATACGTTACACTGTCAGTAGTGTCTTGTACGTTTGGTGTTGCGTTCAGGTTGCTTCCTATGATCTACCAGCAATCAAGAATCACTGATATAGGCATCAATTAGGGCTGCTCAAGAAATTTCCTAACCGTAAAACTGAAGCAAAAAATGCATTAAATTGTCTCTATTATCCGGTTAACTGTACAGATGTGGAATGGCTTTAATTGACGATTAATTTGCCGAGTAGTGAGACTGCCGCCAATGGTAGAAGCCAGGATGTCCAGTAGCTGAGTCTACATAATGATGTACTCCGTCCTTAATTGACGTTGTTTATAGGTATGTGGACTGGCTTCAATTTTCATATGATTTAATTTGAAAATTAGTTTGAGATTCCACCGTGATCAATGTACCAATGTTTTATCTTATATGCGTCATGTGAGTGAGTGCCATAAAGCAACAATCAATTCGATGATAAAATTTCTTATTTCATTAAATGCTTAGTGTAATGCTAGTTATATAGGTGACTGTGCGCTATCTGTCTATTGTCATATCTTTTCCTTTTCAACATCCATCCGACTTTGTGATTGTGCAAAAAAGTCTCCGACGAATGTTTCAAACAAATTCATATTATTAGGGTTATAGCATTTTAAAAGAGCAGCATTTATGTTTTGAAGAGAGAAAACGGAACTTTGAAGGCAAAAAAGGAAACGAGAAGTCAGTCAAGAAGAAACCACAGTTGAGAAGGAAGTGTGAACGGAAGAAAGAAAGCGGGCAACAAATAGTACAAGCTACAGTACAAATGAAAGACCAACTACCAACCAACTAATTCCATTAAATTCAACAACCAGATCTAATCTAAGAGTAACGCAACAAAGAAAAAAAAGTTGAAAAAGTTTAGAACGTTTGAGTTAAGTGAGATTCCCGTGGAAGCCGACATAAGATAATTATTACAGGTTTGAATTCTTGAGTAAACTTTCATATAGTCAAACAAATTTTTGGCTCTGTTCGGCATGGCTGTTTTGGCAGTATAAATGTAGCATATTTGGCAGCAGGAATGCGCTGGCATAAATGCAGCATATTTGCTGCACGAATGTGCTGGCATAAATGCAGCTGTTTTGAAAACTGTTGTTTGGCAGTGCAGCATATATGCAGCATGTTTGGTTAAGTTAGTTATATGTAGTGTGTTTACCGTTTTCGTATTACAATTATAATTTATTATATTACACTACGTAACTTTATTTTGTTAATAAAATAAATAAAAAAATTCACAAACAATAAAAATTTTATTTCTATTATTTAAGCAAAACTTGTAACTCCTAAACAATATATTTTTATTATCTAAATTTTATAATTCTTATAAATATAAAAACGTAAAAAAAGAGAAAAAGCGTTTCAAATTTTTTGATAATGTTATGTGAATTTATTTAGATAATATTTTTGTAACTTTGTATGTTAATAAATTTATATGCATTCATATTTCTATATACTATTTAAATATTTTAATTTATATATCAACAAGTGTGTATATTTATTCGTTTTTTTTAATTTTATTAATCTATGTGGTATTACAAATAATATATTATAGATTTGTATTATAAATGTGATTTTTTGTAAATTTGGCTAAAGATGTAGTACTATTTTTTATAAATTATTTAAAGCATTATGTAATTTATTATAAATAAAGTAACTTGTAAAAAATTTCTTTTATAAAAAAAAAACAATAGTCACAGTAATTGCATTATGAAGTGAGTAAAGAAACGGAAGTGAAAGCACGAAAACGAAAAAGTAGCATTTGCTGCGGGCATTTATGCTGACATTTATGCTGCCATTTATGCTGACATTTATGCTGTTTTAGGCGAACAGCAAAAACAAATAAAGGAGTCCAAAACAACATATGCTGTATATTTATACTGTCAAAAAATGCACATTTAGTGCAAGGCGAACGCGCCCTTTGTCTTTTGAAAAGCAAAAAAGGCACGACTACTCAAACCTTCCAATTCCGTCCAGAACGGATAATCAGTACTCCCTCTGTCCCAGTGTCAGTGTCCCATTTCCATTTTCTATTTGTTCCAAATAGATGTCTCATACAGTGTAGTTTATTTATTGCTCTTCTCTACTTTTTACTCTTTCCTTAATATTTGTGCTAAAGCAAATGGGACTCTGCACATGGGACGGAGGGAGTAGTAGTTTTCACGGAATGCTATTATTGATCTCTGTCGTTGATCGACCTGGTTAATTAAAATCTTTATCTACATTTATAAAACTGTAAATTGTATATTTCTTGATTGTATTTAAAAATTATATTTTCTGTAGAATAATTCATAATATAATTTTTTAGATTTTATTATTAACAATATATAGGCTCTGTTCGGTATGACTGTTTTGGCAGCATAATACAACATATTTGGCAGCAGGAATACACACTGGCATAAATGCAGCATATTTGCTGGCAGGAATGTGCTGGCATAAATGCAGCTGTTTTGAAAACTGTTGTTTGGCAGTGCAGCATGTTTGGTTAAGTTAGTTATATGTAGTGCATTTATCGTTTTCGTATTACAATTACAATTTATTATATTACACTACGTAACTTTATTTTGTTAGTAAAAATAAATAAAAAAATTCACAAACAATAAAATTTTTATTTCTATTATTTAAGCAAAACTTGTAACTCCTAAACAATATATTTTTATTATCTAAATTTTATAATTCTTACAAATATAAAAGTGTAAAAAAAGAGAAAAACGTTTCAAATTTTCTGATAATGTTATGTGAATTTATTTAGTGAAATTATAACTTTTAATAATATATAATATTTTTTTAACTTTGTAAGTTTATAAATTTATATGCATTCATATTTCTATATACTATTTAAATATTTTAATTTATCAACAAGTGTATATATTTATTCGTTTTTTTTATTTTATTAATCTATTATGTGGTCTTACACATAATATATAGTATAGATTTGTATTATAAATGTGCGTTTTTGTAAATTGGCTAAAGATGTAGTCTATTTTTTATGTAAATTATTAAAGCATATGTCATTTGTCATAAATAAAGTAAATCGTAAAAAATTTCTTATTTTTTTAACTTCAATAGTCACAGTAATTGCATTATTGAAGTGAGTAAAGAAAACGGAAAATGAAAGCACGAAAACGAAAAAGTAGCATTGCTGCTCGGGTCAGTTCAGATTGATATGCTGTCATTTATGTTGACATTATGCGTTTTAGACGAACTAACAAATTACTACAAACGAACGAGGAGTTCAAAACAGCAATATGTATATTTCCCTTTTTATTTTTATACCGTCAAAAATTTACACAAAAAAAATGTGTACCCGAACGCATCTATAGTAAATATAGCTAGAATTACCATATTTTGTATATAATCAAACTCTAACTTTAATTTTTAACGACTCACATAGGAGGAAGATTGATTATGTAGACAACTTGTAGGCTGGAAATGGACGTACAGTAGTCGAAAACCTGATAAATCATTTTTCATTAATTTTACACCGTAGTAAAGAGCAAATGCGGCTGTCGCAGGAGGGCCAACCGCACAACAAAAACACAACCAGAAGATTTCGGCCCACCTGAAGTCGGCCTTTTTCTTGAGATTTTTTCTCTCAAGGCAGGCAGGCAGGCATTATAATGTGATTCATGAACAAAAAGCAAAAAGGCTGCTGATGCTGTTTCATTAATCAAGTTTACATCGACTTTCTATAAAAAAAACAAAAAGATATTCTCGATTTTCGTCAGTTGAATTTGCCGATTTGCATCTTCTTCTTCTTGATGGCTCTTTGTCCATGATAAACAAACGAATCTAAATCCCAGAAACTGTAAACACACCTGCAAAATTATCAAAGAAAGAAATTAGCCGGTGCCCTCTTTAGACTAACTAACGCCATGATCGGACAGTTGTATATAGTTTTGTTTACCTCCAACTATAGCACAGACGTTTGTTAAGAAATGAAGGAACGAGACACTTTCCTCTTTATAAGTTACCTAATTACCCCAATAACAAAAGTGAGAACGACAACTTTTGTGTGTGTTAGACTTAGACAGTACTACTAATGATGTAGATTGGAAGATAAAACGATTAATCTTAACCTTGATGGGAGAGAGATCATAGAAGAAGAAAACACCAGGTACAAGCTGAAAGTTGTGTCCTGTTGCTGCTGCTGTACTTTTAAAATGTTCAGTCACTGAGAACTAGAATGCACATGTACACACACAAGGAGAGGAGAAGGAGGAAGAATTAATGTCATTATTATGTCAATTTACATTTGATTACTACTAGTTCTATGTATTGACAGGGAGTAACTAATTAAGGGAATAAAACAAAAGGAACCTGATTTGATTTGGTATCGGTGCCATGTACATCAGTGAATACCGTTGGTACAACCTGCTAGAAAATAACATTACATTAGATTACCTTACCACCCATCGATCATTGATGAATATACATATATAGTTGACATTATAGTAAGGAAAGCTTGTCAAACAACACGATTGACTGACTCACAGACCGACCTTGAGAAAATACTGGTAAATACCATTAGGTGTGTCATGTGTCCATTCCACCCTGAAATTGCATTTTTTTTGCACACAAAATAGAAAATGATCACAACTTGTTTGTGCAAGAAGATGAAACAATCCCAAGAACAAAATGAAAAGATCAATACCCATCAAGAGGATTTACAACTCCTGGGATGTAATCTCCAAATGTCAGTCTGTTAATCCTATGTGTTAACTGTTCAGCAATACATTAATTCACACCAAAATTATTTCAATTTGATTTCAAAGAAAGAAGTATTAATCAAAATCAAATGTAGTTAGGGGGCCAGAGAGCTAGACTTAATTACTACATAAATAATATACATCATACATACATACATACATTGTAAAAGTCCTTTTGAAAGGAGAGGAATTCATGGATAATACCAACACCATCAGGGTTTTGAAAGCTTTTCCCAGGTGCAAAATGGAAATTCCCAGCTACTTTATTAACCTCTAAGAAACCATGAATGTTGCATCCTTCACCATCTTGTGACTTTATGCTTTCTAGAAACCCTTCTCTTTTGCACTGCATATTACCCAAAATTAATCAGCTGGATATCTAAATTATTTTGATCGAGGATATCTACATTTGAAGACTGTTGACTATTATTAAAGAGGTGTTTGCATATCGTAGCGTAGCTACCAAAGAAAGAAAGTAATCATATTCATATACACAAACCTGGTCAATGAGATCAGGATTCGACAATGCCCATCCTTTCTTTAGATACGCTTCCCTAACTGCTTCACAGGAGTTGCAACAATCTTGATCTTCCGCTGCAGCGCCATAGCAAGACCCACAGTATACTTCATTCTCCTCAAGTCTACCACCATGTTTCTGTAATGGTTTCTCAATCTTGGTAGCACCAATGGTACCATCATATCGTGTCCCTATAATGTTTCCCTCCTTATCTAGTCTCTTCTTAGTTATGTCATGTCTCTGCAATTATATAAGCCCAAATAATTAAGAAATGAGATCGATAGTTAATGAGCTCATCATAATTAATTAATGTACAAAACCTTGATTATCAAGACAAACAATACATACAAGATGATAGTCTGATCAAAAACTTAGGTAAGTAAGATACATTGATAGTTAGGTAAATTGTGCTTATAATAATGTTAATTACCACGTCAAGATGCTGCTCCCCGCTAATATCAATGGCATCAAGGCTAAGTATGGGACAAGAAAGTGCAGGAAATGTAACGTCAAACTGCGAACAAAACACAAATTTAATTTTAATTCACAAGACAATTGATCAGGTAGATCAATATATGTGTGTGATATTAGAAATTACGTTACATGAATCCGTAGGGTTCCTCCTCTTGAAGTATCTACAACGAGCTGGGTATCAGTCGTTGTGTGCAGATATAGCTCTGTGTGAATAATTAATCAGAGCCACGCAACCCCACGTCAGAAAGAATAGAAGGAAAAAAACAAAAGAATGTTACCGCAAAAGAAGCAAATCTATATAAAGAAAATAATATCTAATCCATGCATCGACAAAGATCACAACAAGCAGATTAAGAATTCAGCAGCATTTTGTACAAGAAAATAGTAGAAAATGTGTATGTCACGTGACGACGTCCTCGCTTAATTAGTTCAATTTAAAATATCTTCTGATTTAAAATATTTGAATACGCTGGACTAGAAATAGAGTCCCTATGGGCTTGTTTAGACTTTTTGCTGGGCTGCAAACCCAGCCCGACGATCATGTCCATCGAAATGCCAATTCTCAAGGCACACTACTAAACGAAGGAAGCACGTTTCCATGAGATGAGAAACAAAACATCAAATATGCAAGGAAACAAAATAAACGAACATGAAAACACAATTAAATTAATTAAAAGAAAGTACGGTAATACTAGCAATTAAAAAAAAAAAACATACGGAGCTCGAAGAGGAATAGGAGTAGCATGAAGAAAGATGAGACGAGGGTGATGATGCCACCGGAAAGAGTTCTGCTGTAGAAATCTTCATTGATTTTAGGATATGCATCCAGATTTCGTAACTTATTACAAAATCCACCCATTGATGATTGATTGCCCCCCAAAACTACTATAAAACTTCCCTCGTCTCTTTATCCTTGTTGGTGAACTTTGTTTTCACGAATTCATAATTACAATAAGGTTTATTTGTTTGGTTGGTTTGTACTTGTATACAGAGTCCAGATTTTTGAGACCCTTCCTAAACCAAACCAATCCCAAACAAATATAAAATAAATTGAGATATACACGCTATCTACCCAACTCTTTCAATTACGTACAAAATATAATCGTGATCTTTTTTCTTTTTTTCTGTTGGGTTCTTCTGGATTTGAGGCTAAGACATAATATACGAGGATTTTCTTCAATTTGGCTGGCGCCGAGAAGATAGTAATTAAAGGGAAGGATAGATTCGAGGACGAAGAGAAAACAAGAAAGTGTATTGTTATTTGTCTCCAGTCAAGTCAACCTCTTGCCGGAGATGCATTGTCAACCAACCAATGGGGTCGTCACGGTTCACCTCCTGCGGGTTTTCTAGTCCTTAGCGTTACAGCCTTACGGTTCAACTCTCGTCTCTCTACTACAATCCGTACAATTCTCCGGCTGTCCGCGCCACGCTCTCCCCCTGCCCTTTCTTCAGTTTGATCATTTTTATCCCTGCATTTATTAATATTAAATACATGGCATGGAGTACTAGTAGTTATCGATCCTCATACAAAAGAAAAAACACTCCACAAATTCAACTTTCTAAATTGGGCCGGACAGGCTAAAAAAACTGGGCTACTGACTTGGAAAATGTAACTTCACTTTCCGTTATTAGAATGGTCCAGCAAGTCTATATTGTCACTCGACTACATATACTTTAAGCTGTCTGCTTGTATGTTTTTTTTAGTGGCCTTAAATTGTTTTCTGAGTATGTTTTCTATTCCAGCAATTGTGTTTTTTTTCAAAACTGTATCAATTACTAATAAGTAATTCAATTTTAAAAATATCAAGCACTTTTTTTTTAACAAAAATATCTGACACTTGTTATAAAAAAATGTATAAAACTAATAGAAAGGTTGATTCACTTTTCATTCCGTTATAAATAAAGCAATAAACAAGTAGTGAATTTTCTTTCATTTTAAATTTTACTCCCTCCGTCCCACGTCCAGTGTCCATAAGTCTTTTTCTCCTGTCCCAAAATTGTGTCTCCCTTGTGTGTGAAGCTACAGTTTCTACTCTACTTTTTGATGTTTCTTAATATGTGTGTAAAAGGAAAAGGGACACTGCGGTTGGTACTGAGAGAGTAAACAGAAAAGCGAAAAAAAATAAATTCTTCACAAGTGGTAAGGCAAAAGGACAAAATGAGAGGATATCATTTGTTACTATTTTTTTTAACTTTATAGGAACACTAGTCATCTTTTGTTTCTCATTTCTCATTCGTTACTATGTTAGTTCAAACTATTCTCTTTTTTATTCGGACATTTTTGTCTCCCTTCTTTAGAATAATTACCCCACTCTCATTTTTCTCATCGTTTATATTGATTCTATTTCATTTCCTATCAAATCATTTCATCTATTTTATCTAAACAAACAAAAACTAGAGGCTTCGGTACTATAAATAATCACATGATGAGATTACGATATTCCATATGGAAACTCAAGGATATATATTTAAACATATGGAGTAATTAACCTTTGAAAAACTCCAAGGTTCTTATTGTTAATTTTTTCTGTTTATTGGTTCAATTAGGATGCGTGTGGGTGAAAAACCTTTGACTACTCAACGATTTTGCTCTGTTGTTCGGTTTTAGGATGCATGGCATCAAACACCCATCCTTTTGAAGATTCTGAAAATGACATTTGATGTAGTAATTTACAATGAAGACGACACTTTTGCACCCAACAGAACCGAATATAGTGATAGTGTTGCTTAAGTTCGATGCATGAATGTCAAATTCACATTAATATTTTGGAAAGAGAATCTTAATCAGCCAGAAAAGAAAGTCAAGGGTGAGTGCACTTATAAAAAGAAACGTTTTCACAAAACAGCAGATGATTTGCATCATCTCACATATGAGGAAATTTTCAACATCTGGTCTTCACCACCTAACCTCAATGCTAATCCAAAATTTAGATATTTGTTCATTCTATCATCCTGCTTCTATGACCCTTGTTTTACTTTCTTTGTTCAATTCTCCTTGAGAATCCTACTTTAATACTAATTTATCAATCATTCCTCTTTTTCAATTGTTTGCATGTTTATGTCAAGTCATCTTCTAGTTTATACTAACTGATCTCTGCTACTGCTACTTCTGTCAATTGGTCTATTCCTTCTTTAGGGGGATATCCCTACATCTTAGTTCCTACAAATTCTTGCCCCCTGAAAACAAAAATTATCTATGCTTCTACCAGATTTCACCAGACCTTGTTCAAAGTCCTTGAGCTCTTTTGTTTCTAACTACCAAAGGTTTTGTTTAGTTTTTGCTCTCTTTATGGTTGAAGTGTATATAAAATATTGGTCATTGAAGAATCTTGGTAAGTCTTTATGGGATTCTTAGGTTCTTAGGGTATCTACAATGGTGTTGCTTGACACAATTACATAGGTGAAGGTTAAAATAGAAAAAAATAAATAGTGTTGTGAAAGAGAGAGTATAAGAGGGTTGCTTAATTAAGAACCTGGTGAGAGAAGGTTCTTGCTGACACATGGAGAGATAATGTGAGAGAAAGAATATAATAATATTTTTTGGTGGGTGGAATCCACTTTCCATTATTGTGGATGCCCTAAATAATCCCCGGACTATGTAAAATAGGGAAATTCTGGATGGTCCACATGAGTTTAAAGTTTCTTTTTCGAGTACACTTGATATTTATTGTGAGGGTCCTGAGAGTCTTATTTTCTTTGGACACTAAGATTACTATCTGGATGTTTGATAATGCCCTATTATGAGAATTAGATGTTGTGAGGGTCCTAAGAAGACGTTCGGTGACTGGAAATCATAAATACTATTGTGATTAACTAATAAAGGGTTGTCAACTACACATTTTGAGGCGTTATTTCATCTTCAATCCGGGCATAGGCTGCCACCTTCCCCGGGCATTATTTCATCCCCAATCCTGTCGCAGGCTGCATCTTCCCCAGGTGTTATTTCATCCCCAATCTAGGCGCAGGCTGCCACCTCACCCGAGCGTTATCTCATTTCGGGTCCGGGCACCAAACCTGGGCGATGTCTAAAACCTGGAAGCACTGTGGACAGGGAAGTAATCTTTTTTCAATATCTTTCTTCGCAAACAGCAAGTTCCAGAAGCAACTATGATGCCTAGTGGGGAGTAGTGGAAGTGGATCAACAGTATTGTTCTCTATCAGAGACGATTCCAGAGGCGAGTAGTCGTTCTCTTCTGCGCTGCAGGGAGATTGGATCCTATCTAGAGATTATCCCTCCAGTTGTTGGTGAGTCTCTTGGTCAATACTAGTTTTCTGGTGCTGATTTTCCTCCGCGGTAGTTAGGTTTTTCGACATCATCAGTATTAGGTCGGTGGTTTGTGTGTTCTTCGTCATCGGTCTAAGCTGGGAATCGCTTCTAGTTTCTGCTCCGCTCCGCCAAAGTGTGACAGTGCCTTTGTCTGGCTAGTTTTTCTCTACAAGGTTGTTTTCTTCTGGGTTCCGGTTGTTCTGTCTTCGATTTAGAGGTGGGCGCTGGTTCGATTTACCCATTTCAAGGGCAAACAGTTGTGTCCGTCTGGGTGAGATAGGTGGGTGTTTTGCTCTGATGAGTTGGGTGTGGTACGCCGGTTGTTCCCCGTAGCCTAGGTCTCGTGACTGGATGATTTTGATCAGCTAATTTTGTCGGGTGATTGGAGTTGTGTTTGGGTCTTCCAGAGTGAGGTAGTTTCTGATTAGTTTCGGAGTGAGCTGTTGGCGATTTTGCCTCGCTCTCTGAGTATTTGGAGTGCTTTGCTGGTCCCTGCAATCTGTTCGTTATGTGGGTGATCTGTGGAGCTCTAGTTTGGAGGATTGGCTTGTGAATTTTGTTGATCTTCCTGGGGAGTTGTCGGTGCTGGTGGGTGCTCTCTGTGCCGAGTTGTTTGGTGCGTTGTTCTGAATTGCCCGGGTTATTGAGGCATTCTCGGCTGTCCTCTGTCAGATGAGTTGTTTAACGCTCAATTGTAGGGGATTAGGTAAATCCAAGGCAGTCTATTGGGTTAAGAGTTTAATTCTTAAACTTAACTCGAATATCATTTTCCTCAGTGAGACTCATAAGTCTGACATTGATATGGAGTTTTTCTTTGGGATGTTCCCTCAGTATAGTGGGCTAGCGGTTTCAAGCAGGGGGAGGAGTGGAGGTCTCTGCCTTATGTGGAAAAGTTCCCTAGGTTGTTCTATGATTTCTCAATCTAGGCATCATATGTCCGCCAGTATGTCTATGCCGGGTGAGCTCCATTTTGTTTTTACCGGGTTTTATGGGTGGTCCAATTGGTCTCTCAAGCATCTGTCCTGGAAACTTCTCTGAATTCTTGGTAAGCAAGTTAGCTTTCCCTGGGTGATAGTCGGGGATTTCAATCAGATACTGCATGCCTCTGAGAAGATCGGGGGTAGAATCAGGCAAGATGTCCACATGGCCCCGTTTAGAGAGGCCATTCTTGAATGTGATCTCCATGATATTGGTTTTCTTTGGAGAGAGTTCTACTTATACCAATTGCCAGGATGGAGACTCCCACTCCCCACAGTAGATTGGATAGAGTGTTTTGCTCTTCGGCTGGGCTACAGGCCTTCCCCAATATTTCTGTGGAACATCTTCCCGGGAAGCTTCGGATCACTGCCCTCTTTTTATCAGGTTCTTTGGTATTCATATAGCTCCGGGAAAAATTTTCAGATTTGAAAACGGTTGGTGTTTGGATCCCAAGTGTGCAGAGATAGTTACGGAGGTCTGGAGTAACAATTACCCTAACATTACTACTTCCCTGGAGTCCTGTTGCGCATCGTTTCTTTTTGTCTATGTATTGTAGAAACATACCCCTGCATGCAAGCACCCTCAAGGCAGCATTCGACACATGCAAGAGGAACTCCTGCTCAATTTTCATGGGTCTCCGACTTGTACCCGTCGGAGGTAGTGCTTCAACGACCCCGGACACTCTCAAGTGTGGGGGAACCCTTTGCCCACTTCACGTCTTATCAGGGGAGTACTAGTTCGATTTATACTTAACAGATGCTTTACAACTTTATGTACTATATTTTTCAGGCATCGAAAAGGTCTTCTGTTTATTTCCTCTTGGGTTTCACGTTGACAATGAGGACATTGTCCTACTCCAGTGTGGGGGAAGCGACCTTTTCTTTTTGATGCACTTCGCTATCTCCTTATACATACTTATTGCGGCCATAAAGTAGTTCAATTTGTAGTAAGCAAGTCTTTCCATGAATGCTTCGAACTTCCCACCTAATTTTTCAAAAATTCTCTCTTGAGGAGCAATTAATTGCGGTACTTCCATAAATCCCTTTCTTGGTGAATTTTTATTGCTTAGGGGTCATTTCTAATCTTCTCATCTAGGGATTGCTAAGGGGTGTTTCCTCGTGGAAATTTTAAAAAGGACTTGAGAGGCACCATCGGTAACCAACAAATGAGAGTTGAGTGTTCTGTGAAGCAAGACAAATGCCAAAGACACAATTCCAAATTATTTCTTCTCATCTCTTGTTGCAAAAGAAAACCAAATGCAAATCTCTATTTTTCCTTTTGTCTCCTCAATGCCCATTCTTGAGAGAAGTTGGCCATGGTAAAAGTTCTCTAAGCCCAAAGATCTTTAAGCACTTGGAAACACTCTAGATCATACCCCGAAACTCTATATTTTGAATTACCCTAAGCACACCCATGTCACCATGAGAAGGTTGGTTGTACTCCTCTTGAGATTTTTCACAATTTTGCTCACCAAAGTTCAAGAATTCATCTAAATACTTGCTTGTTGTAAATGTTCCTTCTTGCTATGGGCTCCTAGCAAATTTTGCTTAAGGACAAGCAATAGATAAGTGTGGGGGAGTTGATAAGTGGTGAAATAATGCTATTTTAAGAGCTTCATTTACCTTTATTCTATTGGATGCATAACTTGTTTCACCACTTAATAAGAGTGTTTTAGTGATTAATAGTGAACTTATAGAGTTTGATCTCTTGATAGGTAAAAGCTCATTTGAGCAAACTTTTGAGTTTCCCTTGGAGTTAGTGGCATGCATCAACGGATTCCCATCTTCTTTCAAGCTTTCCAATGCCGCAACGGGGAGCAATTCCGAGCCACAATGAAGATTCTAGGCCCAGAGGAAGTTTAGAGCAAAATCCCTGGAGCAGGACCGACCCACTCTGGGTCGGTCGGATTGGTTTTTCCAGGTACCCAAGCTACTGGAATTGACCGACCCATAAACCTGGGTCGGACCTGGGTCGGTCATACTTAAAATTACTCACGTGCTTTCTTCTCGGAGACCGACCGCCCACGGGACCGACCCAGTCTGGGTCGGACGGGCGGAAAATCTGCCCAGATCTGCGTTTTAAAAGCTGATTTTGGGGACTGTTATCTGATTATCAAACACTCACGACTGTAACCCTAAACAGACGAGAGAGAGGCGAAAATAGAGGAGAAAAGAAGAGGAGAAGAGAAGAAGAAGGGAGGAAGAAGAAAGTGAAGATTTCTACCTCCATGAAGCTTGGAAGCTCCTCTAATGGCTGATTCTCCCTTTCCTTGTTCTTTCATTTAGCTATGGCTGAGTAGTTCTATTGTATCCTAGGATGAGGGTTTGAACCCAGTTTGCTCATTGAATGCTAGAAACCTAACTCATGTGTTACTCTCGTTTTATTTCCTTCAAATCTATTAATGCACTAAACTGATCTCTTATTGCATTTATGGTGGTTCCATTCAATATTTGAGCTTGAGTTTGGAGCTAGACCAAGAAGGGAGTAAACCCTAGCTTTTGCTTTCTTGATTTTGGGAGTAAATGCTTAGGGCTGTTGATTAAGAGTGCTTGCTTAATGCTACTTGCTGACTTGAACCTCCTTTAATTAAGGGGTTTGATTATTTAGGTAAGATTGGATCCCCCATGATTTGGGGATTCTTGAGCTAAACTCTAATAGGCGCTGAGATGATGAGTTATGGTTTTGAAGTTCTTTGAGTGATTGGGTGATTCCCACTATCCTAGGGTACTCTCCCCATCCATTCCATACACAAACACTTTACTGTTTTTATTGCATTTCAATTAACAAACAACCAAGCTTGCCTCTGGCTAAACCCCCATTTTACTGTTTATTCGCACTTAACTACAATACCGAAGCTCGGGATTTGGAATCCAATTTCCTTGTGGATACGACACTTGTTTTATTACATCGAATAGGGTGCACTTGCCCATTTTGGCTAGGTTTTATTACTATGTTTGTAATTTTCCAACAGCTTGCTATCTCGGTGGGTAGCCATAGCATTTGCTTTGAATCAGTTGATAAATATTTTTGAGGATGTCCTCAATTTGGGAGATATCAGAAGACCCAATGCCAGTTGGGAGGATATCTCGATGGTGAGAGGATTACTCTCTAATTTTACTAGTATTATTAGGAGTGATTCTCTTTCGTACGATAAATATCTGACTAAGATTATTTGTAATTTGGGGAACCCCTTTGTTGAGAGTAACCAGGTGTGGTTGGGGGAGCATGTTCCCCCTAATATTAATTTGGCTTGTAAGCTAGATATGGAACTAGCATGACATGAGGTTTTCTCCCTTGTGCATGTTTATGTTTATGTTTAATATATGGTCACAATGTTCTTAAAAAAAACTACACATTTTGAGACATCCTTGTATAAATACTCCAATAGAAAATCAACATCTACCACATTAATTAATCTACTCAAAATGTAAATTGTCATGAAGGAACACCCACACAAGGTGTGATAGTTTAATCAAGGTCCTCTTCACCTCAGCCTTTTTGTAAACGAAACCCACTTTAGGATATACCGTGTCTCAGGTTTCCTGCTGTGGAGGGTTTCCTCTCTAGGTTTACTTTTGCCCAACCCTTGCTCTTCTCTTTGCCTGCTTCCCAACTCCACTAATCCTCAACGGTTGCTTGACCTGTCCATGGATTATGGCAATAACTACACGTTACAATCACCAACAAGCCCAAGTGCCGATCTACGACATGCAAACAATCATTACTCCTACATCTATTAGTGCATGTAATTGGTTTTCGCACCATAGCGAACCTTTTAAGTACGGGCATCTCCAGTGTTAATCTTGCACCCACTCACCTCCGCTCTTTCCTCTTCACTATCTTACCAACCGAAGCGTTATCTTGGGTCTTTCAACACCGCATCATCACTTTCTCGTTTTCAACCTTCTCCACCAAACCCACCATGGCCGCACCCCAGCCACAAGCTGATATTTTGGCGGAGCACTGCTCCTTACTTTCTTTGACTGCGGCGGAGGAGGACACGCTTCAGGTGGATGATTTAGTTGACTCAAGCTCCGACGCTGTCACAAGCTGCTGTTTCCTGGGAAAGTTACTCATGCATCGGGCCATCGACATCAAGCAGCTCCAGAGCACTCTTGCCAAGGCTTGGAAGTGTGAATACACCTTACGTGTTCGCAACCTGGGTGGAAGCTTACTGCTTTTCCATCTTCCTGATGAAGGTTTTGTTCAGTCCGTTCTCTCACGCGGCCCGTGGACTCATGAAGGTAGTCTCTTGGTGCTCTCTGAAATTGACAAAGTTGTTGCCCCTAAGGATCACGATTTTCGGTGGGTTCCATTTTGGGTCCATGTGCATGATGTGCCACTGCAATTTGTGAGTCACCACTTTGCTCGCCGTCTGGCTTTGAAGATTGGCCACTTTATGGAGTACCAGGAGTTTGACAGCCGTTGGGTTCATTCATACATGCGATTAAAGGTACGCATCGATATCACTCAGCCTCTTCTGCGATTCATCACCATCTCCATCGGCATGCAGCACACCCATTCTCCCTTTACAGTATGAGAGGCTGCCTAATCTATGTTTCTTTTGTGGACGCTTTACCCATGTTCTCCGTGACTGTCCAACTCGCACTGAGGCGACCAAGGATGAATTGAATTATGGTTTGTGGCTTAAGGCCGGCATGACTCGGGGCCTCGACCACACTTTGGCTCTTAGGGGGCAGGTCCATCAGTCGTCAAGCAGGCCTCCCCGCCATTGA
This sequence comes from Limonium bicolor, assembly GCA_023374045.1. NCBI lineage: Eukaryota > Viridiplantae > Streptophyta > Magnoliopsida > Caryophyllales > Plumbaginaceae > Limonium > Limonium bicolor. Next base: position 315,877,318 of record CM041776.1, on the reverse strand, counting down.
CTCCTGCTGCTGTTGATCAGCCTGCTGCTACGGTGCACATGAAGGAAGATGCACGAGTCCGGCCAGTCGTCAAGCAGGCCTCCCCGCCATTGACTCCTGCTGCTGTTGATCAGCCTGCTGCTACGGTGCACATGGAGGAAGATGCACGAGTCCGGCCTCACGTTGATATCAATCAGATGCCAGAGACAAAGGAGGGAGATTCCACAGTCACCATCAGCTTTCAATGGTCGAAAGCGTAAGATCGATGTTGTTAAGTGTACCACATCTGAGTCCGAGCTGCAAGATGTACCTGGTATGGAGGAGGAGCAAAAAGAGGAAGGAGTGAAGATCCGGGTGTTGATACGGCGATGCTGGGTGAATCCCAGTATCGCCAAGCATAATGTCGGTCCTGGTAGCAACTGTCGAGGTTTGGGTACACCTGCAACGGTTCGCTGGATTCAAAATGTGATACGTCACCAAGTACCCTCTTTTGTTTCTTGACTGAAACTAAAATGTCATCTTTTGAGTTGCGGCCCTTTGCACGCAGTTTTTGTAACTACTCCTGGGTTGGAGGGGATAGCATAGGTCGACGGGAAGGGGTGGTTTTATTTTGGAAGCAAAGCCTGAATGTACAAGTACTTAGTTTTTCTAGTCATCACGTAGATGTTCTTGTGACGGAGTGTGGGGGCTATCAATGGCGTTTCAGTGGTTTGTACGGTTGGACTGAATATGCACATAAATGGAAAACATGGAATCTTGTTCAGTATCTTAGTGCTCAATGGAATGGGCCTTGGTTTTGGGAGGCGATTTTAACGAAGTTCTGTATAATCATGAGCACAGGGTCGTGGTACTCGTTCTGTTGCTAACATGACTGCTTTTCGAAATGCTTGCTTGCCTGTGATCTACAGGACTTAGGATACAGAGGTTCAAAGTTTACATTCACAAGCAAGCGCAAATTTTTGCGTAACACATGCAGTAGGTTGGACAGGTTTCTGGCCAATGACACTTGGCTCCAGCGTTTCCCTTCTGCAGTAAACTACCATTTGAGTTGGGACAATCAGATCATAAACCAATTAAGCTTGTTTTGTATCCTGTTACTCGGAGAGGGCCGAAGCCTTTTAAATATGAAAATTGCTGGGCAAGTAATCCATTTTGTAGGGAGCTGGTGCAAACGATATGGCAGCAACCAGGCTTATCTTATTGCCAAAAGGTTAAATCATGTGGACAGAAGTTACAGAGTTGGGGACGGAAACAAATATGGATTGAGAAACAACAACTTCACAAAACTCGTCATGATATTGATGTCATTGCTGATCAGCCGCCCACAGCATATACCATTGACAAGTGGAATGCACTAAATCATACCATGGATGAACTCCTGCTGCGGGAGGACATTCGACTACAACAGCGTTCTCGACAACAATGGTTGGCTTCAGGAGATCGTAGTACTGCTTTCTTTTTTCGCAGACATAGGATGAGAACACGGCAAAATGAAATCAGTTGTTTGTCATCAGATACTCAAGTGCGACAAACTTCCTGGGCTGGTATTGAGGAAGTGGCAAGATCTTATTTTCAGTCTCTATTCACCACATCTACTGCCTCAGAGGAATGCACACTTATTGGCATGTGTGGCAGACCGGGTACCATCGGACTTAAATCAAGATTGGGTGCTCCTTACACTCGCGTAGAGGTAATTCATGCTTATAAAAAAATGAACCCGCACAAAGCTCCAGGACCCGATGGTATAAACGGAGTTTTCCTCCAGACCTACTGGCCTCTAATCAGTAATGATTTTCTAGATACATGTTTGGATTTCCTCAACGGCGGCTCCATGCCAACGCATTTGAATGACACGCATATAGCTTTGATTCCTAAAAAGCCAGGGCTACAGCGATAAAGGACTTCAGGCCCATTTCCCTGTGCAATACTATCTACCGTGTTATTTCAAAGGTTTTGGCTAATCGGTTATCTGCTATCCTGCCCAAAGTTATCTCTCCTAATCAGGCAGCTTTTGTTCAACATCGATCTATAACAGACCAAGTCATGCTGTCTCATGAGCTCCTTCATTCTATGCGCAAGTCTCGTGCTAAAACTAAAGGATGTTTTGCATATAAAGTTGACATGTCCAAAGCATTTGATCGCATTGAATGGTCTTTTGTTTTGGATGTGCTTTCCGCCATGGGTTTTCATGCTACTTGGATAGATTTGGTGCAGAAATGTCTTACTTCAGTGCGAACCTTGGTGGTAATCAATGGGTATCCAGGTATGTTTTTCGCACCTCAACGTGGTCTACGTCAAGGTGATCCTTTGTCACCTATTCTGTTTATTCTGTGTATGGAGACCTTATCAGCATCATTGCAATTAGCTTCAGATGTGGGGCTCTATCGGCCGTTTGGCTTGCCTAGTTTACCTGTTCCAATATCACATTTGCTTTTTGCTGATGACTGTGTTATTTTTGGGGAAGCAACGGTTTCAAATGCAGCCGCTCTTTGTGATGTTTTATGTGCATTTAAGGACGCATCAGGACAATGCATCAACTCGGATAAATCTGCTATTATGTTATCTAAAGGTCTGCAACCACAGCTGAAGCATGCAATTGTCTCAGTTATTCACGCTAGACAGGTTGATGATTTGGGTATGTATCTTGGCTTCCCAAGTACTATCGGCAAGAAAAAGTCTACAGTTTTTCAATATATCATTGACAGAGTATCCAAACGCATTCAAAGCTGGTCCAAACAGGTGTCCCAGGCAGGTCGTATGCAACTGATTAAGTCGGTTTTGCAAGCAATTCCATCTTACGCAATGTCTATTATTCTCCTGCCACACATGTTACTCAAGAAGATACAGTGTATGATTGTAAGTTTTTGGTGGGGTGGAACTGGGGCATCGCCGGCCCTCAGATGGGCTAAGTGGTCTTCTTTGTGTCGGGAGAAATGTGAGGGCGGCATGGGTTTTCGAGAATTACAGTGCTTCAATCGGGCTCTATTAGCGAAACAGTTATGGCGCATTATCACACAGCCGGATACTCTGCTATCCCAATTCTACCATGCAAAATACCTGCACTCTTCTTCCTGGCTTTCACATCAACCACAGTCCACGCCACACCAGTTTGGAAAGCTTTGCTCAGTGTTCGTGATTTGGTAGATTTTGGTGCACGACGGCAATTGTGACTGGGACAGGAACAAAACTTACGGATCGTTGATTGCCCACTAAACCGGGGGGTAAGCTATCCCCTTGGAAACTTCCACCATTGATCTACAAATACTCTTTGCTACGCTTATCACTACCCAGCATCAATGGAATTTACCCTTGTTACACCAATGGTGTGATGCGGATGATATTCAACATGTTTGTGCACTTCCACTTCTAACTCCGCCATTACCGTCCCTCACTGAAGATTCCTGGTATTGGGGCCTTTCAAAGTCTCGCGCTTTCACTGTCTCTTCCGCATATTATGCTGCCTTACGCCTTCGCCATGCCGCTGCACCGACAACGTCGGAAGTGACATCAACAGGAAAAGTTTTTAAGGCTATATGGAGTTTGCAGCTCCCAGGGCGTGTTAAGTTGTTTGGCTGGAAATTGATCAACAACATGTTGCCTTGTAAAACAGTCATTCAGGATCGGATAAAAGTGGATATGACGACTTCTTGCCGTTTGTGCCAGGACAATGAAACCATGCTGCATGCGCTACTCACCTGCCCATCGGTTTACCAAATTTGGTTGCAGTTTGGCATTCCGAAGCCACCGAAGACAGTCACAACTGACAAGGGGTTTCAGGATTGGTTTTTGACTTTTGTTTCCATCACTCCAAGCGCAATGTGGAGCTATTGCTGTGTCATCTTTGGAAACTTTGTTTGCCCGATGTCAGATTAATCATGGTCAGGTGGTTGACATTAGGCAAGGTTGGTGCCAAGCAGTTAGTTATCTTCATCTTGCCACTTCTTTGTCACCTACTACCATGTCGGGTCTTGCTTCTCATCGACACAATTACTCATCCATGGTAGAAATATGTGTGGATGCGAGTGTAGACGCCTTGGGTCGGGTTGGTATTGCATGGCTTATTCAAGCTCCGAAGCGCCTTCCTTCTGTTGGCATGATCGCCTCCCGGGCTCCACATTTAGTAGTTGATGCTGAAGCGTTAGCAATAGAACATGCGCTTACTGCGGCTTCTAATGCTGGACTTCAAAGTTTTCGACTTCTGTCTGACAGCAAATCACTAGTTGAATATCTATGCACAGGGGGTACAACTTCGCTTCTCACATCAACCACTGACATCTTAGATAGAGTTTTGGCTAATCTAGGTGGTTTTACTGAGGTTACTTGGTTTTATATTCCTAGAGATGCTAATTTCAAAGCACACTGTGTGACTAACCATGCTCGTCGCATGCAATGCACGGGAACATGGAGTTCGGACAATCTTCCGGACCTTGTACGCAATCTTGTTTCTTAATGACATGAGTTTGTTTCAAAAAAAGAAACCCATGAGAATCACTTCTATATCATTAAATACTAGTACTAGTAAACCAAAAAGCATCCTTTTGAGGGCGTTTTTGAGCCACTGGTTTGACTTTTATTGGCCAGCCTAGAAATAAAAATCAAGGGATATGTGCACATAATTATAAAAGGCTAGGAGCAAGTGCGATATGACCGATGATAGGATGCCACTCCATCAATTTCAGTTCTTTTTAGCTTGGTTGGACAGTCAGAGAGAGTTTCGCGTGTTTTCAAGGCGTGTTTGATTATTTGGCACGTTGCAATACAGTAGTAGTTGTAGGAGTTTGATTCTTTTCACTGCAAAAAAACCGTCTTTCGATGTACGTAACAAGCATGCCTTATTTTCATAGTAGCCTATTGCTGCTCCTACTTATAGGTCTCTTCTGTGTTTTTTTCTCGATCACTCATTCTTTATTAGGGAATTGTTTTTCCTTCAACTAATTTAAGTATATTTGACCAATCTCATGTACGGTCGGTCTGCTCTGTAGAAGGCCAGCCAGTTTACTACAACTTCAATGCCTTACACCTGTCTTGTCTTGCAGACTGACTGCATGGAGATTCATTGGGTCCGCGGCCGCTGAAGACGGAGGAGTAGCTCTTGTTCCTTACTCTATCCTCTCTCTACTATGGTAGTACTAGCCAGTAGTAGTAGTATTTTACTACTAAAAAGCTGATCCGTGGTGAGGTTTGACTGTAGAATGTTAATGTGATTACTTGCTAATTAAGGCTACTTTTGATGTGGTCATCAGTCGTTTTTTAAGATACTTCGCTTCGTCCAACGTAGAGGTGATCATTCGGCGCGGGCCGTTCGGGCCGGGTCAGAGGAAATTTTTAGGCCCATCGGGCCTATTTTAAAAAACCAAGCCCGGTTTTTTATATGCTGCAGGCCGGGCCGGGCTAGGCCCGGTTTTTCCAGACTTTGCCGAAGCCCGGCCCGCCGGCCCGATTTTTTTATTTTTTTAATATAAAGTAATAAAAAATTTTAAAATTAATATATTTTATATAGTTTATATATTATATATATAACTTATTTAAAATTTATATATTATATAGAATTTTTGTATATATTATATAAAAATTATATGTATATATTACATTATAAATATATAATAAATAATATAAAATCGGGCCGGGCCGGCTTGTCCACGGGCTCAAAAAATGTGCCGCGGCCTGGCCCGGTTTTTCATTCGGGTCTAATTTTATGTCCAGGCCCGCCCGGAAGCCCTATCGGGTTCGGGCTCGTCGGGCTTTTTTACGGGCCGGGTCGGACCGGGCTGCCGGGCCGGACACATTATGATCAGCTCTAGTCCAATGCCAACCACCATCGCATATATATAAGCTGGAAGAAAATGGTGGAGTACTCTCCAGCCTCGTTTGCACTACTACTCTTGCAGCAAGCATGACAATAAGTTAATACTCCCTCGGTCCCGCTTTGACTGTCTCGTTTACTATTTGGATATGTCATTTGATTTCAATATTTAACATATAAGATAACATAATTTTACAAATCTAAGTTTTACAATAGAAAACTTATATGAAAACTATATGTTATAAAAATTTATTTTATAAAATTATTTTATCTTAAATATTTAATATTGAAGTGGAAAAACGTGCCAAAAAGCAAACATGACACTCAAACTGGGATGGAGGTAGTATAATACTATTTAAACTCCCTCCAAGTTAGGGGTAGGTGACTACAGATCCCAACAGTATTCTTTTATTAGAAAATTACATCCCCACCCATGACGTTTGGTGAAATTACACATCCCACCCATGAGGTTTCGAAAATTACTTTGTCCACCCATATGGTTTCCGCTTTTTACATCCAGCAACTTTTCTAATATTTGATCAACTTAAAAGATGGTTAAATGTAGTCCAAAATTGATGAAACTTTACATGGACGATGCTAAGGTGTTATATTTTGGTCTAGCGTGAAATTGAAAGTTTTTCAGCTCATATGTGATCCGTGTGACCCAATGAAGCATGTGACATGTGAACGTGTTTTCATTGGGTCCCACAGGTCATATAGGACCTTAAAAAATATTGGATTTGGCATTGGACAAAAATATAACACCTTAGCATCATCCATGTAAAGTTTTATCAATTTTGGACAACATTTAAGCTTCGTTCAAGTTGATCAAATATTAAAAAAGTTGCCAGATGTAAAATAAAGGAAACCACATGGGTGAGCAAAGTAATTTTGAAACCTCGTGGGTGGGATGTGTAATTTCACCAAACGTCATGGGTATGGGATGTAATTTTTCCTTCTTTTATTTTTGATATTGATCCATGTATACCTGTCTGTTTATGTATATTAATATTTTTATGTTATATATTTAATGTGCAATAGACCGTCTGTAAATATTTTATTTCCTAATTTATTTCTAACCCTAAAATCAATTAACCATTACATCTTTTTACAACACTATGATAAATATAGATATATTTTAGGGTTAATTGATTTGTAGGGTTAGAAATAAAAGTTAAAAAGAGAGAGACTTAATGGGTGAAAATAATAACAATCTAATATCTGTTGCATAACTTTATGACGTGACTTATTAATATAGGTAAGCAGATAGATAAACATGGATTAACATAAAAAATGACGAAGTTATTGTTTGAGGATCCAGAGTGAGGTATCCCTAACTTTGAGGGGTAAAATTATAAGAGGATAATTTGTCCCCAAATCAAAGGGGTTGTATAGTAGTCTTGTTGTAGCTCATTGTAAGCTAGTAGCTACCACTATGTCTTAGGGTCTCTTTGTCTTATTTTTTATTGTTTTTTTTTATGTCTCACTATCTTAGAAGAAAAGAACGTAAGGTCTACATGAGATCCATTTATGGACTACCTATTTATGCTGTGAATATATAATTAAATATGCTATAACATTGCCACAAATTCAATCACCTTAACATTTTGTAGCAAATAAATTATCAACTTTTATAAGATGCTCATTAGTTGAGAGTTACTAATAACTTCATGATCTTCATTACTTAATGTGGTCCGTATAAAAAATGTGGATAGACTTGAAAAAAATGTATTTATTCAATTGTTGAGTGGGTTTTAACTCTTTTAAATAATACTTTCTTATATTCTACATATCTGTTAGAACTATAAAGTGGCATGTTAGAATATATGTGTTGTTTATTATATTATTTTTATATGAATATTAGTATTAAATAAAGTGTCTAAACAAAGAGATGTTGATGATGCCTAATATATAATAATTGTTGATTATAGTGTTTATAATTCATTCTATTCAAAATATCTATCATTTTCATGTCTAAAACAACAGATATTTTGAATAAAAATGAGTAATAATTAGTAATTGGTATTTATTGACTATTGAATAATGTATAATAACTTACTTATACGTAGTATATAAGTGGAATCATGGCTAATATTGTGGTTGCGACATGGAAAAAACTTGAAATATGTTGTAATATGAATTCAAAATCTATACATTAGTTATGAGTTAGTGAGAATTAAATTGAACTTTTTCTTGATAGAAGACTTATATTAGTATCACTTATAGGTTACTACACTTAAACTCTCATTAGTTATGATACATCAAACACCTGTCAGTGAGTTATTAATTACCAACCTTCATTAATCAATCATGATGATTCCGTGTGAATGGTTACAAGGCTATGGATGTTTGACTGCAAATGTTGAAATGAATACTTGCTAATTAAGGCTAGTTTAATTTGATGTGGTCAGTAGTCGTTTAGAAAGATGCTTTATTTCACATCCTCCAACGCACCAACCTACCTGCTTAATGGTTTTAAGTAATTTTTAATAAGATCAACCTCTCTCTTTTTTTTTTTTTTATATCAAAGTCTCTTTTATTCTCCGGTCGGCAGTGTTTGACTTGCGCGATTGAGCTCAATAAAGGAATATACGTACGGACCTAGTTACTGACTCTCAGACTCACTTCTGTATTACATTACCTCTACTAGCTTTTGATCATTATAATATGATAATATTGCTGTTCTAGTTAATATGTGATCGACATATATACTATCTATCGTCATCTAGATGCATGAAACATGCACACATTATATATATACGTCCAGTGTGTTCATACTTCATATGATTTTTGACTGTTCTACATGTCTTTATAATATACTGTTACCTAACTCTAACTAACTGAATACAATACAATGTTCTAAATTGGAGAGGAGGCCGGTATGTATATATTGTAACTTGTAAATGAATATATACAAAAAAAAAAAAAATGCTTGTGAAACGAATCACATGCGGACTTTCAAGTCTCGATCATATTCATATGTCCTTCTTTTTACCTAATTTTTAATGGTACCCTAGCCCAGGGTTTTGTAAAACGACAAAACATCCATCGTTTTTTTTAACAGGAGAAATCGTGCATCATATTGAACATTTAATATTCCACGAAGATTTTGGTGGTCAGTTTAGGTTCTAATTTGAATGGTTATTTGATTCTTTTCTTTTCAGCTTTCCTAAGCTCTTCACTTCACCTGTCTAAATCTTTTCTTTCTTTCAGTTTTTCTTTTCATTTGTGCGGTTGCAGATGCTTTAATATCTTCCGATTCCTACTCTACGTACTTTAATTCTCTCAATATACAATTAACATAGGCTTGCTATGATGTATTTGTCACATGGTCACTATAAAGATATTTGACGGTAAGAAGGAATTACAAATGTGTGTATTTTGTTATTGGTTCTGTTTGATAACTCAAAACCTTGCGGCTTTTTCATTTTTTTTTTATTGATTTTGGTAGTTCAACTACTACATTTCTCCCATTTATTTTATTTAATTTGACAATTGACAACTAAAATTGACAGCTGACAAGACAACCGGATCCCACATTTTATTCTTTATCTTATTCATTATGGCAGCTTACATGGGGTGTGAGTAAACTTATAGTATTATTCATGAACTGAGTGATGCAAATATGACGAAGGTTAAATTAATTGTTCGCACGACACTTGTATGTCTGATTCAAGTGCTGATTAATTATTATGCATCAGTTTCCAGCTCCTCAACAAATTAAAACCTGTTTTTTAGTAGTAAGTTGTAATGCATGTAGTAGTAGTAGTAGTGTTGTTATAAATAAAAACAAAGGCTGGCATAATATGTTCATAGTTTTGTAAGAATTCGTAAAACTCATAAACATTAGTCTTCAATTTCTAGAATCAAATACCCCCTACACTCTAACACCCTGCATTCGGACACGTGCAAAAAGAAGAATACTATTTGGACACCAAACTGTTCTAGGATTCTCTTATTCATATCTACTCACAAAGCGTATATTTGTGCTGACTTAGAAGAACAATAAGATTTCCCTTATTAGCTAGTGAGTTTTAACCCATATAGAAGTAGGGGAGGGGCCATATACATATAGAGAGTGAAGTACGTAAGGATTCGAATGACTTAATAGTCAAAGAATAATTGAATAAAGGAATCAGAATTACGTTGAAAACTTTTCTCTTTTTTTTTTTTCTCCACAGAATCATGAGTTAAATTTTAGGAGATTCTATTTCAACACGGCACACGGCCCACACTTTTATCCATATATTCGATAAGGATTTTTACGCGGGGTAGAAAACTGGATCGATCTCGAATCATTAATAAAAAAGGAAGAGCCCACAAAAAAATTTAAAATGAGTAGGAAAAAAGTAAATTAAGTAGTTCAGAGAGTGTAATAATAAAGTGCTCTGGTAAGTGGGCTGCGCATTTTGCGGCTATTCTTCCCAAACCTGGAGTATAAATTTGACTCCAACCTGCTTCTCCAATCTTATAACTCAACTTCCTCTTCAAAGCTTCTACACGATTTCATTCTATTTCTCCTCACAATCTTCTTCTCACTTGTACTTCTTGCTGTTCTTCTTCTTCAAACCATCACCACGGAAACAACTGACAACCCTCTGATTTCTTCAAAAACTGAAACAGAGAGATCCAATTGAAGATCAAGCAAGAAAAGAAAAACACAAATTAACTAACATGACAAACCAAAATGCAGTTGCTGTTGCAGATCAATCAAAGTCATCAAGAGCTGTAATCAACTCAGCAGTGGCTATCTCCAATTTCTTCTCTGTTCTTCCTAAACCGGTTCTGTTTCCGGTTTCTGATGATGATGACTCCAACCACCGCCGTGTTGCAGCTTCAAGGAGGAGGAAGCTCTTGAAACAGCTTGATAGACAAACAAATGTTTACTGGGTTGATTCCCTGCGCTCATCTTCTCCTACAGGTCGTGTTAAATGCATACAATCCGACGAGAATCATAACCACAACAGAATGGTACTTATATTTTCTTCTATTTTCTCATTTCTTGAAGATGGTTTGGGTGTTTATGGGTCGAGTGTAATATTTAATTATATGTATACTGATTGCTAATAAATGCATTAATGTACTACTTTTTTAATTAGGTCTGTCACCCATCTGCTCTCGAGAAGTTTGACCAAATAACCAAGGAATCAAAGGGGAAGAAGATAGTCATCTTTCTTGACTATGATGGTACACTCTCACCGATTGTGGAAGATCCTGATCGAGCATTCATGTCTGATGAGGTTTGATTTCTTCTTCCAGAAACTCGATTCCTGGCTGTTTTCAGTTACCTATTTCCTTTCTAATAAATAGTATGTTACTATTACACTTTAGATGAGATGTGCTGTGAGGGAAGTAGCCAAACATTTCCCAACCGCAATTGTAACAGGAAGATGCATGGATAAGGTACATAATAACTCCACTAACGCACATGATAATATCAATCAATATACTAGTAGTAGTAAAGATCACACAGTACTTGTCACTAACTAAAAGCTGTGTGATTTGATTGGGAATGGCTGCCTGCAGGTCTACAGCTTCATAAAGTTATCCGAGCTTTACTATGCTGGTAGCCACGGTATGGATATCAAAGGACCAGTAAAGCAGACTCGTGTATACAACAACAAAGTATGAAATTGAAATTCTGACATTGATCAATCATAAAACATTGGGTTCATTTCAGAATGAGAATCCTGATCTGGCCGGGTGTGATTAATTATTTCAGGGTAACAATGAGTCCACTATATGCCGACCTGCAACTGAATTCCTACCCATGATTGAACAAGTGTACAACACATTGATGGAGAAGACTAAATGCATACCAGGTGCCTTTGTTGAGAACAACAAGTTCTGTGCTTCTGTACATTTTCGAAGGGTAGATGAAGAGGTAATTAAGTTATATAATGATTTAGGCCCCATTCTTTTGCACCGGTTTATTTGATCAGCTAGTCTCTGTATGTCACATACATCAATTGTCATATCAACTATTTTCTCCTCTATTTTTTCTAATTTTCAGCTGACAACTGACATCAAATAGATTATCAGCAATGTAGAAGAATGAGGCCTAGTTTGGAATGATGTTAAGTACATTACAAGTATACCCTTGATTTATTCTGGGTTTTTGTTTCTTATTAAAATCATACAGAGATGGGATGAATTAGCGGAGAAAGTGAGACAAGTGGTATCAGACTATCCAAACCTCAAACTATCACAAGGAAGAAAGGTGAATAATCATAAAGCAATATAAGACAAAAGCTGCTTTTCTTTTTCTTTATGTACTTTGCTATTACATTGGTACTTCCAATTCCTAATTCTCAACTTTCTTTCTTTTACTCTCCTAATGGTAAAAAAAAAATGCAGGTGCTGGGAATCAGACCGACAATCAAATGGGACAAAGGCAAAGCCGTCGAGTTCTTACTAGAATCACTTGGGTACGCCGCTGATTCTCATGACAATGATGTTTTACCCATTTACATTGGTGATGATCGAAGCGATGAGGATGCATTCAAGGTGCTGAGAAGTAGAAACAAGTATCAAGGATTGGGGATTCTTGTCTCCAAGGTTGCAAAGGAGACGAACGCTTCTTACACTTTGCAAGATCCAGATGAAGTCAAAACATTTCTTAAGCAGCTTGTGGGGTGGAAGCGACGAATACTGAACTAGTTATTAAATTATCACTGCATTATGATTATGTTGATTTATTCCTCGATCGGGGGGTGGGATTTTGGTAACTCTGGCTGGCTCCACCCATCCTGGGTATGGGAAATTGGGGATCATTTATATATATCTGGGTATAATTAAGGACGAGAAAAGGGTACTGTTATGTAACTTTTTTTTGATTCCCCTCTTCTCTGTTGCAAAATCGTAACAGAAGAAAGCAGTTTTAACTGTATAGTTGACGATCTACTATCATCAACAAATATATCCCCCTTGTGTTCCGTCAGTTTGATGAGACACCCGGTAGCATATACTACTACTACTCCAATTGCATGACTCTTGATTTGTGCGGTTGTTCTGGTCTGAGTGTGTTATATGTGATATGGATAAAATGAAGGAAATTGTGGACCCGACACTAAAATTAATAGCATATTCATGTATAAATAATATTATTGTAAAGTTATGATAAACCATAGGATGGGGACTAAATCCTAAAATAAAGTTGATGACAACATAGACAAAATTACATGCAAATTAGCCCGGGTTTTGCTAAACCTCTAACTACCGCAAAAATTTAATATTACACTAAAACTTTAGGCAATTTGACAAAGTAGGGTATTATATACACAATTTAAAAAGTTGAGCTTGACATATCTTGTACTTTCTAAGTTTTGAAAGTACATATAAAAAAAGATTAATAAATTCCCCTAATCTAAGCCATATGTTTCTATATGTGTGTTTTATGTCGTGTATTAAGATGTAGGAAAACTAAAGGTATCCATTTTTACATATACAACGTTTATAACCAAAAAGTTCCGCATTGCTATATTTGTTGGTTGTTTTGTGTTAGCATATTTGTAGCTGTTGAAAACTATTGTTGGTAGTGTGACATATTTGCAGCATAAGTTAATTATGTGCGATATATTTGCAGCATAAGTTAATTATGTGTACATTTACCGTTTTCTAGATTGCATCTGCATATTATGTGACCCCATCAGACTTTGGGGCTTCCTTACGCGTTCCATTAGATTAATCCCTTCAAATCGTTTAATTCCTCCATTGAACTGTCCACTGCCTTCCACCTTACCTATGCCATAAAAATTGTGTTTTTGTTTCCGACCACATTTCTCTGTTTTACTTATTCCTTTGATGTTGGGCAGTGCAATTCTTGGACAGATTTTTCTTTCCTTTCTGCCCTTATATTGACTTTTCAGTATTCTGTCAATATTTGCTAAAGACTTAGTAGGGAAGGGCGTGGTACTGCTTCATGCTCATAATCCCTTCAAATATGACATTAAATTGGAACTATAATCCATCACTTCATTGTTAATAAATAACCCTAAGAAAATACCAAAAAAACTCCACCAAAAAATGCTAGGTTTTGGTCATACTCAAACTTATGCCCGAGTATGACCTGTGTTTAGACCACAACAAACACACTAGCCACACTCTGGCATGCCCAATTTTGTATCATTTGATACTTCATACATTATTTTGTAACTATCAAAGTTCCAATGTATAAATATGTCATTAATAACTATACCATACATGCACCTACTAATGTAGCTTTTTGTTAGTAATTTAACCAATTGGAATACGAATTAACCTCAATAAATCTAAGGAAATCAATTACATATTTAAATACATCTTCCCTCTCTAGCGATGCATATTCTCTCTTCCCTTGGGGTTAGCCAATCCTCTAGACTCTTCATCGACTCACTTTTGCATATGCGGTTGCATGATATTTACTCTCATTACAATAACCTTTTCTGCTTGAATCAAATCCACCCAACCTGTTTATCTCACAAGAATCTTCACACACTTTATCCGCTCGTTCCCCTATGTCACTTTGCTAGGATAGGTATGCGGAAAATGATTTTATCAGCTTCCACCACCAAGACAAGGCTGATGCACTTGAGAAAGGTGATCCTGAACTGATCAACGGAATTGATGAATCTCGGATTTACGGTGGTGACCAGCTAGCACTTCTATAACGTGGATTATGGTCGATTGATGGGGATATGTTGGTCTTCCAAGCAGTAGTTGTGCATGTGGCACCCAAAATCATGATTCTCGATGGATCTCATTGTAGGGCTCTAATGCAGCGACAACCCTTGGGAATCTGAGGGTTTCCATAGGGGATGAAGTATTGGTGGTGTGACTGTCAAGAATGAAGTGACCCCCACATAGTTGCTTTTACATGCTAAACTTTGTTGACATGTCATCCGTTCTTTTGAGGTACATAAGATCTAGATGCGGTGTTAGGAGTGTTGCTTTGCTAGCTACTGGAATAATCTTGGTGGTCACGGTGTAAGCGTTGGGGCTTAGAGACGATGACGAAAGTAAGGACATTAAAAAATTAGGGTTTGGGCTGGTTTTGGGAAGATGGGGGCAAAAAGGTATGCTGTATAATTTTGTGCAGGGGTTTCGGGATAATAGGTGGTTAGTCAAGCTAGTTTTGATATACGGTGGGTCTTTCTTCAATGCATCCTATTGTGGATTACTATGCAAGTTCATCATTGTGTGGAGTTGAAAGTTCTTGTCCTTGCGCTTAAAGTGCAGATCTTGTATACAAAATGGGCTCAACTTGAAAAAAAATCACTATATTGGTTAGGATGCTTATCGTTTAGTCAAAATATGTTGGATGTGACTCCTTCGAATATGGAGCTTAGTTTAGATAGCACCCTACTCAAACATGTTTGTTTAGGTAAATGGGCGGTTAAGTGGTGTCCAACGTTTAGTGATCATTGTTGGATGATCCTAGTTATGATGTCACATGGTTCATGGTGGGTTGTATGGCATAAAGATGTTAGATGATGTTCTATAGAAGGTTAGTCTGGTGGTCTAGGGAGTCACATATGGTGTAATGATGTTGATTTTGTGTTTTTGTTAGTTTGTTTTTGTTCTATGTTGGATCTTAACATTAATGACAAAGGTTGAAAGTTCCTGGAAGTCGGCGATCTGAGTCTACGACTCATGATGAACAAAGAGAAAGAAAGGAAGAACAAAACGAAGTAAAGGTTGAACCTTTATCATAATCGTATAACCTCTGATACACAATCACGTATTTAATGCGAATATAATCCCTCCCGTCTAAACACTATCTTGATAAAACTCTCACATAATTCGAATTCTAGAGAACTCACATTACCTACAACACAACCAGTAGCAAAGCTCTCATTGAATAGCCTCTTAAACCTCTCTCTGTTTTCTCTCCCTAAAAAATATTTTGCTCACTTCCCAAGAGTGTATATATAGATCTCAAGACTATCTATCCATAAAAGACAAATACTATAATTAAAGATATCTCTAACTAGAAAATATAAATCTCTATGGAGATAAAACCGACTTACAAATATGAAAAATATTTACCTGATTTTTCTTCGAGATAAAATCAGTAGTCAATTTAAACTGATCTCTACAGTGGTTAGTATAAGACTCAATTTGCTAATCAAAAGTATGAAGAAGGTGGACTTTAAAAAACATACATACTTAAAATGCATGCGAATAGAAAAATAGTGGTATACAGTACTGCACAATGTTTGCAAGCACATTAATACTCGGAGAAGTTGATCCTATGAACTACATTAAATAATGCTCCAATTAATACTATGCAGTTTTAACTGGCAAAGAGATCTTTAAAAAGAGCAACCATATAAAAAAGTTGCCAATTCGAACCCAACCACTTGTATATGATTGGGGATAGGCACATGAAGGCAACTGTATATATATATATATATATATTTGTGGCATCTAATCTAATCTAACTTGCTAGCAGTAGTGCATATACTTAAACAAGCAATCAGATCATGAAAGAGTATGCATGCGGTATAGCAGTGACTGATTCGTTCTGCTCCAATTAAAACTATTTATTTGAGATCTATTACTGATCATTTTTTTGGCTTTGTTATGAAGTACAGTTATATTAATTATAATACTATATTGTAAGCTTTGCGTATTATAATTTCTTAAGTACAACATTAAGTATTAATGACATGATTAGCAACATTATGTGGACTCGTATGAACCATACACCTGGCTAAGTGATCTTCATGTTAACATATTTTTTTCGATGTCGACGAGTACATTAGAAGTTATCCAGAGATTCCTGCATGTTTAGGTTTCTTGTCAGACTAGCCTTGTTCCGTAAAGAATGTCGTTACATGAGTTTGACCAATTTGGATGTGGTGGGCAAGCATAATTTTTAGTTGGTGCTGAGCAGATTAAGAGAAGCCCCACAAGGCTGGTATCTAAAAAGGGAAGATGCATATGCTTATCGCTGATCATTGGCCACATTTCCGGTCCAGTCCCGGATAAGTGTATTCGTTTCGGAATCGGTCAGGGGCGGTTCTGGTTCCTTATGGTGCATTCGGCTTTGGAATCGGTTTAAACTCGGTTCTGGTTCCTTAGGGTGCATTCGGCTTCGGAATCGGTTTAAACTCGGTTCTGGTTCCTTAGGGTGTATTCGACTTCGGATTCGGTCCAAAACTGGTTCTAGTTTCATATCGGTTCTACATTTGGGTCTCGAATTCATAGCCCAACTGACCTAAGGGACCGCCTTACTGTGGGACGGTCGGGCTATTTTTGTAACGGTATGACCGGCCCAAGTGGGTTGGTCGACTGGGGAGATCAGCTTTAGTTTTCTTCTTCGCTTGAGCTTCGGTTTGAGATCCGTTTGCACGCACGTGTTGCTCTCTTTGTCTACTTTTCTCTCTAGATGGCTATTTCTCAAGTTTAATACCCTGAATGTGTAAGTAAGAAATACTTATAATTTATGATAGAATTTACAATACTAAGAGAATTTATTGATATGAAATAAATTCACTGTCTCGTTAAAACCTTATTAGGTAAAACCCATTGAAAAAACCTAATAAAGAAAAAAAGTACAACTACCAAGATGTTACACAACTACAAGTCCTAAAAAGATCACATGGAAAGAAAATTAATACCACTGCAATCTAAAAGATCACATGGAAAGAAAATTAATACCACTTCATTCTAAAAGATTACAAGATAGAAGTCCTAAGTGTTTCTTCTCCATTCATCTCAAATCAATCATCATGTTGCCCTTCGTACTACAATGCTCGCGTTTAAACTCGCAACTCGGTTAAGTCTCTATCATACTTCTCAACACAAACCTTGATCAAGTCTGGTGCAAGGCTTGATCTCTTTTCGTCCAACACTCGTTTGCCTGCACTAAACGCTGACTTAGAAGCAATAGTTGATGTTGGAATTGCTAGCACATCTCGGGCTATCCTTGCAAGGATGGGAAACTTGTCTTCATGAGCTTGCCACCACTTAAGAACATCTATATCACCATCATCATCATCAAAACTAAAAGTTAAGTTAAGGTAATAGTTGTATGTACAAATTCGAAACCTGATTGAACAGATTTCGGTCTTTTCAAAATACTAGCAATCAAAGAACTTCTTTTGCTACCAAAGTGTGGTGATTTAGAAGAGTGGCCACTACAACCACCAATAGCTGTAGAAAGCTCGTCCGAACGAAACTTTGAATGTACTCATCATGTAGAGATCTCAAGGTTGTATCAACCTTTGCAACATGTTTCTCAACAAATTTGTCTTGGGTTGACCTCTTGAAACAATACTATAACAATAATCGAGAAATTTTTTTAGACCATCTAATTTTATTTGTGGATCAAGAATAGTGGCAATACCATAAATAAAAGAAAATTCATTAAAGTATGTAAGCTGGGTGTTTCACTGGTGTCATAGAAGAACCTGCTTCCTCGGCTTTTATGTTTTTTTTATAGTTACGGTAGTAGGTAGGTTTCGAACCCAGGACCTTTGGTTCTAGGATACCACTCCTCTACCGACCAAGCCACGGGGGCTTGATCATCAGGTTTTATGTATGTTCAAATCAAGGTTCTATTAAATTTCAACCTTCCGATCCTAAGGTGCATTCCCTTTGCTCTGGATGGACAATACTTAGTCTTTACAATCACCTACGACAACATGTCGAAATTCTCCTCCAAGTGTGGGATCTTCTTGCATGATTCTGAAAGCTGCCATAATACCTCATCTATGATGACGAGGATGTGCCATATGGAATGTGGTTGTCCACGGAGGTTTTTTCTGGCACGCTCAAGAACTTTAGTGGCTCAGTTTGGCCGAAGGCATGGCCAATTTCTGACTTATTATAAGGGCACGAAGACCCTTCTATTTCCACTTAAATTGGGCTCTCCTTAAGCCCACCGCCTCAAAAACAAGAACTATACCAGGGGCGCCTTATCTTCCCATCTGAAGGCCATGCGAATCAACCCCCCCCCCCCCCCCCCCCGCTCCACTATGATTGTTAGGTAAACGTCATATCACCTTCCCTCAGAGGCATCAAGAGAGATCTGGGATCTTCGCTTGCCGAAGATGGACCGCAAGGGGAAGAGGGTGGAGTCTTCATCAAGCTTGACTCTTCTATTACCCAGATGGAATAAGGGAAGGAAGGAATCAGCAATCTTAGGTGGATCGACAGCGCTTAGGAAGGCTCCATCATGCCTCATCAAATGATGATCGTATGAGTGCATGAGTTAAGCCACCCCATGCAACTGGTGGTTTTGTACTTATGACTTGATTGTCTACTTTGACTCTTATCAGGTAAGTGTGCCCATTTAGTGTTAATCTTTAAGTTGTAATTCGGTTAATTAGGTATCATGGGAACTTCTTGCACAAAAGTACATATTTTACTTTTTTGTAGTCCCGTGAAACCCTTGCTAAGTTAATCTTGTCCAGTTTGTTGTTATTTTTATGTAATCTCTACTCTTAGATCTTTTGCTTAGCTACTTATGGTTAAGGTTTTGGTATGTATATAGGAACCTCGGCGGGGGTAATGCAGTAAGGCCTTCAAGCTACTCGTGCAACGTTCTAGCGAGGTCAGGTTACAAATGGTAGTCGTCTTAGTGGCTATTGCCTTACTTTGGGAGGATCTGTTTCCAGTTATTCCTTGATGTGAATATCAATAGATAGTTGGTTTAAAAAAATGCACATTCTAAAATTACTCTACACTTATAAAAACTATAATTTTGAATGAAAAAATGTACTACTTATATGCACGTAGCATGGCTCATAGGATTTCAAACCTGGGTCCACCATTGGGTCCCTGTAGGGATCCCACGTCGCTCTTGCATTCTCCTTTTGCTACATAAATTGGAGTTCCCTGCATGGGTCTCGTGTTGTTCTTCTTCGCTCTCAATTCCCTCTGTTGATCTTCATTTTCTCTTCTTATCTATTGATTATACGCGCATATGCCTGGACTATTACAGTTTCATTTGGGTGTAGCCTACATATCGGTTAGAACGTGTTTCGCGATGCACAACTACTTGATGTTGCAAACAAAGCATACGTAAGCAGCTCAGTCTGTCTTGTTGTACTGAATTATCAAGATTTGGGTATGTACGAACCTTTGATAACAATGTACTACTTATTTTATAACATTTACTAGTATTAAATTTTTTGTTTATTTTGTACAAAACATTGTTTCAAATTGTAAATTGATATTTATAATTGTAGTACAAATGGTAAATGCGCTACACATTTGTAACTTTACTAACTTATGCTGCAAAAATGTCACAATGTCAAACAACAGTTTTCACAACAAATACAAATATATCAGCCCAAAACAACCACCAGATTGTGCTACAAAACAGCCATGCAAAATGGCTACCAGGATATGTTGCAAAACAGCTGCAAAAAAAGTCATGCCAAACAGACTTATCCATTTACCTTTTCTCTCTATACTATCATACATCAATTGTCATATCAATTTTTATTTTTTTTCTTATATCTACTTCTTTTTTCTTTCTATTGACATTAGTCATCAGCTGCAAAAGATGGGTCTAAGTTTCACTCACCAAACTAGTTAATCTACTTACACCAGCACAACACTTTTTCCCTTAAAACAGTAGGCCCATTTGACAAGATAAGTCAATACGCTTATTTTAGGAGGTTCACGACATGAAAATTATATTAGTATACTTTTAGTTAGGTCATCAGTCTTTTTTGTGAAGTGCTTTCACTACTTATATATATACCCTATGTAGCGTTTCATTTTCTTTTCTAAAACGTGACTTTAAGCGAAATAAAAGGGCAAGGCAATCTAGGTGAACAATGGCACGTGTTATATATTGTTGGTTTTTTTTTTATTAAAGTGTACGAACTCTCTCACAAACATCAGCTTTAAGTAAACGCAGGCTTTGTCAAACCCACCCTAAATTATGCAGTGGGTGCATGAACTCTCTCACAACATCACCGGATCCGAGTCCCAAAGAGAGAATACGTATTTAGAATTGGTCATAACTGGTTCTGGGAAGACTTCAATTTCAAATCCTAAAGGTGAATTTGAATTAGAACTGGTTTTATCGGTTCTAGGTGATTCTTGACCGGTTCCGGTTCAGATTCCAATTCAGTTCTAAAGTCAGTTCAAGATTTACAAAAAAAATCTTTTTTTCATGTTTTTTCTAGTGTTAATTAAGATGTAAGAAATAAAACCTTAATGGTAAAAACCACTTGGTAAAACCATAATAAGAAAAAAGAGTACAACTGCTAGAAGTCTATAACGAGATATATGAAAAGAAAAGGGAGAATGACATCCCCCACCCATGTGGATTGACGTATTTTTACAAACCACCCACATGGTTTGGACAATTACTTTCTCCACCCATGAACTTTCCTCCGTTTTATATCCATCAACATTTTCACAATTTCCGTCTAACCTTGTTCATGTGTCTGGCTCTAGTGTTTTTACCTTAAATGAGGCTAAGAACCAGAAAAAAAACCCTAACCAACCCACTAAACCACACCACCATTCTCCTTTCTCGGCCAAAAAAACTAAGACTCAACTAAAAACCTCAGGACTAGACTTGCTTTTCTTCCTCATAAGGTTCTCACATTTGGGTTTTTCAAATATATTAATATATGAAGTGAGGTGAAATTATATAATATGGTTGGATAACCATATAACACTAAGGATGGAATGTTATGGTGAAGAATATTATAAGTGTTACATTAGTCATAAAGTATTAATGTCATTAAAGTGGAACTAGTACAAGTGTAAGGATTTACATGAAATAATAAGGTTTGACCTTATATAATGTATTATATAATTCCTAAGAGGAATATCAATGTGATAAGAGTTATATAATACGATTTGGAAATCACAAAGTGTATGGTTGAATATAATATAAGTGGAAGGGTGGATTGTACAACATTAGGTTTAATAAACTAATGTTTTGTATAAAAGAAAGTATAAGTAAATGCATTATATAATTCAAGTACTATTAAATGAATTATATAAACTTGTTGACTTGAACCCGTTGACCAAGTCAACCCAATTGACCAAGGAAGGTCAAATTGACTAACTCGCAATTAAATGAGATTTTGAGAGTAACAATGTCATAAGATTAATAATAACATATATACTCCCTCCGTCCCAGTAGCAGAGTCCCATTACACATTTGCACGCAAATTAGAAAACAAATTTAACAAGTTCTCTTTCCCATATTACCCCACCACCCGTACATAGGGATAAGATAGAGAGAGAAATAAAGTGATTTTGTGTTTAACTAGAATTCTACCGCATGTAAGTTTGAGGGTATTAATGGAATTTATTTAGAAGATGGACACTAATTCTGGACAAAGAAAAAATGGAAAGAGGACTCTAGCATTGGGACGGAGGGAGTATAGTAATAAAATATATTGTTATACATATATGTATACACATATATAATATACAAGTATATACATAATCAAGTATGATAACCTAAGAATGTATATTACATAGGTTATAAGGATTTAATCCTAAGTAGTAATTAATACTACAAGTTACGCATAACGTAACAAACTGGCGAACATAACTAATTCCGAACTCACCCGAGAACCCGAGTAATGACGACTAGATAGCCACGGGGTAATTACCGGGGTAATTAGTAACTAGTCGGGGTACCGAATTAGTCTGCATTATCAAGAGCTGATTTGTAGCCTTGTATTCCAGAGTTGGGTGCATTAGAGGTTATGCGTTAGAGAACGAGATTCGAGGACTAGCGGGTGTGCGTGAAACTTCACGCTAGCGTATATTTCGGTGAAATGTATGTTGTTATGTGGCTTGATTGTCTCTGAGGATTTCCTCAGTTCAGACTTGTGTGAAAATCTGTGAGAAGATTAACTGTCTGATTGTGTGAATTAATATGCATGAGTTGTATATTATGATATTGCCTTACTATTGCTATTTACGCGATAACAGTATTATCCGTATATACTTATTTATATATAAAATGAACTAACGGCAATAACGCTATCTTATAGTATTATAAGAGACAGAATGATAAAACGTCATAGCGTAGGATAATAGGATATATATTATCCGATATATCTAAGAATCTACTTAGATACAGAGCAACGGCCTGATTTAAAGCCGCTCTTGTATTATTACTTTCAAATGGTATGAATCACCTAGAGACACTAGGTATAAGACCTTGATGGCACACGTTCGAATTGTAATTACCGAGACCTAAACGATATTTAGGATTTAAATTAAGTGACCTTAATTTATCGGTATCATATGTATGGGAGGAGTAATCACTAAAGATGATGTGAGGGTGTCCGTATATGGCTCCTCACCTCAACAAAATTCCAATGAGCTAAGATGGTTCGTCGGTCAGAGACTCTACTGTTGGAGTGGCTACTGCCGTGAGTGACCCGCCTTAGATGGGGGTATAATGTAGAGACATGTCGGCTTAACGAGACGTTGTCATAGGCATGAGGTGATCTCAAACTAAACAATATACGAACAGCTAGATAGCTCGTATGACTGGCGGTATCACTTAGGCTTAAAAGCCGAGTACGAGAATAAATTATATATTTATAACTCTCATTTATTCTGCCTTGTGCATTACACTGTTATGTGCTATGTGAACAACATGAATTATATGTGTGTTTATTGTGTGGATGTTATACTTTGTGTATATTTTACAGTTTTGTTATTAAAACGGTATTGCATGTAAAATGAACTGCATGCTCTAGATCAATTAACTGGGGGGGGGTGGGGGGGTCCGAGGGGCATGATCAGTAGCGGACCCATAAATTTGTTTAGGGGGGGCAATTTTTTTTTTTTACATTATCATTCTTTAAAACTTTATATTATGTTGTATTTTTACAAAAATTTATAAAAACATTTGACAATTTTTAAAATTTTCGGGGGGGGGGGGGGGGTAGAGCCCCCTAACCCCCCATCTCGGTCCGCCACTGGGCATGATAGTCATGTAATAGCATACTCAGCAGGGGCTGTTTCCATACATACAAACAAAATTCTACAGGTGTGTGAAGTTGCTGATGTCGGCAGAGTGCGGGACATGTTGGGTAGTTTCGCGTTTATTTTGTACTGCACTATTGTATTACGATTCAAATGTAGAGGTATGTATAGGACTTGAATACTTAGAATGGTCACTAGTTATTGTATTTGGATAAAGGTGAAAGAGTATCTATCTCTTGTTGTCACTGCGGGAAGATGTTTCGCATTATGATTGATTAAGTCTAGTACGTTATCACTTGCATGGGCGAGGGAGAACGGTAACACCTTTAGTTCGATAATCTTTAAATACCGCTGTGATTTAATTATTCGAGGATGACGATTAGACGACAATTAGGAGACGATTTAGTGGGGTGTTACATGGCTGTTTTTCCATCTTGTCTTCTTTATTTTTCTTTTTCCTTGTCTAGGCCTTGGAAAATGATATATACCTAGTATACTGGTATAGTAATTAAGTTCAACCGTTTCCTTTTGTTGAGTAATATATTATAAAAATAAAGTAATGTATTTTCCTCTCTTTTAGCTTATACTATAATTGTGAGTAGCTTATATTTGTAATTTAGTTTAGCCTTGATAATACTAGTAAAGAAAACATAAGAACATATCAATCCTATAATTATTGTTGGGTGTGTTCTATTTCATCCACCTCATTTGCTATAATTAAATGTAATATATTAATTTGGGTCACATTGGTATATATTCATAAATATATTATATCATTCAGGTTACATTGAATATAGTCATTCGGGTCACATTGGATCTGGTTCGGTTCTGTTGATTTTTGTTTGGGTCACTTCGGATTTCGGGTCACCATCGGGTTATGGGTGACTTCAGTTTGGTTGATTTTGGTTTGGATAACTTTGGTTCTGATATTGTGGATTGTGCTTTATTTTCGGTTATACAATAATACGGTTTGACTTGGTCCGGGTTGGTTTGTTTTGAATTTCAGGTCATTTTTCAAGTTATAATTTTCGGTTAAGATTCAGGTTCGGATCTGATTGGTTCAATATGTTTTTCAGGTTTGGTTCACTTTTACTAGGTCTAGTTTTAATAGATAGTGTCCACGGTCGAAATGCTACTAGAAAAGTATGGAAAACAACATCTCAAATGTATGTCTTGGTTTGATTCTTCCAACATTTATGAACTAGAATAAAGTAAGTTTTACCCCTTTAGATTATAAAATATGTTCTTATATGTCTTCTTGTGTCTTCTCCAATAATTGAAGCCATGGGATAGATAGTTTAATGACAGTTGCAAAGGCACCAAATATGTTTTTCTTAGAAACCCACAGGCACCAATGATGTGGACATGATCAGTTTTGGAGGGAGTAAAGACCTTTTAATACGAGTTACTAGTGGTGGATTTCAGTTTCTTTTTTCTTTCAATAACTTTACACGCCTTAAAGAACATAAATAGAGATTTATCTATTCAAACTTGACATGAGAGTGGGTAACTTTTAAGAAGCATGTTATTTCAAAAGTTTGTTTTTGGTGAACTAAATTAATTTTTCTTTTTATTCCTATGTATTATAAAAAGTTTGTTTGGTAGTGCCCTCGATTTCACTTAGTTTATTAGAAAGATCCATCTAAAGCTAATGTATACTGAATTTAAAGTGGAAACCAACTCCTCATTCAACCAATTGATAGTAATTCGTTTGCTGTTTAATATATAATTCCTTTGCTTCTTCAGTCTCCTCTTGTTCAGTTCACTACTTCCTTTCTTCACTCTCCGACCACTCTTCTTATTGTAGGTGCTCTAAGTGGAGTTCCTTTTCCCCTGCAATTTTTTTTTTCCAAAAATTATTTTTTTTATCATCTGTCTGACTAAGAAATAGATAGCACTATTAATATAAATTAGTATCCCATCTCAACCGAAAACCGTGCATATAGTTGCACGAATCTCAGTACAATATTAAGTTTTTTACGTAATTAATGTTATGTTTAAGTTAAAACTCACCTCTTTTTTTTCCTTAAAATACTCACTTTTTTTTGGGGAAAGGTTTAAATCAAACCTAAATATACTGCGCACTTACGAAATCATGAAATCAGAATACCGCCGGATATTACAAGATACTTGTAGTGTTTGGGGAGCAGCTTCCTCCTCGTTTTGTGTGGATTCTAACTTGAAATGAACTCAAGATCTTGCAAATAGAATATTGATTGAAATTCTCATTAGATATATCAAATCTGAGTATTAATCAGTCTGGAAAGTGGGTATTGATGCTTTTGATTAGCAGTTTTTACGAGATCTTCACGAACACCAATCAGTAGTACTCTCTACACAATTTCATGGGAAAAAGAGAAACAATTATATGAAGCTACAAAGTTTTTAATGGTGGACAAGTAGTTCATATTGCTGAGGAAATCAAAGAAATATTTGGAATTCTTCATTATGCTGGGTTTGTCACGAAATTGAAGGAAATTAACATAAAACGCTAGGGTAAGTCTGGTCCATGTCCGGTTTGATTTTGGGTTCAAGTATTCCAAGTTACAGCATGTCAACCCAGAAAGCTCCATTGCGCTGATCGTCAAGGTTTTTTGATTTGTGTCCGATCTCACAACCTAGAAACTGATTTAATTTCTTTATTTATAAGAAATAGTAATACTACATTAATGTAACCAAGGCTGAGACATAATGAGTCAAACTTTTAACATTATCTACTAAAAAGAGCCTTATTCTACCCAAATAATTTCATTAAATTGAGCCATTTTGTCTTTTATGTATGCTATATTTATCTAATATAATCACTAAAATATCCTATCTTGTTTTGATTGATTAATATTAATTTTTATGTAAAAATATTTTTCATCCTATTATGTTTTGAGATTGTAAAGTGGAGTGCGTATAAGAATAATTAATTGTTTATGAAGAAAGTCATTTCTACACATGGAAAGTTGCGCGCGCAGATAGGTAAGTAATGAAACCCTGTGTGGCGCACTGAGAACAAAGTATCTTGCAGCCATATTTTGGAACATTGATATAGTATAAGATTTGATTTGTTGATATTGCTTTAAATAACCAACTGCTACTTATCTATACGCATCCACATAATGTTGTTTCATCTCTGGGTAGTAGCTACCTTGGGAAGCTGCATGCCTTTGAGTAGTACATGTCCTGATATCCGATCTTGGAGGATGGTCCCCCTGCCCTAGCTATATACAATTAGAATATCTCCCGGCCTGCCTGCCTAGGGATTTGCATACACTACTCCTTTATATTCAGTTGCATATAGTATCAAGATTGATGCATGTTTATGTACTTATATAAACAAATCACTCTTGATCGATTGGTCCCCCCTCCTATATATAATATAACTAAGGCAATTATATAGTTCATTTGTCCAAAATAAAAGATTCAATTTACAGCTTTTTAAGATGCATCTGCGTCTCACACAAAAAGGGTTAGATTCTTCATTCCAAAACACCTAAATCAATGTGGAAACACTAGACACATGGGTCTAGTCTCAGGGAAAAAGAATAACTCTATAGGGTTTAGTAAGTTAATTATTGGCCATGTTATTAAGGAACTTGGTTGGTAACCTAATTGCATGCTCTAGTAGTACACTTTGAAGCCGCGGCTCAAATAACAAATCAATTTGAAGATGTACACTCAAAAGGTTTAATTATTATGTGTGAATAATGACAAAAGAAGTGAGCTGTCAATTCAAGATTTCTAATATGTTTCAGAGAGCAATGCACTTGCGAATGTGGGTGTGTGTAAGATTATATATGATTACTATCATTATCATTAATTAGACTCTAAAGGCCCAGATATACACATCCTAAATCAAAAGCCAAGCTTGGGAAATTTTTGAAATTGAAATACAAGTACTCACCGTAAGTGGGATATTATTATGAAGTGTAATCGTAAGTATAAGAAACTACCATTGATCTTCAATTATGGAGAACAACATATATAACACTTGGTTGAACTCTGAATTTTTTTTTTAAAAAAAAAATCACACGTAAAGATGTGCAAAACTATAGCCGTAGAAGAAGTACTAGAAAAACAGTTATTATGTTCGAAAAAAGTGAGCCAGTAATAAACGCCTTGGGGTGAGAGAGATGGAGGAAAGCTGTCTCCTCTCTTCCTTTCTTCTCTTTTCTTTTGTTGTTTTGGTTGTTTCTTTACAGCTATTTTCAGTCCTAAATTCTCTTTCTTCTTTAAATTTACTCAATAATTGTTTATATTCAGTGACATAGTCCCTTTCCGATGAGCTTTCAGGTTGTTCTTTGATAAACTTTGGTCCCGTTACTTCGATTAGTAATCTGCTAAATCCAGAACCCAGAAATCTAGGGTTCGGTGATACAGAGAAGAAGAGAGGATAAACTTTTTCGACTGAAAAACTTAGAGAACAGTACCAGAACAACTTCCCCTAAATACTACAAGACTCAACGGTAAAAAACTAAGCCAACAACGCAGCGTTTCACTACTCAACACAAGCCACAAAAATAAAATAAACCAACATATATAATCGTAACACCCCCCCCCCTCAAATATTTGCAGATCGCAAGTGTACTACGTGACTTCTACTGGGCAGCTTCTCATCCCTAGTTTCTTGACCAGAACCGGGTACCTCTTTCCAGGCAAAGGCTTTGTTAACAAATCCGCAAGTTGATCTCTAGAAGGCACAAACTCCACCGAAATTAACCTTCCTGAAGCTTCTCCCTTACAAAGTGCACATCCAGCTCTACATGCTTTGTTCTTTCATGCAGAACAGGATTTCTGGCTATGTGGATGGCCGCCTGACTGTCTGACTTGACCGGTACCGGAATTATGCTTTCCACTCCCAACTCATTCAGCAGTCTCGTGAGCCAGCTAAGCTCCACAGTCACCTGCCGCATAGCTCTATATTCAGACTCTGCAGAAGATAAGGCCACAGAAGATTGTTTTTTAGATTTCCACGATAAAGGGCTCCCTCCAAAACAGATATAATACCCACTAATAGAGCGCCTCGTATTTGGGCACCCAGCCCAATCGGTATCACAGAAAGCCACTAAATCATAATCTGACTTATTATTAAACAGAAGACCATATCCTGCAGTTCCTTTAATATATTTAAGAGTATGTAAAGCTGCCTGGAAATGCAAAACAGAGGGAGAATCCAAGAACTGGCTCAAGACTTGTATTGCATAACATAAATCAGGCCTACTATGAGATAAGAAACTTATTCTTCCAATTAAACGTCTATATACACTAGGATCAGCCAAAGGGTTCTCCCTCGTTTCTCCTTAACTTAACATTAACCTCTAGAGGACTGACCACAGATTTCTGGTTATCACACCCAAATTCTTTAACTAAACTGTCACAATAAGCCTTTTGTACTAATAGAATTCCATCTGTTGTACGCAGAAACTGCATACCCAAGAAGAAGCTTAGATGTCCCAAATCCTTTATCTTAAACTTTCTGTCCAATTCAAGTTTAATAGTCCTGATCAGTCCTATATCATCCCCTGTAACTAGAATATCATCACATAAACCACCAGAAAACAACATTTACCATCAGCCTTTTTAGAGAACAAGGAATAATCATTTAAGGACTACACAAAACCCAAACTTCCTAGGAACCTACTGAGTTTTTCATGCCACTGCCTAGACGCCTGCTTCAGACCATATAGGGATTTCTTAAGCTTACAGACCTTACCAGAATTTTCTAAGGGGTGCCCCTCTGGAATCTCCATGAATACATCTTCATCTAAATCGCCATGGAGAAAGGCATTATTAATGTCTAACTGTCCTATATGCCAGACCCTCTTTACCGCAAGAGAAATTAAAGCCTTGATAGTGGTAAACTTTACCACCGAGAAAAGGTCTCTAAATAGTCTATTCCATACCTTTGGGTATAGCCCTTTGCCACTAACCTAGCTTTATACCTTTCTAATGATCCATCAGCATGAAGTTTTATCTTAACACCCACTTACATCTAATGGGCTTCTTTCCAGGGGGCAACTCAACTATCTCCCAAGTCTTATTGTTGTCTAGGGCCCTAAACTCATTATTCACAGCATCTTTCCAATGGGGACTTCTAACAGCCTCAGTATACGTCACGGGTTCAGCAAAAACCAATGAATTAGTATTAGCACAGTTATAAGAGGAAGCTTCAGCAGAAAAAACATATGCACAGTTTCTGGACAGATCAGAAGAAGCAAAGGTTTCTTTCTCATTTTCTGATCCCAGCATACAGTCCACAGTTTGGGAACCAGACAGAGCAGCCCTAGTTATTCTATCATTCAGTATGAGTGAGAAACAATCAGAAAAGAACTTATCTTTTTCAGGCTTGCAGGTACTTCCTACAATGTATTCTTCCAGATGTTTCGGTTGATGTCTCTCTCTGGTGGAGCGTCTGACTGGAACTTCTTCATCTGGAATTGTAGCAGCTGGGCCTTGGTCTTGTAAATTTCCATCAACCTCTCCCAATCTTTGCTCTTCCACAACGTGTGTTTGGTCCACCATTTCTGAACCAGCACCAGTTTCTTCTTCGATGTTCAAAGAAACATCTGTCTCACTTTCATAATCAAAATTCTCATAGAAGAAATTGTTAGTCCAGTTTTCGTCCGTGTAAGTCTCTTTATGGTTCCCATGTAACTCACCTCTAAAAGGATACAAGTTATCATGAAAAACAACATCTCTGTTAAAAATAATTTATTGTTGTCCAAGTCTAAAACTTTGTACCCTTTCTTACCATAAGCGTACCCAAGGAAGATTCCTTTAACTGATTTAGAACCAAATTTATCATGCAATGGTTTATTAATGTTGGCAAAACAGAGACATCCAAAGCATCTCAGTTCATCATAATTTGGCTTTTCTTTATAAATAATCTCATAAGGGCTTTTCATATCTATACTACTCAGTGGCATTCTATTTATCAAATATGCAGCAGTCATGACACTGTCACCCCAAAAACTTAGCGGTACTTTAGAATGAAACATTAAAGAGCGTGTGGTTTCAAGAATGTGCCTATGTTTTCTTTCTACAACGCCATTCTGCTGTGGTGTGTGAATGCAAGTAGTGTGATGAACAATGCCATTATTTTTAAGAAATTCAGAGGCTGCCCTAGAACTGCCTAGCTCATAGGCATTATCTGTTCTTAAAATCTTAACCCTTTTATTGAACTGGTTATGAATCATTTTAAAGAAGTGAATGATGATTTCAAAAGATTCAGATTTAGAAGAACACAAGTGTATCCATGTTGCCCTGCTTTTATGATCAACTAAAGTGAGGAAATAAGAGTGGCCATCATATGTCTTTGTCTTATAAGGGCCCCATAGGTCAGCATGGATCAGATCAAACAAATCATATGTTTTCAAGGAGACAGAATTAAAAGGAGTCTTTTACTCTTTGATCTAGAACATGATTCACACATGAATTGCTTATTTGCTTCACCTTTTTCAACCAAACCAAGTCTTACAATTTTTTCTTTTGGGATATGCCCAAGTCTATGATGCAGTAGGCTCATCTTTTCTTTACAATCAAATCCTAAAATAACATTTCTATCAGTACAAGCACAAAATTCAGAAGTAAGGCTTTCTTCATCGATTCTATCTGCCCCATAGCCTAGAACATACAGCCCTCTGTTGATTTTCCCAATCTGAACAGGTTTATTGCTATCACAGCCCTAATAAAAACACATTTTGGAATCAAATACAAATTTCCCTTTCATGTCATGAGATAACTTACTAATGGACACCAAATTAAACTTAAATGCAGGCACGAATAAAACATCCTTCAAGGTTATCAAATTATTAATGACAACCTCTCCCATAATTTTCACATATTGAGGGTGACCATCGGGCATTCCAATCGTATGGGGTTTTTCCAGTTCAACATATTTACTAAATAGTTTCAAATCCCCACACATATGGTCGGAAGCACCGGAATCTAGAATCCAATCTAAATTATTAAATATATCATCCTTTTCCACATTCATACTTAAATAATTCATAAATCTCAAGCAAGATGCAGAGTTGAAGGTTTTATCACCAGAATTAAAGCAAGGTGCAGTGTTAAAGTCTTACCACCGAAACCACCATTAGGTGGTTTGTTTGTTTGCTGACTTGTCTTGAGACTGTCTTGGTTCTTGCTGATGTACTCAAACAGTCTGCTCATCTGGTCTCCTGAGAGTATTCCACCAAATGGGTCTCTTTCATCATTTCTCTGATCCTCTTCTCTGGAATCCAGGAGGTTTGAAGCATTCGCAGCACTCCTCTTCATTCTTGGGCTTCTCCATCCCTGAGGGTACCCAATTTTTTGAAAGCATCGATCTTCTGTGTGGCCCATTTTGTTGCAGTGGCTACACTGAATGTTGGTTCTTCTAGGGTTTGAGCTTTGTCCCGGTAGCTACCTTTTCTGCCCTGCTCAGATGCAAATGATAGTGAAGAGGATTCAGAATTTGTGTTCCTGCTGAGGGTCTTTTGTCTCTCTTCTTGGATTAAGTGGGAAAATACCACCCCTATCGACGGAAGAGGGTCTTGCATCAGTATATTCCCTCTGATCACACTA
Organism: Limonium bicolor; assembly: GCA_023374045.1. Lineage (NCBI taxonomy): Eukaryota > Viridiplantae > Streptophyta > Magnoliopsida > Caryophyllales > Plumbaginaceae > Limonium > Limonium bicolor. Next base: position 315,845,067 of record CM041776.1, on the reverse strand, counting down.
TATTTTTCCTCAAGCCCCATCAAGAATTGGATTAATCTTCTAACCCTGATATATTCTTTGAACCCCTTAGTTGCATCACAAGTGCAGCGTTGGCATGTACATGTGGGAATGGTCTTGCTTGCATCGATCTCATCCCATAGAAGCTTGACTTTGGTGAAATAATCGACAATAGTGTCGCTTCCCTGCCTGGTTTGTGAAAGACGACGTTCCAGCTCGTAGAGTTTTGTCCCGTCTGCTCCATCGTACCGTCGACAGAGCTCCTTCCAGATTTCGGCGGCCGTCGGCATGAAAAGGACACTGTCTGCAATTCTTTTCTCCAAGCTCATCAGAAGCCATGCCGTGACCATGTTGTCGCACCTCGTCCATGCCTTCGCCTTCTGTTCTGAATCTGTGGGCTTGGTTACATTTCCGTCTGCAAACCCCATTTTGTTTTTCGCTCCCAAGGCGATGGAGACTTGCATCTTCCAGCAAGGGAAACCACGTCCGTCAAATTTTGTTGCAAGAGCATGACCAGGTTGCTTGGAGTTTGCCAAGAAAAGAGGATCTCCATTGTCGCCAGCGTTTTCTTCCTTTTCGGTGTTAACTTTTGGTGTACCATCCGTCATTTTGTGAGGGAAAAATGAGTGAAAGTGAAAGGTCTGATATAATAAAGGGAAGCGAGAACTTCAAGAAAAAAAGGATGGCGGAAGGGATTTATCAAAACTGCGATGGCGAAACAAGAATGGGGACCTTGACAACTGTAGGCGAATGGACGAGCTTCAGGAATGAGGCGGTGAGGGAAACCTTGACGAAACGATAGTGGCGAATCAAGAACAGTGGCTTCGACAACAGGATGTGAATGAGGATGCTCCAGAAGCGAAACGATGAAAGAAGGCGAGAAATCGGTGACGACGAACAGGAAAAGGATGAAGGATTTACAAAACGATAATGGAGATTACGAACCGAAGCTTGGATTGTGGTGCTCTGATACCATGATAAACTTTGGTCCCGTTACTTCGATTAGTAATCTGCTAAATCCAGAACCCAGAAATCTAGGGTTCGGTGATACAGAGAAGAGAGGATAAACTTTTTCGACTGAAAAACTTAGAGAACAGTACCGGAACAACTTCCCCTAAATACTACAAGACTCAACGGTAAAAAACTAAGCCAACAACGCAGCGTTTCACTACTCAACACAAGCCACAAAAATAAAATAAACCAACATATATAATCGTAACACACCATCTCCTCCAATTATGCTGCCACATGCTCGCTCTCCATCCACCAACAACAACCGCTTCTCATATCTAGCCTCCAATAACTTGCCCCGTCCAGATCTGGTACAAATCCAAAGTATATGTCGACTTTGAATGCTTTGAAGTGCTTGCATGTAGCTTTCAGTTAAACTAGTGCCACTCTAGGAATAATCAACACATCTTTTGTGCTTTTTTTCGGATTTTTTTAGTTGTCTCCTTGTGTTATTGGTCCTAAATGTTGATTTTCCCAAATCTTTGTTATTTTTGTTGTACTCATGGTCAGATGCATAGATCATCCGTTTTTGTTTTTGTTGCTAAAGGTTCGAATCAAGAAAGTCTCCTGTTAAACATTAAGATGTCTGGGGATTCCTCTTGATCGTTTTCACTTTCATGGTCAGATAGTGCCATTGATTACCTAAGCAATATTCTATATAAATCCAGTGCTTCTCGGTAGTAATTTCTAGAACTCTTTGCAAGTCGTTTGTATGTTCTAGGTCCAATTACTAGTTGTATCTTATCTTTGGGTGAAACTATATATAGTCTTCGAAAAAAGTGTGTCGGTATCGTCTATTTCTTCCTGTTGTATCGACATTGGGATGGATTGCAAAACTCTCAAAATTAGGTTATGTATCGTGTTGTTTCATTTTAAATCAAATTTAAAAATAGATCTGAAAATTCACATGGGTCAAAACGAACTCAACTTATAATCATAATAGAATAGTTTCAGTTTCTCATTACGACTAGATAATGTCTAGTGATAGACTATTTAGTCAAGTTTATAATTAGTGATATTATTTATAGTATTTTTATTTACCAAAAATTCAAGTTATAACGAGCTCAAATATTGACATGATGAAAATAATCATTCAAACCTGTTCTATATGGTCTGAGTTCATGTTATTAAAATTCAAACTTAAGAAGGCTACTCTAGACTCTAATGATTGTTGATTGATGATGTCCATTATAATTCTAATGATTCTTATATAATGTTATGGTAGTCATCATGATTACTTGAGAGGAAATATTTTGGAGCTTTATGATTAACTGATTGAAAGAGTGCAATCAAAGGAGGGATATAAATCATGCTTACTCAATAGCCTACAGGAAAAAAAGAGCTCAAAATTATTTACCGTTGCCATGATAGTACATATACGTCGTCAATTGCTTAATTTTTCTATGACTGTACAAAAAAAGAATATTATAGGGTAAGCCCGGTTCAGTCACTAATGACGGGTATCTCACATCATCTTCGATCAGCATTTAGCAACTTAGCCACCGTCAAAAATGAAGTAGCGAGCTATTTCTGATCTGTGACAATAGACCTCATATTCAACACTCCGCCCTGCTCAACTAATTAAGATTATATCTCTTCAAAAAAAAAAAACTAATTAAGATTATACTTGAAAAGAAGTAACTTAGCCACAAACATATGTAATAATCTGTGGCCTCTTTTATTAATTAATGGTCGCTTTCAAAGGATTATATAACTTTTCTATTTTTGTTCTTTTTACTTTGTTTTATTTTTGTAATTATATAATGTATTATAATTATCAATTTTGTGTAAAGTTAGTGTCATAAACTAGTTTGTTAACTAATAAAGGATCTTTATGTATTTTTTTCTATAGCTAAAGTGACATTTTTTAAATTAAAACATAAAGATAATGTTATTTCATGACTCTATATTTTTAATAGTATTTTTAAAATAACCAAAAAGTATCTTAAAATAACCACCAACTTGATACTCTACTGCATGTGCACGTTTATATGCGCGTCCCTGAATGATAGTAGCACACTGATATAGAAAAGTTTTTTTTTTTTGAAATAGATATAGAAAAGTTTTAATGCTGTGCAGCGGTTTGTTTTTTTTTTTTAAGTGTTAATGATGAAATCCTTGCACAAAAAAAAAGTGATAAGATGAAAGTTTTATTTTTCTAAATAAGCAAAAAAAAAAAAACAGATAGAAGTTCTATGTGAAATGCAACATTATTGGGCTGCACAATTTAAGACAGATAGATTGACTCATTCTCACTTGCCTGGGCTTCATTTCATGTTCTTTTATTGAGAAAGATTTCATCTTTCCGGTCCATATATGCGTTTGTTTTTGCAAACAAGTTGATTTGGGCTTTTAGATGAAGGTTGGGCTGTTCTCTCTCTAGGAATATCTCTCTCTCTCTCTCTCTATATATATATATAACTATTCTCCGGGAACATGTCTTTGTTGAACTTATCTTTTGGAAGCCCATTTCGTATGACTCCTCCTTTTGAAAGCATTCTATTTATTACAGAAAAAATAAGTGTTTCTTCCAAAAAAAAAAAAAAGGGAGAGAAGAGGACTACGGTAAGTGTGTACTTGACCATCAACATCTGAAGTCTGAAGTGAACCATCGCTTGTCTATTCTGGTTGACAGTTCAACTGAAAAAGGAAAACAATTAAAGAAAAAATGATTATTCAAGATCAAGAACAAATGAATAACGCATCCAAACCCAGGTCAGATTCTCGAATATCATACCAAACATAAACACACACATACACAATCATATCTCAAGAAAAAAAGAAAAAAAAAGTTTCTTCCGACCCAACCCGCCCCCCTCCATTATTAAGGCCCGGCAAGGATCATGTATGAATAGAAACAAATAATACAGAAAATGATAGTAACACATCATCATTCGCTTCAACCTAAAGAGAGCATCTTACTTTTATTCTTTTATTGCATTATGAAACATCGCCTAGCTGGTGGTGGGTTTGGCAATTATCATCATCATTAGTTTTTTTTGCGGTTTTTTTTTTCATTGCAATATTTAAATTTAGCAGTAGTTCATTCATTTATTTTCTTTCTTTCTCGCACTGCATCTTTTGAAAACAATGAATAATTCTTTGTATTTGATTCAAGTGGTTTCTTCTCTGTAACAATAGCAACTTACTCTTACAGAAAGCCTATCTGTCACAAAATACTAACATAACAAGCTAACTAACTGAAACATCCGTACAGGATATAAAGGGATGTATGGTTTCTCATTACTCCTCCTCAATATCAATGGCGGACCCCATTTAGGATATGGGTGTTAAAATATAAAATTTTATATTTTAAAATAGCATTACTTTTATACAATATTATACACAATTAATCAATGTGCTGATAAATAAATTGAAGCAATAACATTATATAACAAGAAGCTATAATATCTATATGAAAGTAGATTTCTATAACTTTTCATATGTTTTTAAACCTATGAATAACAACATCATTGGGTATAGTATAACACACCTATGAAAAATGTTGTGCCAGCAACTTGAATTCTCCACTGTGATAAAAAATCTTGAATTTTTGGTAATTTGAAAGTCACAATACCATTGAATGTTCCAGTGCACTGTAATGGAAAAAAATAATAAGGTTTGAGATTGTCAAAAGTAGTGCTTTTAAGAAATAAATAACTAAATAGAAAGTACTCGAACAGAAATTTGAAAATACCCACAAGCCTATAACAATATATAAATCTGTAATGTGGTGTGTCAAGTTATTATTATTTTTTGTTTACAAGTATACTGCAAATAACAAAACTAAAAAAAATGATGTGTCATCTGACATAATTTGCTCTCAAGTGGATCCGCCCCTGCTCAAGATGCAGGGCACTAGTGTGGTCGAATCTTGATCATTGGATAAACTAATAAAACCGACGATTGTGTGTCCTATACTCCGGATGAGCTTGTTTTATGAAGAAACTCTTAATCACGAGTTGTGAGTTGCTTAGTGACTAAGTCTGTCAATCGTTGTTCTCTTAATATATGTTGGAGATGTGATCTAACCACTTTGAATTTTCTCTTGAACTAGATGACAATCTAGTTTTATATATTTTATCTGCTCGGAAGGTCGGGGTCTCTAGCTATGTAAATAGTTGTTTGGTAATCACAGTTGACAGTAATAGGAGTGACTTCCTTTACTCCTAGTTCATCCAGCAATCTTGATAGCCAAGTGAGTTCTATTGTAACCCTTGGATCAGTTTTATGACTTCGCAGTAGATAATGCTATTCTTTCTTGTTTCTTGGACTTCCAACTTATTGCAGAACCTCCTAGCAACACAATATGTCCGCTAATGTACAACAGCCAGTCTACATCGCAATAAGCTGTTAGATCAAGGTTGGGCTGGTTATTGAGTAAGTTGCATTGTCTGATAGTTCCCTTGATATATCTTAGTAGATGTATTGAGGCATCTATACCTTCTATCGTTGGCTTCTTTAGAAACTGACTTAGATGTTGACTAGATATGAAATATCAAGTCTGGTATTACAAATGAAGTTTATCCTTCCTATGAGGTGCGTGTAATGAGTACGATCTGGTAGGATGTCTACCTAGTTGGGCTTCAGTTTGCCACATGCTAGTAAAGGGATAGGTAAACCTAGTTGCTTGGCAAGTCTTCTTACTGAAAGATTGTACTTGATTTTTTTTTATACCAAAAGCACATTATGCAAAACGAAGTTATTGCCTTATTTTACATCTCCATGTTTTCTAACAATTTGAACATGACCATCATGCATAGTGATTTCGCGCTTTTCAACAGATTGTTTAGATCTAGAAACATGCTTTTATCACTGCATATATGTTCTGATGCCTCTGTATCAATAATCCAATTCTTATCTTTATAACTCTTTATTTGGCCTATAAGACAGAAAACAGTTTGCCATCTAGATTGGGTCTTACCAGCAAACAACATCATGCTGATCTTGTAGCACAACCTATCACTAACATTACCACTTTTGAGGTTCATCCTACTCCCACCCACATACTCCACTATTGTATGAGTTTGTTCCAAAGGTTGACATTTATTTACAACCTAAATGGAACAGAAAAACTACCGATGATGAGTTGATAGAAATATTTCCATTAGCATTACAATCAAATGCATATCAAGTTAAGAACAAAAACTTAAGAGATTTATACTAGTATGATTAGTACTGATTTCACCTTAAAGCATTTGGATAAGTAGGAGAGGGATTGGAAATAAGTGAACAAGTTTCTTCTATTGGAAGTAGTTTGAGATCAATTTTTAGTTATTGAACATAAAGATGGGAAGTTTTGGGCAAACTAGAACATGATTCCCTATCTGAAGCACAGTAAAGAAATATTGTGTCTTTGTAAACCTTCCCTAACTCGCAATTTAATTCCTTATTAATACTGCCAAAGATATAATGTTTGATGACAAAGTGATTTGATGATTTGAATTACTTGGTTGATGAGATGTGGCTTTTTATGGATGATCTTTAGATATGAATTGTGATACTATCTCTTTAATACCATGTGTGTCTTATTAGGCCATAGTTTCAAGGTCTCAGCACTCATTCCCACCCACTCTAAATTTTGAGAGCTTTCTCCTTTCATATCTAGCGTGAATGTAATTAGTTAAACAGACTATAAAACCTAACCATTGAGATATCATCAATCCGTTTGTTAGTTTTTGATAAATGCATTGATCGTATGGTTCATATGCTTTAGAGCGCATTCATTGGTGAGATACAACGCGGAATGCATTTGTATAAATACAAACCTAGAGAACCATCCTATTCCTATATCAGCTTTAGTTGGTACTAATCCATGACAGTTTGACACTTATTCCAAAAAAAATTCAAAAGTGGATTAATGTGTGTGGAGAGGAACGGGCCTTAAACCCACGACTTAGAATCCTGCATACACTATTTTAGCAACGAAGCTACAATTACCTTACCTTTTTTTACTAAGTTATGTTCTGCTTCTACATACTACATTCGTTTCGAATATTGCACCAACCATACTTTTAAAAATAGTCCCGCTTTATCCAGCTTAACAACATCTGGGATATTTTGATTGTGTTTGAATCGGATAAAAAAAATCGGGACGAATCAGATGGTGGTTCCGTGCCTGAGGCCGCCCGACCCCATTGTCACGGCCAAGTGATTACGCACCAAATATTCCACACACTTTTTTTCTTTGGTTAATAAAGTCACAGGCTGTGAGAAAGAAAGAAAGAAAAAGGGGTCATGAGTTTGGTGGCCGTTGATGATGACAAATCAAAAATTATTTAACGTGATGGGATGTGGGTTCAACCATTTCATTCAACCCAGCTTTTACAATATGCTCTCCGGTCCCTAATTAACCGTGTGGTTCATTGATTTTAATACTCCTTCCTTCCGGCTCTATATTGATTTTTTCAGCACTATAATTAAGGTTGTCCTTATATTTTATATATTTTAAATCATTTAAAAGGATTGATAGAGAAATTTAATTTTATAATAAATATGTTTATAGATCTATATGAGTGGAAAAATGCAGAATATAGTTTATAATCTTCCGTCCCTGATTGACCGTCCTGTAACATTTGGAATGTCGTTTGACTTCAACTTTTACATATAAGATAAATTAAATTTTGAAAATTTAAGTTTTTGCATATTATTCTTACATGATAAACTAATGTTACAAATTTAGTTTTATATAAAATATTTAATCTTAATATACTTAATATTGAAGTGGAAAAACGTCACCATAAAGCAAACATGACGGTCATCATGGACGGAGGGCAAGTATAATACTATATAATTAAAACAATAACGATCATGAGATCAACGCTTGTTGTGGACTGTTCCAAACTGGTGAATGTCTGTGTGTGATCCAAGAGGATTGTGATGCCAGTTCGAATAATACTCTTTCATTTCAAGTGGAAGAAGCAAAAATCGAAAAGCAGATAGAAAGCTGATCAAAAGCAAACCATTTTTTCTTTCAAACAAAAAAGCAAACCATTTTTTAAATAAGGGAGAAAAGAGGTACTGTATCTTTTTAAGAAGCAAAAAAGTACAAAAAACCCACACAAAGATGAAGAACAAAAGGAGATCAGGTCAGAAAATAGCTGTTATTTGCTTTAAAGCCCATCTGTCTATGTCCAAACACAGCACAGAGTGTCACAGAGCTCACAACACACATACACACACCATCAACATCAACCTCTCCAAAACTTCCCACTTCAATTGTTCCTTCTCAAACATCCTCCAGAAAAAAGACACGCAAACAAGTCGTCCATCTTCTTCTGATAAGAGCTCCAGATTGTCTGAGAATATAATCTGACATTTCAGACGGACATAACCAACAACGATGAAGAAGGCAAGGTCGGTGCGGCACCATCAACCGATCTATTAGTATGTTTTCCATCACGAGCCCAACTTGCACTCATGCCAAAACCCATCTGTAGTCCAGCACGGCCAACGAAGCTTCAAAGCGCTACCATAACCACCATCTTAAGAAACTCACCGGACTCGGAACCGCAGCCGCGAGCCCACTTTTATGGACGAGACCAGTTACAAACAATCAAACGAGCACCGGAAATGATCATCATCATGAGGAGATGTCTTCAGAACCGACTTCGCCGAAAGTGACATGCGCTGGGCAGATCAAAGTCCGGCCTAGAGGAACAGGAGCTGCAGCAGCAAATTGCCGGAGCTGGCAATCTGTGATGAAGAGATTGAGAGAATACATAATGGTGGGAGTGGGAGTAAGAAAAGGGAGATGGGTACGAGTAAGAAGATGAGTAATTGGGGGAAAGATGCGATGCAATTCTTGACTTGTTTACGAAACCTCCGGTTGATTTCAGGTGTTTTGGGTCGTTTCTGGGCAGGATATGTTGTCGGATGACGACGAAGAAGAAGATGACGATGACGATGATGATGATAATGATGAGGGGAAAGGGGAGAATCGGGTGGGGAATTCTGATGTGGAGGAAGAAGAGGGATCGAGAGCTGTGTTTTCGAAATGGTTTATGGTGTTACAAGAGAATGAAGATAATCAAATGTGTGATTCAATTGAGAAAAGGAAAAATTCGGAGGAGGAATCTGTTGTTGTTGTGCCACCAAAGAATGCTTTGTTACTGATGAGGTGTAGATCTGCACCAGCTATGAGTAGATTAGAAGAGAAACAAAATCAGTTGCAGCAGTTGCAGAAATCAGACAAGGATGAACAAGAAGAAAAAGAAAGTACTGAACAACGAAGAAGAAGAAAAAAGTGGAGGTGAAGAAGGAGAGGGAGACATTAGCGATGGTGATGAATACGATCCTAATTTCTATGAATTATCATCAGATATAGCAAAAGAAACATGGCTTGTTGATGGATTCATGACAATGGATGCTGCTGTATATTATCATCATCATCTGTCCGGTGTAATAGTTTGAAGAGATGGTGATTTTTTTTTTTTTTTTGCAACAACATCCCTTCCTTCCTTCTTCCCATCCTTGGATTTTCAAATGTTCATTCTTTTCATCTTTTAAATTGCTCTTTTAATTTCTCAAACCTGCTCTTTTAATCTCTGATTGATTGTGTTTTAGTATTCTGAAAGTATATAGTTGGGGGGGTTTGTATATTCTTATCAAACCATGTCATTGGAAATGAATATTAGTGATGTTTTTCTCTTTTTAGGAGTGTGTAAGATGGGCCCATCGATCTGTAAAGTTGGGCCCCTGCTTTGCTTTGCTTCTTTTACTTTACGTTAATCAAAATGATGACTCTGAGTTGCCAACTAATTCGCTGCAATTTGCAAATGGTCATGTGCTTTCCGAGCGAGGTTTACTACCCCAGGCACCACCTCTGTTTTTTGCTTGAAAGCAAAGCAGCAATAACCAAAAAACTCCCGTTATTTTAAAAAACAAGAACAAAAAAAAAATGCCGGATGGCAATGGACTCACTGTGAGGGTGTGTGTATTATGCTGCTTAAACGAGTTTAATGTCGGATTGGGCTTTTATGACCAGCCCCAAAAGACTTTTCTTCCCTGTTAATTTTGACGGGCCCCTTCTTGCGTCTAGGCTTTAGCCCACGACAGAACTCCGGAATCAGATGGGTAATTGGAAACAAATTGGTGGGCAAGTAATGTTGGTGCAATGAGTTAGAGTCTATGAGACATCTATTTATTAGTGTCACGGTACATATTTATATAATTTTTTTGAAAGAAGGTACATATTTATATAATTGTAGAAAGATGATGGCATGGGTGAGCGGTAGGGCTTTGGGATCTTAAAAGAAGGATGCAGCGTGTTGCAAATCAGTTTTCTCTTAGCTATGTGCACTAGTAATGATATTGATATATTTGTGATATATTTGATCACTTATATATATATCATATTGAGTTGGTTGTTGTTTAAGTCTTGTTTAAGTTTTATATAGGTCTGTGTTCTGCTCCAATAACATATAATCGTATATAAAAAATCAAAACAAAAATAGTCATAAGTATGCTTAAACGAATAGAGCTAAGGATTCTTCTACTTTTCTCTAGTGTAATTTAATACTCCCTCCGTTAATTAATATTTACCGTTTTAGGTTGTGATTCTTGTTAAAAAATATGTGTCATTCTAGCTTTTTGACATACATTTTTCCACTTTTAACCCTACTATTCAACATAAAAGTAATTATTATTTAGATGGAAAAGTACCGCGTCATTTTTCTACTTTTCTTAATAAGTCTGCAAGTTTCTAAAATGACAAATATTGTTGAAGGACGGAGGAGTACTTATTTAGATCTAGTTTCTCAGGTTCCGTTCTCAAAATGGATTATGGCTGCGTTCGGGTGGGTTGTTTTGTGATTGTTTTGGTCTGGCTGTTTTGTGGTTGTTTTATATATGGCAGTATATTATTGGAGTAGAACGTAGGACCCACGTGGGTCCACATGGGGACCACACCCAAAACAGCCATAAAAAGGCGTCGACCGAACGAAGCCTATATAATCTCGAGTAGATTATTGATCTACTAAAAAAGCTGCTCGTCTTCACATCATCTACCCTTGAAGCACAACTTTTTTAAAAAAAAATGGATGATGATGATTACAATAATGGTCCCACTACTAACTTGTGAGCTTCATCTCCACCCTATAATCTGGGTTGAGAACGGAGTTACTTGTTTGCTCAATCCAGAGTAATAAGATGAAAGCATGATGGTCTTTGGACAGGGAATTTATTCCACTACGATTTTGAACATCGGTATGCTCACATAAGTTGGGTTTTGATCCAAAACGAAGGATTGAGAGATTAACAACAAAGGAGAATGAACCATTAATAATGATGTGCGCTGTCTTTCTTACTCGGGTGAAGGACAAAGATAATGATCATATAGCTTATCAATGGGTGGATGGGTCGGGCCTTAAAAGAAATTTAAGCCTGCTAGATTTGTTCTTAATGTCCAAATCCGATTTTTTCATGGCGGACTTTGTTCCGGTTTGTTCCACTTGTATGTTCTCGGCAGACTTCAAGCACTTGAGTTTTAGTTAGAAGGCATGTTAACTCCCGTTGTTGAGATAAAAAAAAAAGTCATGAATTTATGTGCATGTAGGGCTTCCTTTTGGACTGTGGGTCGCCTCTTCTTGACTACGTACCATCAACACAGGTTATGTAATACTACTATTCTATTAGTGGTACAATTTGTATTAAAATAAATTCCAGTGAGATTATTAGAAATGACAAAAAACATATTATTTTTTCGACAAAAAAAAACATGTTATTTTTATCAAAGTTACTAAAGCATCAATCATGTTATTGAACAAACCAAATATACAAAATTCAGGTTAACAAGTAACAATGTCAATTAGTAATTTAAAGTAAATTGATCTTATTGTGTTGATGTTTTCAGAGATAAATAATGGAAATGCATAATAAATCAAAGTATAATTAAAATAGACAATGCTAAGCAGGAAAATAATATAATTAACATATATGAGAAAAACAACAAAATAAAAATTTAGAAGAGAAAATAAAGAAATTGTCTACATTAAAGAGTTTCATAAACTAAATCACATTTAATATTATCAACACAAAGGGTATTAAACCCCATAATCAAACAAATTTATCTTTAATTTTTAAAACCTCGTGCAATAATTTAATGCTTTGGGGTTATAAATCCTAGTACTATGTGTCGTTTATAAGGATATGTGGAAAAAGAGAAAGGGGAGAGATTTTGGGCCATGTGTTAGGTTGCCTCTGCCGCTTACCTCCTACTTTCATTTCTTAAATTTGAATTTTGAGGAAATTGCATATCATTAATCAGAATCTCCATGACGAATAATGTGGATGCGCATATCACACCTTCAATTATCACTCTTTCAATATAAAATTACTTACCGCTATTTCTTTTTTTTCTTTCTAAAATCCATCGCCTTTCCATTCATTAAAAACAGAAATACAAAATCGCATCAACAACACCCCAAAGACATCTCTGCAAAATTGGTAACCATAAACAAGTTTAACGAAAACTAGTACGTTAATCACTCCATTTCCCCCTAATGGGAATCCTACTTTTAGTAAACAACAAACTCACAATCCAACCTAATTGTATCAGAAACACATGATCAATCAACCATAGATCTTGATGGAAGCTAATAGACTTGATAAGAAAAGATACATCTCTTAATATGAATATCTTTGACAAGCATTGTCCATATTAAGGTCAGATACAACAAAATCACTCTTGAAGCAGCATTGTTCAGTTTCGTCGCAAGCTTTAACGTATCCACAGACTTGAGAGTCAACAACTTTTCCCATCAGTTCACCAAGAACTCAACCAGATCAAGGCCACAAAACCACCCGTCACGCATCACCACCACATCTCCAAAAGGATTAAACACCGACAAAACAAAAGGGGTATCTTATCCCATAAGATTTCTAGGGACATTATGGTCATACCCCACTCTAGGCAAGGCCACCACCTAAGGACATTATGCTAGGTGACCCTAGGTGATCCTCAAGGACGCCTTCAAACTGAGAGTCAAGAGTTTCCTTTACCTCATAGGCATCGACCAACTTCGTTAGGACATTAGTCTTTTCCTTCATAGTTTCATCAGCAAACATGTTTGAGACCGATGAAAGCACCCAAGGAAGGAGAAGAGCTACTTCTAACTGCAGCAACTGCCCATCAGACCAGGAATCTTCTCAACACTCTTTAGATTTTTATCCCAAATTACCCACCCAGAATTGACGAGCCCAACTTTCAACCATGGACCATATTGGCAATCGCACCATCCCTCTTATCCTCACATTCTCTTGACCCATGAGTGAATATTTCACATATAAAGCTTTAAGTCAAAAAGTTTTCATAAGTAAGCCAGAATTTATAATTCATCCCGGCCGCCATGCAAATAGTAAGACATCCACCAAAACTCATACTCGAGAAAATCACTCGACTTTGTATCACCCTCTTTATCATATAAAATAATACGATCAGTATTGTTCACCAAATCTATGGGCAATTTCCATCTTATAGAATACAAAAGGAACACCATGAACGTGGAGCCAGAACGGAACCCACCAAAAAACATGGTCTCTAGGAGTTTGTTTTTTCTTTTTCCACCTTTTGCATGGCTAACAGACAACTATCAAAGGATCAAAGTTCTCGTCGAGTGACTATCTTCATATCTTCTTGGTTTCAGAATTGAAAGAAAAACAAACCTCTCCGACTTTCTTGACCTTCAATTTGTTCTCCACTTTTCATACTTTTCCCATGGTGAGCTGAACAACTTCAGAAAGAGCGAGCATTGAAAAGAAGTGTTTCCCAAAAAACAGAGATCAAAATTAATTTCTTATGAATCTGTGGGATATCATCCAGAGAAATTTGAGTTTGTTCCTCTTTTGTAAGGGAAATCGCTCACACTCCCTGATGAGATCTTCGAGAGAGTTGTTTGGGATGACATAATGAGACAAAGGGATGCATTCTAATTACAAGACATCTTTCTCTTAGTTTTTGAATACATCAAAATAAAGAGGAAATTTCTTGTACGAGGAAACAAAAAGGCACAATTTTTTGGGGGATTGTAATTGGATCATAACCATCACTCAATACTAGCCATCCTTTGTCGTGGAGTTAGAGCAACAGAGAAATCATGTTTTTAGGATCAATTCCCTTTCAGCGAAAAAATGGACACGACAATCTAGATAAAAAGAGGACAAGTGTTAAATAATGATTGGTTTCTTTTTCTAGTAGGGCCCAGAACCGCTCTGACAGTTTGAGCTTTAAGTGAAAACCTACGTTTAAAATCTCCATAGATTAATGACATTGTCGAACGGACCCTATAATCGAGAGGGATGCTAATTGACCTTTCGCTTGCCGCAAGTAACATGAAGAAGTGCAAAGGTCGGTAAGTGAAAAATATCAAACAAAATTACCTCTCGCCAAAAAGAGAAAAAAAATATTATTATCATCATATGTATGTCTTGAGAGAGACGCGCGATGTTATAACCCAAGATTTGGTTATATTTTATTTCGTCACAACTTACTCTTAGGTTGGTTTAATCTTAATTCAGGACATGGAAGTCTTTTGGATTAAAGTCAGGGGCGTGGAGGTCTTTCGTTATTTATTTTCTGGTAAGGGTTTTGTTTTATCAATTAAGGGATATTAAGGCTTCTCTTATCGTGATGTTAATCACGTTCTATTCAAACCCCTTTTTCCCGATCAGTTTCTCAGAGACGTGTGCCTTCCTTCTTCTCTCTCTCTCTCTCTCTCTTCACGTTTGCTCTTCATCAATCTGTCCAAGTGCTGCTGATTGGAGACTTGACTACTGTTGTGAATTCTCTTTGCCTCACTGTTCTCTTCGCAATGTTTGTATATCGTTTGGTAGCGTTGCTATTAAGTTTGGAGAACTCCTCAATCCCTAATTCCCTTCTCTACAATCTGATTGTGAACCAGTAATCCTCCGACGTCTGCGTCGATCTCTCCTCCGCTGTGGATTGCTGCTGTGTCTCTTATATCGTATTCAGGTGAGGGGTTCAATTCCGTTCCGTTTCAGTTTTGGTGTTGTGGTCAGTTCTGATTGAGAGTGTCTCTGCGTTGTGTTCAGAATTCAGTGTTTTGGTTGGCATCCTTGGTCTGCATTTCGGGATTCTGCGTGGTTGGGTGCTGCTGTTCTGATTCAAGATTCGTCTGTCAATAATTGAGGTAGGTGGCTGATGGATTCGATTAGTGTGTTCAGCCTTGGGGCGTTTCGAATTCTGGTTTCTAGTGTGTGATCTGCTTCTGCGTTGTGTTTGTGAATCAGTCCGTTTGCGTTTTTGAATAATTACAAACCCCCAGGTTGTTTTCTACAAATGTATGATGTTTTGACATTGTTTTAATGCCTCTGATTGTGTAAAATCGCCTCTGTTCTCTGTGTTTTTCGGCGTGTCCGAACTTCTGTCCGACATTGAACTTTCGGACATCCCTTAGCGCTTTAATTTTCTGAAGTTTTCGCTATGTCCGAACTTCCGTCCGAGCTTTGAAGTTCGGACACAGCCTTCTGTATTCTCTGATTTTGTCTCGACTGTGTCCGAACATGGATGTCCGGACACAAGTTCGGACTCTGCGCGTGTCTGATTTCCGAAGAACGTCCGAACATCTGTCCGACCTTTGATGTTCGGACACCTCTGTCTCTTCTACTGTTTTGAAGTTTGACCTGTGTCCGAACTTCGTAGTTCGGACACATGTTCGGACATCTGTCTGTTTCGACTTCTGAGTCTCGACTTGTGTCCGAACATTGATGTCCGGACACAAGTTCGGACATGGTACTGTTTTGACCATAACTTGCTCGTTTGAGCTCTGTTTTGACTTCCGTTTGCGGGGTTGGATTCCCCTTCTGATTTCCAAGCCATATATGTGCTTTCTGGTGCCTTTGGTGCACATATGCTTATCTAATTTGAGCTTCTGTTTTGGGACCTAGTTATCTCTGTGTCTGAGCCTTTGGATGGCTGGTTCGCTGTCTCGTAGCGCGCTATGTAGGATCCTTCTGTTCACGGGTGATGTTCCCCGTTCTGTTCACGGGTGTTTACACTTGTTCTGTTTACGAGTGAGGTTTCCTCGTTCTGTTCACGAGCTGGTTGCTCGTTCTGTCTGTATGCTGTGATCGCTAGTGTCCCACTCTGTTTTCTGCTTCTGTGTCTGCTTCTGACTCTGTTTAGTCCTCTAACGTATGGACTTCTGTTCTACTTTTCTGACATGCTTTTGGGTTCCTTTGATTCTTCTGATTTGTCAACATTCTATAAATGTTTTGAGCATGCTGGTTGATGAAGTTTGTCATCTACTGGGCATAGTTGTGTGCTCATTCCCCTACTTTATCTAACATTGCAGATTGATCAGCGAGGGTCACTTTGCAGCTCTGGAGTTTAGTTCATTTTGTTATTGTTTCGTTGAGACTTGTATTTGAATTTGAGCCTTTGGGCCTTTGTTAGCTTCCGCTTCTGATATTAGTTGGTGGGTTCTGTAATACTTTTGGGATGTTGCGACATCATCTTGATTATACTTTATTTAAGTATTCTGTTTTGGGCCTTATTTGCTTATTTGCGTTTGAATATTAGAGCCTTGCGTTATTAAGTAATAATACGCGGCGTGTAATACCCCTAACTCCTAGGCCAGTGTTTGGGGGTGTTACATTTAGTGGTATCAGAGCTCTGGGTTCTAATCTGCTGGGATTTTAAGTTAGCCAGTCAGTCAGAAACGTCAGTGTTAGTGTCTGAGTCACTGCCTGCTGTTGGACTTTCAGAATGCCGCCAAGAAGAGCAACGAACCCTCCAGGAAATGTGGCTGATGCTGTTCAGCAGTTCATGACGCAGCTCATGCAGACCATGGCTGCAGGGAGTGGTCCAGCTGGAGGAGGACCAGCTGGCGGAGCAGGCCCAGCTGGGGCGGATGCTGGAGGAGAAATGTGAAGGCGCTTCAGGAGTTCATGAAGCTGAAGCCGCCGTCGTTCGATGGGGCAGGAGACCCCCAGGAGGCCAGTCACTGGCTGTCAGAGGTGGAGGAGGATTTGCTGCGTGTGATGGGCTCTGAGGAGGAGCAGAAGGTCGACTTTGCTACTTTCCTTTTTAAGGCCGAAGCCAAGGAGTGGTGGAGGTCAGTGATGGGGAGATTCCCACAGCCTTGGACGTGGGAGCAGTTCACTGGGGAGTTCAACAAGCAGTTCTACCCCGACGTTTATAAGGACCAGCGCATTCTGGAGTATAACCGACTACGCCAGGGTCGGGATATGAGTGTGGAGGAGTACGTCAGGAAGTTCATCAGCCTGTCGAAGTTTGCACCTGAGCCTGACGAGCATAGGAAGGCCAGGAAGTTTGAGAGTGGCCTGAGGCCTGACATCCGTTCTGCTGTGACGCCTCTGCGTCACAAGACCTTCAGGGACGTTGCTGATGTCGCCCTGTTGGTAGAGGCCGACTTGAGAGGTCGCCAGTCTGGAGGGAAGGACCAGAAGAGGAAGAGAGGTCCGACGAGAGCGATAGGAGGGATCAGTCTGCTTCTCAGAAGAAGCAGTCTACTGGAGACCGAGCTGGAGACCGCTCTGGGGACCGTTCGCGAGATAGAGGTGGTTCGTCTTCGTCAGCTCCTGCTCCGAAGTGCCAGGTCTGTGGCAAGTTTCACAGAGGTCAGGACTGCTACAGGAAGTCTGGAGCCTGCTTCAAGTGTGGGTCCATAGGACATAGGATAGCTGACTGCCCTCAGGCCGAGAGGAGCAGAGGTAGCTCTGGAGGTAGAGCTGGTGAGTCTGCTTCAGGGTCCAGAGATCGAGACCGGGCTGAGCAGAAGAAGCCCCAGGGCCAGGCCAGAGTGTACGCGATGGCTGGGAGAGAGAGACCGATCGACTGACAGAGTTGTCACAGGTATTCTCCAGCTGTCTTCTCGTTCTTTTTTCTGCTTGTTTGACTCTGGAGCCACCCACTCTTTTATTTCTGCTGAGTTAGTGGGTGAGCTCGGTTTGCCTGTTGTGCCTCTGGGTGTGGAGTTGTGTGTGCATAGTCCATTAGTTAGGGACTCTTCTATGCTTCTGAACTCTGTTTGTAGAGATAGTCCTGTGTTAGTCAGAGATAGGACTCTGTTCGCTAACCTCATCCCTATGGAGATGACTTCTTTTGATGTGATTCTGGGCATGGATTGGCTTGCTGCGCACCATGCCCACATTGATTGTGCTGCTTCGAGAGTCACCTTTGAGGAGCCGGGTCAGCCCCGCCTAGTTGTAGCAGGGAATGGACTCCCGTGCTCGCCGCCAGTGATATCAGCCATGCAGGCGTTTCGTTTCCTGAGGAAAGGATGCCAGGGATATCTCTGTGCTACATCCCTGAGGTTCGCAAGGATGCGAAGTTTGAGGACATTCCAGTAGTCAGAGACTTCCCAGATGTGTTCCAGGATGATGTACCTGGGCTTCCCCCTGTCAGAGAGGTGGAGTTCTCGATCGAGCTCGCACCTGAGACTCAGCCGATCTCTAAGGCCCCATACCGCATGGCACTGCTGAGTTAAGGAGTTGAAGGTCCAGTTACAGGAGCTGGATAAGGGCTTCATCCGCCCTAGTGTGTCGCCTTGGGGAGCCGGTGTTGTTGTTAAGAAGAAGGACGGTAGCATGCGTTTGTGCATTGACTACAGGGAGCTCAACAAGGTTACCATTAAGAATAGGTATCCTCTCCCGCGCATTGATGACTTGTTCGACCAGTTAGCAGGAGCTAAGGTGTTTTCGAAGATCGATCTGAGGTCCGGTTATCATCAGCTGAGGATTAAGGCAGACGATGTGCCTAAGTCCGCCTTCAGGACTCGTTATGGACATTACGAGTTCCTAGTGATGCCATTCGGTCTGACGAATGCGCCTTCTGTGTTTATGGATATGATGAACCGGGTGTTCAAACCCTTTCTGGATCAGTTCGTCGTGGTATTTATAGATGACATCTTGGTGTATTCCAAGAGTGCCGAGGAGCACGAGGAGCATTTGAGGACCGTTCTCCAGACTCTGAGGGAGAAGGAGCTGTACGCGAAGCTGAAGAAGTGTGAGTTCTGGCAGGATCAGGTGGTATTCTTGGGACATGTGGTCTCTAAGGATGGTATCTCTGTGGATCCGGAGAAGATTAGGGCTATTACTGAGTGGGCCAGGCCTACTAATGTTGGAGAGATACGTAGCTTCCTTGGACTAGCGGGCTACTATCGTAAGTTTGTGGAGGGCTTCTCCAAGCTCGTGATCCCTTTGACTCGTCTGCTGCAGAAGGATGTGAAGTTAGTTGAGTGGAGTGAGGCATGTGAGCGGTGTTTTCAGGAGCTGGAAGAAGAGGTTGACGTCTGCGCCGATTCTGACCCTTCCAGAGGGTAATGAGGGTCTGGAGGTTTTCTGTGATGCGTCCCATAAGGGACTTGGGTGTGTGCTGATGCAGCATGGGAAGGTAGTAGCATATGGCTCTCGTCAGTTGAAGCCATATGAGAAGAACTATCCGACCCACAACCTGGAGTTAGCTGCTGTGGTGTTTGTTTGTTGAAGATTTGGAGGCATTACCTCTATGGAGCGGCGTGCAAGGTTATACGGACCACAAGAGCCTCAAGTATCTGTTCACTCAGAAGGAGTTGAACTTGAGGCAGAGGAGGTGGCTGGAGTTGCTGCACGATTACGATCTGGAGATCCTCTACCATCCTGGTAGGGCGAATGTGGTTGCTGATGCGCTCAGTAGGAGGGGTCCATCTGGGACCGTTGTGCTTTGTCTGGTGTGCAGAGGTCTGCTCTTGAGTTGCAGCGTATGGGTATCTGGGTCGTCCGTCCAGAGAGGTCCGGGATGTTAGCAGCGTTGCAGTTCAGCCTACCTTGATCGACCGGATCAAGGCCAGTCAGGAGCTCGACGTCAGGTTGTGTAAGATCAGAGAGAGTTTGTCTGCTGGTCAGGAGTCCGAGTTCAGAGTTTCAGAGGATGGTTGTCTGAGATTCAGAGACCGTGTTGTGTGCCGGCAGACGACGCCTTGAGGCGGGAGATTATGCAGGAGGCTCATGGAGCTCCGTACTCGGTACACCCAGGGGGTGTGAAGATGTACCGGGACCTACGTGAGACATTCTGGGGAGTAATATGAAGAGGGACATCTCCGACTTTGTATCCAGATGTAGGACCTGTCAGCAGGTCAAGGCAGAGCATCAGAGACCAGCTGGTTTGCTTCAGCCTCTTCCCGTTCCGGAGTGGAAGTGGGAGAGCGTCGGTATGGACTTCGTTATGGGACTGCCTAAGACTCCGAGGGTTTTGATGCGGTTTGGGTTATCGTGGACCGGCTCACGAAGAGCGCTCACTTCTTGCCTGTCAGGAAGACCTTCAGTTTGCACCGCTTGGCTCAGTTATATGTGGATGAGATAGTGCGTCTGCACGGAGTTCCAGCTTCGATGTGTCTGACAGAGATCCGAGGTTCGTGTCCAGATTTTGGCAGAGCTTGCATCAGGCTTTGGGGACGAAGTTGTCTTTCAGTTCAGCTTACCATCCTCAGTCAGATGGTCAGACAGAGAGGACGAATCAGGTCCTTGAGGACATGCTCAGAGCATGTGTGTTGGACTTCGGGGGCAGCTGGGATCAGCACGTTGCATTAATTGAGTTCGCTATAATAACACCTTCTAGACTAGCATCGGGATGGCTCCGTTTGAAGCCTTGTATGGTAGGAGATGCAGGTCACCCATCTGTTGGGACGACCTGAAGGAGAGAGCCGTGATTGGTCCAGACTTGGTTCAGGATGCTGTGGGCAAGATTCAGTCTATCAGAGAGCGTTGCTTGTGGCTCAGAGTCGTCAAAAGAGCTACGCCGATCAGAGGAGGCGACCTCTAGAGTTTGAGGTGGGCGACCATGTGTATCTGAAGGTTTCTCCAGTTCGAGGAGTTGTCCGGTTTGGGAAGAGAGGCAAGCTTAGCCCTCGCTTTGTGGGTCCTTTTGAGATCCTGAGAGGATCGGACCGGTTGCCTACCGTCTAGCTTTGCCACCGTCATGGCTGGTGTTCACTGTGTGTTCCATGTGTCTATGCTGAGGAAGTATATTCCGGACCCGTCTCATGTGATCGACTTCAGTCCGCTTCAGTTGAGGGAGGACTTCACGTTTGAGGCAGTTCCTTTGAGGATTTTAGCGCGGGATGTCCGCAAGCTCAGGAGTAAGACCATGCCCTTGGTGAAGGTGCAGTGGTCGGGTCAGTCGGAGGAAGAGGCGACCTGGGAGGTCGAAAGCGAAGTGCGTTCTAAGTTCCCCGCCCTCTTTTCGAGCAGTAGGTATGTTTTAATTTCGAGGACGAAATTCTTTTAAGGGGGAGGTGATGTTATAACCCAAGATTTGGTTATATTTTATTTCGTCACAACTTACTCTTAGGTTGGTTTAATCTTAATTCAGGACATGGAAGTCTTTTGGATTAAAGTCAGGGGCGTGGAGGTCTTTCGTTATTTATTTTCTGGTAAGGGTTTGTTTTATCAATAAGGGATATTAAGGCTTCTCTTATCGTGATGTTAATCACGTTCTGTTCAAACCCCTTTTTCCCGATCAGTTTCTTAGAGACGTGGTGCCTCCTTCTCTCTCTTCTCTCTCTCTCTCTCTTCACGTTGCTCTTCATCAATCTGTCAAGTGCTGCTGATTGGAGACTTGACTACTGCTGTGAATTCTCTTTGCCTCGCTGTTCTCTTCGCAATCAGGTTTGTATATCGTTTTGGTAGCGTTCTTCAGTTGGAGAACTCCTCAATCCCTAATTCCCTTCTCTACAATCTGATTGTGAACCAGTAATCCTCCGACGTCTACGTCGATCTCTCCTCCGCTGTGGATTGCTGCTGGTCTCTTATATCGTATTCAGGTGAGGGGTTCAATTCCGTTCCGTTTCAGTTTTGGTGTTGTGGTCAGGTCTGATGAGAGTGTCCTGCGTTGTGTTCAGAATTCAGTGTTTTGGTTGGCATCCTTGGTCTGCATTTCGGGATTCTGCGTGGTTGGCGCTGCTGTTCTGATTCAAGATTCGTCTGTCAATATTGAGGTAGGTGGCTGATGGATTCGATTAGTGTGTTCAGCCTTGGGGCGTTTCGAATTCTGGTTTCTAGTGTGTGATCTGCTTCTGCGTTGTGTTTGTGAATCAGTCGTTTGCGTTGTTGAATAATTACAAACCCCCAAGGTTGTTTTCTAAAATGTATGATGTTTTGACATTGTTTTAATGCCTCTGATTGTGTAAAATCGCATCTGTTCTCTGTGTTTTTCGGCGTGTCCGAACTTCTGTCCGACCGTTGAAGTTCGGACATGCCCTTCTGCGCTTTAATTTTCTGAAGTTTTCGCTGTGTCCGAACTTCCGTCCGAGCTTTGAAGTTCGGACACAGCCTTCTGTATTCTCTGATTTTGTCTCGACCTGTGTCCGAACATGGATGTCCGGACACAAGTTCGGACTCTGCGCGTGTCTAATTTCCGAAGAACGTCCGAACATCTGTCCGACCTTTGATGTTCGGACACCTCTGTCTCTTCTACTGTTTTGAAGTTCGACCTGTGTCCGAACTTCGTAGTTCGGACACATGTTCGGACATCTGTCTGTTTTCGACTTCTGAGTCTCGACTTGTGTCCGAACATTGATGTCGGGACACAAGTTCGGACATGGTACTGTTTTGACCATAACTTGCTCGTCTGAGCTATGTTTTGACTTCCGTTTGCGGGGTTGGATTCCCCTTCTGATTTCCAAGCCATCTATGTGCTTTCTGGTGCCTTTGGTGCACATATGCTTATCTGTATTTGAGCTTCTGTTTTGGGACCTAGTTATCTCTGTGTCTGAGCCTTTGGATGGCTGGTTACGCTGTCTCGTAGCGCGCTATGTAGGATCCTTCTGTTCACGGGTGACGTTCCCCGTTCTGTTCACGGGTGTTTACACCTGTTCTGTTTACGAGTGAGGTTTCCTCGTCTGTTCACGAGCTGGTTGCTCGTTCTGTCTGTATGCTGTGATCGCTAGTGTCCCACTCTGTTTTCTGCTTCTGTCTGCTTCTGACTCTGTTTAGTCCTCTAACGTATGGACTTCTGTTCTGCTTTCTGACATGCTTTTGGTTCCTTTGATTCCTTCTGATTTGTCAACATTCTATAAATGTTTTGAGCATGCTGGTTGATGAAGTTTGTCATCTACTGGGCATAGTTGTGTGCTCATTCCCCTACTTTATCTAACATTGCAGATTGATCAGCGAGGGTCACTTTGCAGCTCTGGAGTTTAGTTCATTTTGTTAATTGTTTCGTTGAGACTTGTATTTGAATTTGAGCCTTTGGGCCTCTTTGTTAGCTTCCGCTTCTGATATTAGTTTGGTGGGTTCTGTTGTAATACTTTGGGATGTTGCGACATCATCTTGATTATACTTTATTTAAGTATTCTGTTTTGGGCCTTATTTGCTTATTTGCGTTTGAATATTAGAGTTTTACGTTATTAAGTAATAGTACGCGGCGTGTAATACCTCTAACTCCTAGACCAGTGTTTGGGGGTGTTACACGCGAAGCCTTGCATCAAACAATCTACATATTCTACACGTAGGGAGAAAGAATTCTTTGTCTTCAACGAAAAAAAGAAGTCTAATGTGACCAAAATCCACACGTACTACCCTTTGTTGCTACTTGAGAGTTGAGATGTACCTAAAGTTTAAAATAGCCGGAAATAGGAAAGAATTGAAAATTTTATGGAAATTTACGAGATATCCTGTTTTTTCGTAATTTATAATATATTCCTGTGATTTTCGTAATTTAACTTTAAACATGCTTAAATGTTGTCCAAAATTGAAAACTTTACATGGACGATGCTAAAGTGTTATGTTTTGGTCCAATATCAAATTTGAAGTTTT
This sequence comes from Limonium bicolor, assembly GCA_023374045.1. NCBI lineage: Eukaryota > Viridiplantae > Streptophyta > Magnoliopsida > Caryophyllales > Plumbaginaceae > Limonium > Limonium bicolor. The sequence goes on along the minus strand of CM041776.1, from coordinate 315,821,286 downwards.
TTAAGGTCACATGTGAGTTTAAAAAACTTCAAATTTGATATTGGACCAAAATATAACACTTTAGCATCGTCCATGTAAAGTTTCATCAATTTTGGATAACATTTAAACATGTTTAAAGTTAAATTACTAAAATCACAGAGGTATATTGTGAATTACGAAAGAAAACAGGGCTATCTCGTGAATTTTCCCAAAATTTTATAACTGGAGGGTTATACAACAACGCGGCCATGCTGGGCTTATACTCTGCCAGCCCAATTGTTTTAATATATGGCCCACCCTATAATAAGATTCCATTTCACAGTTATTACAACAATTAATTACTCCATTACATACACAACAATGATTATATACGGAGACAATAATGCCTATAATACGAGACATTCTACAAGACCACTTTAACCAGGTTTGGTAGCAGACATCATGACAAACAACCCATTTCTAACGCACTTGAAATCAACCAGACCGCAAGTTCTGCACAAATCTTCCATCTCTCCTTCTGACAGGAATTGGCGACTCACCAGCAACCGGATCAGATTCTACAACAAGTTACAACCACCAATTGAAATCAAAGATTATGTCAGATGAGTTTCTAGAAACCACATAGGCCATCAGATACAAATCAACCTATATAAGAATACTTACATCCCGCCCAATCCTCGGTAAAATGGTAAAAGCTAGTGAACCATCTAGGGGGGATTTTTTTTTTTTCCCCCGTAGTTGTTGCGACGAAGACTCCTCCAGGTCTTAGCACTCGGCTTATCTCAGCTACCTTAATATATTAACAATACAAACCCCCCAAAATTGCAAAGAAATCAGTAATTATCTCCTCAATTCTCATTGCCTTCCAGTAGTTTAAACAAATGTTAAAAGAGTACGACAGCTGCTTACTCCTGCTGAAGGGGAAGGCCAACAGTGGAGAGCTGCACCAGCATGCACGGCATCAATGGATCCAGAAACAAAGGCAATCTTGCAATATCAGCTCTCACCAGTAACAAATTCCTATCAGAGAAATTTTGAAACGGCATTCATTCTATGATCTCACATTCGTGTACACACACGTTACCACCACAAAGTTGTTCATAAAGTAGATAACTTAAAGAGTATGAAGAAATTTCTTTCTCACTCTTTGGAAAACCCTTCTTCTTGGTTTATGAACTCATAGCACTGCTTCAGCATTGACTCTGAGTAATCCAGTGCAACAACAAGTGAGAATAATCCACTCTTGGCAAAGAGTCTTGAGAAGAGTCCACTTCCCAGCTAGCATCTACTATGTTTCCACCTATCACAGGTTTGAGGTAGTCCATGGCCAGTTTCAAACTGTGGGTCATTACACACAAATTAATTAACTGCTTTACCTATATCAAAATCAGCCAATTGGCAGAACATATAATGATCTCTGAAAAGATGGAAAGAGATTTCTCCAGGTGCTAATATCTCAAACTAATTTTCACAATGATAGACCAATATAGAATTCAGGTTGTAGACTTCCGTAAGGATGTAACTCTACCCAGCTATTTACTGCCATCTAAACTGCTACTAACACTACTAAGATATCAACAACATGTAGGAACAGAAGAGGGGAGTATTTTCTCCAATGTACCTCTCTGTCTTGCCCAGGGTAACCACCAAATCCAAAGTTTTGGCGCCATCCTCTCTCATAGAGAAATCCCATGAACTGAGTGCTATACAGGGAGAAATAAGATAATCTCTCGATTCAAATGACCACCAAGCTAGTGACAGACATCATGTTTTCTAGTACTATAAAAAAACTAGTCAGTTTTCACCACCTGAAGAACTCGGTAGCTAGTGGTTTAGATTCAAAATACTCCTTAGCACCACTTGAAGCAGTGAGGTCAAAATAATTCTCATTAGCATAATACGTCTTCCGGCAAGTACTACACTGTACATTCGTGCCTCGAGCTGATTCTCTGTACAGAAACTTAAGTCAGCCATGTTATCCTAAACTAGTCTGTATGCCAAAAACATAGTAACAATCTTGGGTCCAGGAATCAAGTGAAAGAATAAAAAGAAGATGGAACGGCAATAGCAAATATCTCTGATTATCACATACACGGATAATAACGAATTGCCACTCCATATGACTTGGTCATAGCAGATTGGGCAAGCTAAGATATTGCTCTAGAATCGACATCTTTATCAGCTGAGATTCTTTCCTGAAAATATCAATAATGTTGATCAATCTACCCGAAGAGAGATCAATAACCAACAGTATTTATGCGGTTTATAATTTAGAAGTGAGGTTTTGGATTTGATGACCAAAGCGAAATTATCAGCGATACAATGGAGTAGTTTAGAAAACTAGTACTGGACTCGGAGACGTGAAAATTGCTACCGCAACTACTCCCACCATAACAATCTCCCAGAGAAGGAGGACAGGAAAATTAAGTTCCAATCACACTGACGCCGACAAGTGAAAATAAGTGTTCTGGGAATCCATTTCTAGTGATACAGCAATAGATAGTAACAGACACTACTATCAGAGTACATGGTGATTTTCCCCCCTTCCGATTCCCATTGCAATCAGGATAATAAATTGCCCAGAAGAAAGAAAGCGTTAGAAATATAGCCATAACAGGAAGTGTGATAACAACTGATTGAAAAGAAGAAAAACGAAAAAGACATTGCCCGTCCAAATAGAGGAAAAAAACCGTACCGTTGTGCTGTTGACAGCGGTGGTTGAAGCCGTAGCTCGAACAGAGTTGAGCCGGAGGAATGTCGATACCCTCGGTGTTGCAGAAAAGTTGCTCGGATAAACAGGGAGACGATTCCTCCGGAAAGCTACCACGAGGTTGGAACAAACGAGAGCCGCAGGCATACTTTCCTTCTCTCAGTTCGTACTATGTATGACGACGTTTGTGCTGCGCATTGTATCACCGGTATGCCTGCAGGTTTTATATTGAGTTTTCAGTGTTCTTGGTATGTATTACACACTTGTAATAAATTTATAACATCAAGCCCGTCTAGCTCAGTTGGTAGAGCGCAAGGCTCTTAACTTGTGGTCGTGGGTTCGAGCCCCACGGTGGGCGATTTTTGTGTTATTTTAAGTTTTTCCACACAAGCACAATATTGACGACGAACCGACTTCTCTACAAATACGACTGATATATGTGTTCACCCAATCAACTAACTCTCTCTATATATACAATCAAGTTGCGGAACATACTATAGTTAACAAAGATGCATATAGCAAATTGGGCATAATTTTTTAATACGGGGAATGAGAAAAATGTTGTTATAAAAAAAAAGACACATGACAAAATGTGCTTTGATCTTTTTTCAGTCTTTTCCCAGGCTAGCTTGACATGATTTTAATTAATATACAAACCATGATCAGATTGAATACATTGAAATTAGTCATTGCTAAGTCTTGGTGCATTTTCGTCATTTCTATCTTGATCGATTGATATTTGGTATTGGTTTGGATCTTATGTATTTTGTTGAGCACACACAGATTAAGTGTGTGCAAGTCTTTGATGGATAGTATTAATACTATATTTTTACAGTTTGTTCATTTAAGTTTTATGGTTACTCTAGCTTATAGCCACAATTAAAGGGGCAGAACTAGAATATTAATTATGTAGGGTCACCCGTTAAAAAAACTATTTGGATTCAATGGTATGTCATAAGTAAAATTCGAATTCAACATAACCAGAGACGGAACCAAAAATTGAAGTTGTGGGGGCATGGACAAAATTATAAAAAATTAGGGGATCTTTTATTAAAATTTCTAAAAATTTTTTTTTTTAATTTAAATTTAGCAAAGTTGATGAGTGTGTTGCTCCCTCTTGCACACCCTTGTCTCCACCCCTAAACACAACTCAAACATTGCTTATATCATTACAATTTTTGTGATATAGGGGTCATTTATATTGTATATATGTAAACTTTAATTACTCTACATATAGAAATCTTTGAGTTTTTCAAAAAAACATAGTGTCTCGGGACCTCACAAGACCCCACTTGACTCCGCCCTTGCAATTAATAATCCCCACTCTTGTATTGAGTTTTACTTTAGAGTGAGTTCACTTCGCGCAACAGAAAGAGATAGAATCACAAAAGAAAATAGGGTGGAAAGGAAAAAGATTCATTCGATTAAAAGTTTGTTTGGTTTAAACTTGGAAATGGAATATAATTCTCTTTCATTTCCTTTGTGGTAGTTTGGTTTTGAATATAAGAGAATCACCATTTTTTTTAAAAAAAAGAAGTTATACTTGTTTTATCTTCGCATAATGTAAGAATTTTTGCTTTCAAATCTCAATAAGATCAATATCCATGTCCATTCATTTGATAAACATAAATAGTTAAACAAAATGATCATCCATATTTCTAAATCTCAAATGATGATCCATGGTTTACCGAGTTGTGTTACACACTAAGCACAATACTTGTTTTATTCAATATTAACATAATGTAATAATTTTGGCTTCCAACTATCAAAATGATCATTCATGTTCATTCATTAAATAAACATTCTAAATAGTTAAATAAATATAAATTTAACATAATCTTAATTTTATATTCAATAGAAATATAAACACTTTAATCAAAGTAAAAATTATTAATTATTTATATCAAAATTATGTTATAATTCAAAAATATTTGTAATATATTATAATCATTTATCTAATACATACTTAGATAGTGTTTAATATCTTAAGAAATATTTATATGTTAATATCTTGTTTTATATTTCTCAATATTTTTTGGTATCAACTAAAATTTAGTTCACATTTAATTAAATATGAGTTTATTATTAGTTTTTCACTAAGAAAAAGTTTATTATAATAAAATAAAAGACTATACTTAGTTTATAGTACTTGTAATATAGTCATTTATTTCATATTATTAAGTTTTAGAAAAAACTTATGGTATAATTTTTAAATCTAAAATTCAAAAAGATTTGTTTTAAATGTTGTAACATGTAGTATTTAACACATATATTTTTATATTAGATATAAATTTAGAATATATCAAAAAGAACAAAATGAATCATTGTAAATATTTAGTTAATATATACGACGTCTAACATATTTACTCTTAATTAAATTGTTTACTTTTTAATTTTATTTAAGTAAATGTACTCATAATTAATTTATAGATTAATCTATTTATTATTAATTAATTATAACTGACACTTAAATAAAGATCATATTTAACACTTATATATACTTTTAATTCTTGTTACCGGAAGTGGGTAGGCAAGTACCAAAAGGGAATGATTTCCTTTCTCTTTCTTTAATATCCCAAGTGAACACACCCTTACAATTTTTGGTCGAGTTTATGGCGTTTGTTTTGGGATAATCATGAAAGGGAATCGGAATGATTCTGTTTCATGTTGTTTGTTTAGTCAATTTTTTCTATTTTTAGAAAAGGGGAATGAATTGGTAATTGACTGGTTATTTATTATACTTTCTCGGCACAAACAAACAATCAGAAAAATCTAAGTAGATTCTTTTATATATTCTCTCTATTCCCTTTTATGCTCCCGCTCTTAAACAAACACCCCCTAACACTTTGAAAAAGAGGTAGTTCGGCAAGAGATTAGTGAACTGAGGGAGGACAATCGTGATTCTGAGATTTTAGAACCATTTAAACTCTTTCACTTTCAAACTCAATCTAGATTTTGACTAGAGATACTTAAAGTAGAGATACTGCAACGACGCTCAAACTCTGATGTTTGATTTTTTGTAAAAACTAGTTACGCAAGGTCATTTGAGTTGAAGATCTAAAGGTTTTTGATCCATTTCACCTCACATGGATATATGAAGGTCATTACAGATTACAAATGTTAACTGAAATTTGTCTTTGATTGCGAGATCAAGTGTAAATGTTTATTTTTTTGTGCAACTAAACTAATAGTCCTATTCAAATTATAAGTACATTTAGATTTTTTTCACAATTTTAAAAAATAGTTTCAAACTAGTATATTATTATTATTATTTGTATGAAAATGATAAAAGTTAAAATACTTAATTATAAAGGCAAAAAAATAAAATGAAGTGACAATAATAATAAATAAGACCAAAATCTAAAATAATAATTAAAAAAAGTACAGGACAAAAATGAAAAGATATGAATACAAACAGTTTATAACAACTATAGTAATTTAAACCTAATTTCAAAACGGATTCTTTCTTTATAATCCAGCCCAAGGGATAATTAACTTTGTGATCGAACTTATTTTGCAACAAAATAAAAAACTTAGATTAATACTCGAAGAATTGGAGGTAATAATCTTCTTTCTATATGATTCGATCGATATATATCCTTACTCATTTGACGTACAATTAAACCGCTCAATGCTGCGTTCGGCATCCCTTTCGCGGGGGTATAAATTTGGTAAATAAATGGTGTGGGTCCCACGTAGTCCTACATTCTACATCAGATCATATATGTCACATACAAAACAACAGACCCAAACAACCAATAAAACAACATCCAACGCATCGACGCATTTCGAAAGAAAAGAAGAAAACATTATGACTCATAATATCACATTTTATTTTATTTGATTTGTTAGAGTATGGTGGTTTGCAATCTGATATTTGAAAGTGACATACATCTTTTCAGAAGAAAAAGAAAAAAAAGGTGACATACATCAGCTAGACAAGTCTAATCGCCTTATTATATAGAACACGAGTTGCAATATACTTATATACACGTGTATAACGAGATATGTTTATCGAAATCTTTTCTAAAGAAGATAGCTGATGTAAGTTGGTACATGAGTTAGAAAAATAGATAAGAAGAAAAGTAGAAAATTTGATTAAAAAAAACAATTAATGTATAAGATATATATATAAAAAAGTGAACGGATCATAATCACACAAAAAAATGAAGCCTTTAGTAATATATCTACAAGTTAGACATCTGAGTTTATAAAGAAAGGAGTAGAGAATCAATTGATTCTAATATTTGAATCCTCCATTTTTTGTTCTATAGTCTATAAATAATCTAGATAGATTTACCTGAAACACACACTAAAAATAGGGTTGTAAGTTCTTACCATGAAAAAAAAGATACATGTACAACTTTTTTTGTTGTGGTAGAACTAACATTAACTTACTTTTTTTCTTCCCTCATATCATCAATGGTGGACTAGGAGTTTTGTTCGGAGGTAATTTTTTTTTTACTATCATACTTTAAAATATTATTATATCATTTTATATTTTAAAAAAAATCTATAAAATATTTAATAATTTTTAAAAATTTGACATATCATGCGTATAATATTACTATTTATACATGCATGTAACTACTCCTCCGTACGAGTTTGCCTTACATGGAATAATAAAAACGAAACAGGGACTTCGGCAAGATTAAAGATTGACATTTGACTTCCGACTCAACTTGTCATGGTTGGCAATGAGGCAGCATCATTATCAGTGCACGTTTAGTCTATAAATAGAAATGTACTCCCTATGTCCTGAATTGACCGTCCTGTTTACTATTTGGACATGTTGTTTGACTTCAATTTTAACATATAAGAAAATTAATTTTGAAAATTTAAGTTTAGTATATGAATCCTTACATGATAAGTATATGTCACAATTTAATTTTATAAATTATTTTATCTTATATGTTTAATATTGAAGTGGAAAACGTGCCATAAAGCAAACAGGACGGAGGGAGTAGCTCCGTATGTCCGTAAGAGTGTTCCCAGTAAAGAATGTGTAGTCTGTGGAAATAATCAAAGATTATTTAACAGCATTAGTTAGAGTAAGGATTAATTTTTTTTTTTTTTTTTGAAACCAAGAGTAAGGATAAAGTTAATGCTTATCTAATTAGTGGTGGTCCTATGTTCTATTAATATGACGGGTTTCTTGGAATGGACGTCTATCCCACCACACTGCCGCCAGTGTTCATAATGATTGATCTCAAGCGCATTGACCGACCCTATGGAGACTGAGAGAGACCCAAATTTTGATGCCTTTTTCCCTGAAAAGAAGAAGAGTAATGCGAGGGTTGTCAGATCAAAGGAATCTTATTCATTTTTCAATATGGGTTCCTTCCCATCTTTATTTTCTGGATTGAGTAAACTTGCTTTTATGGCACAGGAAGTGTGGCAGGGCAGCATCACGCCAACAGCCCAGATTAGAGAGCACGCATTTTTTGTATACTATTCGTTTCTTCTGCTTCAATCAGCGTGCCTCTTTAAAATGAAGAATAATCGAAGACGTGTTCAATAATTAGCTCAAAAAAATACGTGTTCAATCAAAATTGACAGATCATGTCTGATTTTAATCGGTGGCAACATGTACAATTTTTTTATATTGAACCAAAAAAAGCCATCAAAAGCATGTAACTCTACTATTTTACATAACTTATGTCATTCATATCCATGGAATGGGAGCCGTAAAGACCCCTTGAAGATTGTTGGAGGATGAACGAAACCCTACAGGACCCATAACAACATCAAAATGTTGGGGTCAAGCCATAATAATGATCATCTTAGACTTAAAAGTTATTGGGAAAATTCACAAGATACCACTGTTTAAGTTTCTAATTCATAAAATACCACTGTTTTTTTTCGTAATTCAGCTTTAAACATGCTTAAACGTTGTCAAAATTGATGAAACTTTACATGGACGATGCTAAAGTGTTATATTTTGGTTCAATATCAAATTGAAAATTTTTAAGCTCATATGTGACTAGTGGGGGTTTCTGTTCCTCGTTCAAGTTCCTTGCTCCTCCTTCCGGTGTTGGTTCTTCTCGATGTGTGTTCGAGTGTTCGTGATTCTGAGTGAGGATTTTGAGTTGAGATTATTGTCAGGTCCGCAAAGATCGCTTAGCGTCGGATGTGAGGTAGGTGGTGAATGGATTCGGGTGGGTGTGATTAACCATGGGGGAATTCCATTCTTATTAGTTTTGTGTATATGATTGTTTGATTCTTTAGTGGTGATGTTTTTGGTTGATTTTGATGTGCGTTTGATGCGTTAAAACCCCGTGGAAATGTGTTTCGATTGACTAATTTACTACAATAAGTTATGTATGTTTTGTGTAGGATTTGTGGCTTGGTTCTAGATGATTTCTGCAATTGATTTTGCAGTTTTCGCTGTGTCCGAACATGTGTCCAAACATTGAAGTTCGGACATCATGTGCGGGCAGATTTTCCGACTTTCTACTTATGTCCGAACATGCAAGGTCGGACGCATGTTCGGACCGGCCTTTGTTTTAACATAACTTTTTCGTTTGAGCTCCGTTTTAAGTGTCGTTTGCGGCATTAGATTCCTCTTTTTGAGTACTATATGTTCTGATATGTTTTAGAACATGATATGTGTACTTTAATTTGAAAGTCTTAGATAAGCCTTTGAACTCTAATTTGCTCTGAAAGAGTGTTTGAGCTTCTACGCTACTGTTTGGTTTTCGTGTTTGCTAGTCAGTGTATAAATTTTGTTTTAATAAGGGATTATGATCTGTTTGATGTGCTTCGGCCCTCCGTTCTGTTCTGTTAAAGGCTTATGCGTCGTTTTGTAAAGCTTCTGTTTTGGGACCTTGATGTTTAGATTCTGAGCCTTGGATAGTCGGGTCTGGCTGTCCCGTAGCATGCTGTGTATGAATTCCTTTTGTTTGTTCCTTGGGTTCCTTTCTGTTCTCTTCTCAGGGTTCCCTGGATAATTAATGACCGACGTGTCCATAGTCATCTCAATGACTTTTGATGTGGATCTGCGGATCCATAGGGCTTTAGTGCTTGCCCTTCTGATGTGTTAGCTGGTGTCCAGGGTCCTACCTCTGTTTTGATTGAGCTTCTGATCTAGACTTCTGAGTTTGTGGTTTGCTTTGCTCTGGTTTAAGACTTCCGTTCAGTTTGCTCAGTTTTTGCTTCTCTGCTTTGATTTGACAAACCCCTACTTCTGTTCTTATCTATCTCTCCTCTGATTTGAGAAAGCTTCATCCTCTATCTGATTTCTGTTAGAACTTCCGGTCTAATTTGCTAAGCTTATGTATGAGTATATGATTATGCTCAGTATATGTTTTGAGCATGCTCAGCTGATGAAGTTTATCACCTGCTGAGCTATAGTTTGGCTCACCCCTATTTCCGTCTGATTTACAGGTTTAAGTTTCCTTTGAAGACTCCACTCTGCTTTCTGCTTCGTCTTTCGTTTTGTATTTGTTGTCGTGGCTCAAGGCCCTTTGTAATTTGATTATGTTATGTAATGTAGGTTGGCTTCTATATGTAATGTCAGATAGACCTTGTAATCTGTTTTCAGTTAATAAAAGTGTACTTTGTTTCAGTTTTGGGTTTCGTATGTTAGAGCCTTGCATTATTAGGTAATAGATACGCGGCGTGTAAAGGTCTCACAACCAGGGTGGTTTTGGGGTCATTACATTTAATGGTATCAGAGCTAGGTTTGGTTTTCGTTGGGATTTATGGGTGTCTGCATGTCTACGCTTCCATGTCCTTGCCTGTTATCTGTTGTGTGCTATATGCTATGTGGGTTGACTGCTCTCTGGTGTCTATTATGTGTGTCTACTCTGTGGTTGTCTACTCTCATAGTGGCGCAGCGGAAGCGTAGTGTCTATTTGCAGGTGCTTGTGTGTTCTGAGAATGAGTCTGAGGGAGTCGGGTCCTTTGGTAAAGGATGACCGAATGTGAGTTCTTGTTTGACAGAGGTGTGTGCATTAGTTGTGAGCTTGTGTTACGTGCTTGTGTTGTGTTCTGGTGGGAGTTCACGTGTAAACACCCCTCTCCATAATCACGATATAATCTCCGTAGCAATAATTAAAACGTCTCACAGCGGAAAAATAAATAACAATTACAAATCTCGCTCGGGTGTCACCGGCCATTACTCGCCCATGCGAGCAACGTAGCCAAACTACATCCAACTTCCAAAATAAACAAGCTGCTAACCGCAGTGATAACGAGAAACTCCTATACATCATACTAAATCCATAAATCATAAACATCGACAAGTGAGCGTCTACCCAATCCTGAAAAATACATAACCTTACCATACGACCATACACCATCCTCATTGCTAAACCCAATGAACTCCATGTGTGGTAACAAAAGCAAAACTCCAATTACCCTGTTCCTGCTCTTCAGCTTCAACAATGATCATCAACCTGAAATGGTGTAGTATCAGCGATAGACGCTGAGTATGCCGGGCCTGGACCCTAATGGTCACTTGTCATTTTAACCATCTTATTACTAGGTCGGTTTCATGCTTTACCATTTTACAGTTATAACAATACTGTAATAAACATGTATAATACACATATTCATCCATCCAAATATTCATAGATATTCAACCATCCATCCAATCCACAATCATTTAATAACACAGTCCACAATTATATATCGAACGTATCGAACAATAACAGTATAATGTACAATGTACATTCGCCGTAGCGTACAGTGCTCATATTTAATTTACCTTAGCCTCGTAGGCTCCATCCAACCATCAACACACAATAAAATAACCACAAGTATAACCAATGAACAACAAAGCGAAACAACGAGAATAATAAACAAGTATTAAGTCTCGTCCATGGTATTGTTCGCCACTGTATAAGTCTCAATTGTTTTAGTTGTTCAGTTATACCTAGTGACAATGTCTCGTTAAAACGACATGTCTCTAGTTACCCATATATTATGGCGGGTCACCCACGGCAGTAGCCACTCCAACGGTAGAGTCTCCGACCAACGAGCCATTCTAGCTCACGGGAAATTTTCTTGATACTTACGGACCCGTACGCGGACATCCTGGTATCGTTTTTGTGATCACAGCGCGCACCAAGAGCCACATCCTCTTGGCTTTACTTCCATTCCATTAATTAGTTAATTATACCATCGCATCGCATTACCAAATTTTCTAACACAGCAGACTAGGGTCATTAGTCCAATCCGGAGTTTGTAAACTCGGGATCCAGTGTTAGATACGAGAGCGGCGTATAGAAAGGCCAATGCTCCGTATAAAAGTCTTGGATAATATGTATATGTTATTATCCTAGTGCTACAACGTTTTACTGACGTTCCTTATATTTCATATAAGATAGCACCATAGCCGCTAGTTCGTTTTATATATAGGTTCATATATACGAACCAATACTGTTAACTCAACAACAGTAAATAATAAGCAGCTATAAATATACAGTTCATGCATTAATTATCACATTCAGACAAACAATCTTATCACAGATCACACAGAAGTCTGAACTGAGGAAGCCCTCAGAGACAATCAGAGACACATAACAACATACAAGTTATATCAACCAAATCCGAGCCCAAGGAGCAACCTTAGGACAACTCGGATCAAACCCCTTTACATACCGTTCACCCTGATCGTATTACGGTGGAGTATGAATCAGCAAGATCCTATGCTCCGTGTAGTCCGCTAGCTTGTCAAGCGTCCTTGTCAGAAGTATAATCTAAACGGTATTAAAACTATAAGTCAGTCTCCATGACTAACTACATCCGGTATTTCCGAATAATAAGTAACCCCGACAGTTCACCCCTGTTTTCTACAGTTGTTTGTTACAGGTTTCTCTAAAACAGTCGGCTTTGTTACTTAAAACGCGTACGTCAAAACATTTCAACTGTTAAGTTTAATTCGTTACATTTCTTTTAATCTTATCCACCATCTAGTTTAGGTACATAACCTATAGTTGCACGTATGCATGCATGATTGTATTATATTATTATTTGTATTGTATCACTTATTATATTGTATCATTCTCCCACCATCCACTATAATACAATGTATTGTATGATCCATTTATCTTTAGCAAATAATATTTGCATCCAAAAATTCATAACTTATAGTTCGTAACTATTTTTTTATATAACCACCACCATTAAATCATATGGTTTCCAACCAAAATATATATATCCACCTTATATACATTCTTGTGTATGTATATTTTTACCACGTAGGTAATTCTCATGAGTTTCATAAACTCTTATATTTTATGTTACATTTTATCATCTTTTATTAGATGATTATTCCCATTAGTTGTATTATATTATACAACTTATATTAAGATTATTATCCTAATATTATGTAACATTTTATGTTGTATAATTACAACTCCTAAGGTTTATTCCATAGACACCTTAGTTTATAAATCCCATTTATTTATAGTTTGTCACATTCTTTGATGTGAATATCCTTACTCATATTAATTCCACCTAAACCATATAATTGTTATAACATTTATAACATTATAGACCTTAGTCTAAAATTCATTTTCCTAACTTTATCAATTCGGTAAAGCCCTTGAATTTATTTAAATTCTATTTTGACCACATAACATTATGTAATGCTATTCCATATGCTATATATCTTTTGACATGATATTCTTATTTCCTTTAATTAATAACCTATGGTTTTTATACCAAACTATTTATATTGCCACATGGGCACCATATCAAAACCATATTCTTTTTCATAAACCATAGTTTCCTTTATCTACAAAATCACCCCTTAATTTATACCATGTTATATATTCCATTTAATATAACATTTCTAACTTATAAAAAGGGTATAACCTATGGTTATTTTTTTGTAACTTTCGAACAGCCCTTGTGCTATTCCATAATTGCCATTCGGCCCTATTTATAACACATAGTTTCATAATTCATTAAAACTATATATACATATATCTTAATAAACACTCTTGTATTATTCTAAAAATCATCAAATTTCTCCAAAGGGTTATTATTACCTTTATTAACCCATATATAATCGGTATTTACTATACCACCTCATATATTTCTCCAAAGTGTCATAATGACATAATAACTATATGTTATACATATATAGTTCATTTTAATTCCAAAAGCAACCCAATAAATTCCTAAAAATTCCTAATAGCCCATGGGTGTTTAAAATACCATTGTACACCCTTTATTTTTGGTAATAACATATTTACCACATATGTTATGAAAATATTACCATAAAATACATAACTTATTATAAAACCTTAAATAAGTTATCTAACTTATCTAATTTGGTCAAAACCTACCATATAGTCAAGGTTGACCACCTTAATATTTCCTTGACCACCAATTCCTTATAATTACGGTTTGCACCCAAACTTTCTAGAAATCACCATTTAACCCTAAAACTTTATAAAATCTTATAAACTTTATTTTAACTCCTTTTTACCTCTAATTTTCAGCCTTATTTTTATAAAGCCCCTAAATTTAATTTATTTACACTTAAGACCCCATTTCATTTCGGTAATAATTATATATCACCTAAACTTAATAAAAACTTGAAATGCATAAATAAAATGGCCTAAAATACATGGCCTTATTACAAACATTGGCTTGCAAAATAAATTACACATAAATGTCCCAAAAATACATATAGATTTCGGCCTCACCATATATTCTTCATTTATTTACCAAACTTCCACATAATGTCTTAAATTTGACAATTATGCTTGTTTAATTAGCTATAAAATTTATTAAACCATTTCTTAATCATTTTAAGGTCAAACATGACCTTATTTTACTTCTTCACTCACGGCAATAATTATAGAAATAGCTTAGAACATTTTAACTTAGCAAAGTTAATGTTTAAGTGATTTATACCTTGATTTAGCTTAGGTAAATCCTTGTTTGGATTTGCCACCTTAAGGAGAATTTCTCCAAAGCTTCTCTTACATGTTTTCAAACAGAAAACAAGGCCTAGTTAGTCTCCAACAAAGATCTAACCATAAGAAGTAACTTAAGTCATGAAAATCATGGATTTTTACCTTAGATCTTCAAGCTTGATATAGATCTACTTCGGCCCTATTTTCCAGAAGGGAAAGAGTATCAAAACACTCTCAAGAATAAGGTATAAAACCGTGGGTGAATTAGCTTGGAAGATAGCTAAGTTTTACCTTGTTTAAGATGCCAAAAATGGTGTTTTTGGCTGGATCTATCTACTCCTTGTAGATCTTGGTATACCAACTGAATCTACATGAAAAGAGAAAATAAGGCTAGGAACAAAGTTTCACAGCCGAATTTGAAGGGAATCAAAAGATATGAGCTTAAAGCACATTTTTACCTTAAATGGTCAAGACTTGAACTTTCCTCCTTAGATCTGGTTATGGCCAAACTAACACTTCCTTTAACCTCCAAAACACTCTACATAGATGTATAGAAAAGGTTGGAGTCTAGATCAATCGAAAAAGGAAAGAAAGATGAAGAAAATGGGCATTTTTATGCCTTAGGAGCTTACCTAGAGCTTGAGCTCCCTCCAATGGAGTTTGGAAACTTACCTACGGTTGAAGAGGCCAAAGAGAGAGTTTGGCAGGAGTCCCACGTTTGGAATGGGACTAATGAGAAAAATGACCTAGTTTTGGCTTAAAACACATTTTTTTCTTATTTTATGTCTTTAATGTTTTGATGACTCACCCATTACTGATTTGTGTTGAATAATTGAAGCTCAATCAGTGGAGACAAGAGGAGGGGGCAGCCGTCCTTGATTGAGAGAGGTAGGGCATGATTGATTCCATTTTGAATCAAAAATGGAGCTTAAATGTTACTTTAAGCAATTAATGAATAAGTGACTCATCTCCCTTGTCTTCTTCTTGCTTGGTGTGCCGTGTAATAAGGAGGGAAGGAGGCTCCAACCGGCTGGCTTCATCACATGGGTAAGCAAGTGGAGACCACCTTTTTGTTTTATAAGGTAAAGTATGTTTTTTGTTATTTTATGTAAAAGTAAGGTGTATATTTAATTGTCACATGGGTCTTGTCTCTTGGTCTGTTAAGAGACTTAATTATCTGATTTTATGTAGTCCATTTCGTGGTCAATGGTCAACATTGACCAACTTAGTCAATGTTGACCCAAACGGGCCCCACATTAGGGTTTTATTAATATTTTAATATTAAATTTGTAAAAATTCGTAAATTCTTGGAATTAAATTCCTAATATCATATAATATGATATTTTATTATTTTTAAAGGTAATTATAACCTTTTAGCCCTTTAAAACCAATTTAGAAGGCAATTACACAAAAACGTGCTTTAAGGAGTTTTAGTGCACATTTTGTGTCGCAAGGTGTTTCTGAGCTCTGTTTTCTTTGACAACGGTTTTGTTGTGTTCCTTACATGATATTTGATCATGGTATCCAATTTTATATCATTTAGAGGTCATTAGACCTTTAAGGTTTCTTAGAGCACATTTTTGCCCTTTTTGACCTTGAAGCACGAAAGTGCTTTTTCTTTGTGTTGGAGTGTTGCCCAACAATTATAATATGTTTAGTAATGTGTTAATATACTTAGGACAAATTTTTAGGTCCTAAGAAGTTCATTTGGGTATTTATTTACCCTTAACAGTCAAAGGGTGCAACATCTCGTTTTGTGTTGACCACTGTTGTTCTCAGTTGACTTTTAAGGCATGTTTAGGCCTTAATTAATGTAATTAAATATTTAATCCATGTTTAATAAGTTTGGGGTATTTCAATCTACCCCCTTAAAAAGACTTCGTCCCGAAGTCTCTTAATCAAATAGGTAAGTATATTAATGTATAACTACCCATTATTCCCATAATGTATATCTATGTGATATATCATTTACACACATCGTGTTGTGCCTATACAGCACATAGCCATCACTTTGTGGCGTTAGTTCAATCATATATGGATATAGGTGATCCATCAGCACCATCATTTCCTATCAGTTCTACCAACCCTGACAACCTCCCTGAGGTGTCCATAATATTCCATTGTTCCAAATTCCATATCTAATGATTCATTTCGTATCTAGGCGATACCATATGTAATCATTCTATAAAGCAATATGAATGCATATCACAAATATCATACGAAAAGTGTCACTCATGGTGTAAACACAACATTCATACAAGTATCTCGTAAGATACATACATACAAGTGTACATTACACACAAACAAACCACTCAACGCACGCCCCGCGTACCAACCATAACCAACAAAACCAATTCACTGTATGCCATGCATACAAAACAATTCACTGTATGCCATGCATACTAAACAAACAACCTCGTATGCCCCGCACACCACCAATTCTCTTTTTTTTTGTATGCAATGCATATCAAACAGCCAAAACTTAGTGCACACATGTGCACAGCCAAGAGGCTCTACCCCCCTTAAAAAGGGTTACGTCCCCGTACCCCACAAGTATACCACAGCCGCTCAATAAGGAGCGCTGGATACTTGGCTCTCGAAGAGTTTACCAACTCGTGGATTATCCTCATATCAAAGAGACGGGTATGACTCTAGCCCTTTAGGGCTCCACAATACATAAAGGGTGAGGCACTGATCTATTTGTGCTCTCTCCCAAGTTCATTCTTATGGGCCCACTCGCTCCGTATGAGGTGCAGACCCGTGAACGTAGGCTCAGTTTGCCTCTTTTTTTTTTCTTTTTTTGCTGTGAATCCATTCATTTGGATCACTAGCATATTGCGTGTGTCTTCTCTCACTGATATTCAGTTTGAGGTATAATATGACATTGGCCATTGTTAGTACTTAGTGCTCTTTGCACTTGTCTTTGTAATACTAAGACGTACTAGCCTATATGTCCACAAAGATGATGTTTGTCATCCATGTCTCCTGGTATTTTTGTTCCGGAGTAACACACTGTTATAGTTCTTTTTTTAAAAATAATACACACTCGTGTTGATATCCGCTTTATCTTTCTGCATTTCCACTAGGTTAATAACTGCGCGAGTGCAATACCAAAACACTCAGTCATACAGAGTGCAGAGGCGTAAACGCTCAACAGCCAATATCCAATGAGTCAAACAGATAAGATGTGCGAATTATCCTGTGAGTGGTACATTCCAAATCCACTGTTCCTTAAGCAAGGTATCTGCTATCATATAGCTTTATCTTTTCTCCTCGCGTATTCACGCGTTTATGTCCATATCATCTGGTAGATTTCCTCTGGATTGCAAGAATTTACTCGATCCTTATGAGGATTCTACATATTATTCATCCATAATGGGTTTTCCTGTTTCTTCTTTTTTTTTTGGGTTCCTGTCCTTGAACTGTTTCCCTGTCTTCTCTGTATACTGTCTACTGTTCTCTGTTGAAGGTTCTCTCTCTTCTTTTTTTTAGCCCGTTGGTTTACTACGGCTCTTCTCGTCCATCTTCGAGGTAATATGTCTTACTGTCCGTAGAATGGAGTTGACTACTTCTCGTGTTCCTACACTACTTGTCTACTTGCATGGGGTACCGTACTGATACATTACTACTTACCCGACTAACTCATAAATAAGTCTGTCAGGCCCACATGCTCCTAACGGAGTGCGGTCGTCCCATGTCTCGTTTAGTAAACTGGTAATGTCTGTCACACGGTTATTGTGAAGTATTCTGTTGTCAATCTCCCTTTGATGGATATCCCTTTTTTTGTGTATTAGTTCATGTTATCAGTTATCCTGTAATAAGTGCTATTGCCTTTGTGGCATCCGTGGTAATTTGTGCCATAGACTGGTATTATTCAACTCGGTGTAAGTAAAATCCGTGCTATATTAGCAAACTTGTTTCTCCTCTTTTTTTTGATCTCATTGAGTACAACACATTTTCCTTTTCTCCCTGTTTATCATGATCACAACTCTTCCATAGTTCACATTCTTTCCCTCATCCGTTTAATTGGATGTATTGCAGATTGCATAATAGCTTGAGCAACTTGGCTCTTCACTTCCCAACCATCCTCACTAACGGTGGTGCATCTACAAAGGGTATGCTTGTCCATGAGGACTAAACATTTATCACTGATAGTGATTAGCATTAAATGCGGGTATACACTGATGGTATTTGGCTAATAAGCCATGTCTGAACATTCCCAAACAATTAAACTGGTGTGGTTTACCATTACAGTGGCTGTAAAATTTCCTCCAGTTGCAGTGGTTGGACTAACGGTCCTTCCATAGTTGCATAGGTTTCTAATCTCAGGGTTTGTGTGAAAACGTTTGAAAAACAACTTTTTTTTTTGTATATGTATAATAAAAGACTAAAAAGTAGTAGTTGTTGCAGTTGCATTTGCAGTTGCTGTTACTGTTGTCGTTGCTGTTGCTGCACTTGCTGTAGCAAGTGCGCAAGGCAGATGGAAATTTCAGTGGTTTACTGGTCATAGCGCTTGCATTAGCAAGTGCGCCATGCAGGTGGAAATTCTGGTTCAGTAATTCCCGGACTCATTGACTCTACGTCATTTGAGTATTGCTACATGATAATGTAAGCATAAACATCCTGTTCATATATATATCCGTCAAGGTTTAAAGCTTATAGGTACTGAGTACACACAACTAATCCCAAAGTCTTACACAAAAGGCGAGTGGTCAATGACACACTCCCACATTCTTATAACATAGCTCCTTCTAACATCCAAGGTAAGCACACAACATAGTAAGTAAACAAAGTCTTCCACCAGCGGTCTCATGGAGTTAGGGGACTCATGCCCTATCTACTCCCTTGCCCTTCAGGGCTCCAGCATCAGTAGATGTCTGGCCATCCTGACCGCCTCGTGGTACTCCAGATCCTCCAGCTGAGGTCTTCTGAGTATTCTTTGGTGGCCTGTAATTACGGCTCTCAGGGTTCATCCAGCACTCGAATTCCCTATGGCTCTCTTTCTTGCAGCACCGATAGACAACTTTGCGGCCTTCGCAATCGACCCCAGGATGGTCTTTCCCACAACGCTTACAGTAAAAATGGCGCGGGGGCTGTCTGGTGCCTAATGGTAGTAATTAAGTTTAAGTTACAATCTGATGATTTAAAGGTTAAGGTCACAATTCAATTTAAGAGGTAGGTGTTCTCACCCTTAGAAGGTGCTGGGCCGGTCAACCAAAGGACGGGCTCTTTTCCCTTTGCTCCCTGGTGACCCTGCTGCCCTTTCTTTGGAAAGAATTTCCTATTTAAGGTTTCGGGTCAGCATTCCTAAGGTATTTAATATGATAAATAATCTGAAATGGAATAAGTCCTTACTTTCCCTTCTTTTGGCTTTCGCCTGGAGATGCTCCTCCACCCTCAGACTCTCCCTCAGGGTTCTTCCTTTTCTTGGCCCCGAGAGTCTCTTCCCGAGTCTGGAGCATTAGCTCCGTCCTCGAGGCAGCCTCATAACACTCCTGGAATCTCCTTGGTAAGTTCTCACGAAGTTAATTGGTAATGTAGTAAGTAACGAATTTTATGGCTTTCATGTTAGTACTTGGATGGTAGTGTAGAGGGTAGCACCCATCGCCATCTGAATGCGAAATAATAGTCCTCCCCGGAACTTCTCGACCTTCACGGTCTCTGAGTAATCCACACCGGGAAAGGAGTCCAGCGAACCAATGAATCGAGCGTAATACTCATCCACGGTCAGACCTCCTTGGGTCAGTGTCTCTGACTCCTGGCGCTTCTTCTGTTTGAGATGTGCTGGGTAGTACTTCCCTCTCAGCAACTCGACAAAGGCAGCCCACGAAAAGTCGGGCGTAGCCAGGTGATGGTCCTTGACCACTCTTCACCAAGTACTGGCTGCATCCTTCAGATGGAAGGCAGCAATGGCGACCTTCTTGTCGTCAGGTACCTGTAAAGCTTCGTATGCTTTCTCATGTTCAACAATGTAACGCTCCAAAGCTACGGGGTCTGGTTCCCCAGAATATGTAGGTGGTCGGTTCTCGCTGACTTCAGCCAGTTCGTTTCCCTGGGCTGTGGCGGGTGGGCTGGTGCTCCTCCTATCTGAGTACCCAGCTGTGCAAGAACGGCTGCAACCGTCTCAGCAACTCCTGGAATGCCGGGGTCACCGCCTCCACCTCTTCCAGTACCACGCCCTCTAGTTCCACCAGACATCTGTAGTACAGTATGTCACATAAATACTCGGTAAATTACCGTACACAACCAATAGATATTAAGTTGCCTTAAGGCTAACCTGTCACGCAATTGCGTTTCTAGACACAATATCTTCCTAAGACGAATCGTCTCGTAACTCCCAAATGTTTCCCATAATTTCCCAAGTCCTAAGCTCACTGTCTTAACCTATTATCTCGTCATCAGAGCGGTACTCCGCTCTGATACCACTTTTGTAACACCCCTCTCCATAATCACGATATAATCCCTCACGTAGCAATAATTAAAACGTCTCACAGCGGAAAAATAAATAACAATTACAAATCTCGCTCGGGTGTCACCGGCCATTACTCGCCCATGCGAGCAACGTAGCCAAACTACATCCAACTTCCAAAATAAACAAGCTGCTAACCGCAGTGATAACGAGAAACTCCTATACATCATACTAAATCCATAAATCATAAACATCGACAAGTGAGCGTCTACCCAATCCTGAAAAATACATAACCTTACCATACGACCATACACCATCCTCATTGCTAAACCCAATGAACTCCATGTGTGGTAACAAAAGCAAAACTCCAATTACCCTGTTCCTGCTCTTCAGCTTCAACAATGATCATCAACCTGAAATGGTGTAGTATCAGCGATAGACGCTGAGTATGCCGGGCCTGGACCCTAATGGTCACTTGTCATTTTAACCATCTTATTACTAGGTCGGTTTCATGCTTTACCATTTTACAGTTATAACAATACTGTAATAAACATGTATAATACACATATTCATCCATCCAAATATTCATAGATATTCAACCATCCATCCAATCCACAATCATTTAATAACACAGTCCACAATTATATATCGAACGTATCGAACAATAACAGTATAATGTACAATGTACATTCGCCGTAGCGTACAGTGCTCATATTTAATTTACCTTAGCCTCGTAGGCTCCATCCAACCATCAACACACAATAAAATAACCACAAGTATAACCAATGAACAACAAAGCGAAACAACGAGAATAATAAACAAGTATTAAGTCTCGTCCATGGTATTGTTCGCCACTGTATAAGTCTCAATTGTTTTAGTTGTTCAGTTATACCTAGTGACAATGTCTCGTTAAAACGACATGTCTCTAGTTACCCATATATTATGGCGGGTCACCCACGGCAGTAGCCACTCCAACGGTAGAGTCTCCGACCAACGAGCCATTCTAGCTCACGGGAAATTTTCTTGATACTTACGGACCCGTACGCGGACATCCTGGTATCGTTTTTGTGATCACAGCGCGCACCAAGAGCCACATCCTCTTGGCTTTACTTCCATTCCATTAATTAGTTAATTATACCATCGCATCGCATTACCAAATTTTCTAACACAGCAGACTAGGGTCATTAGTCCAATCCGGAGTTTGTAAACTCGGGATCCAGTGTTAGATACGAGAGCGGCGTATAGAAAGGCCAATGCTCCGTATAAAAGTCTTGGATAATATGTATATGTTATTATCCTAGTGCTACAACGTTTTACTGACGTTCCTTATATTTCATATAAGATAGCACCATAGCCGCTAGTTCGTTTTATATATATAGGTTCATATATACGAACCAATACTGTTAACTCAACAACAGTAAATAATAAGCAGCTATAAATATACAGTTCATGCATATTAATTATCACATTCAGACAAACAATCTTATCACAGATCACACAGAAGTCTGAACTGAGGAAGCCCTCAGAGACAATCAGAGACACATAACAACATACAAGTTATATCAACCAAATCCGAGCCCAAGGAGCAACCTTAGGACAACTCGGATCAAACCCCTTTACATACCGTTCACCCTGATCGTATTACGGTGGAGTATGAATCAGCAAGATCCTATGCTCCGTGTAGTCCGCTAGCTTGTCAAGCGTCCTTGTCAGAAGTATAATCTAAACGGTATTAAAACTATAAGTCAGTCTCCATGACTAACTACATCCGGTATTTCCGAATAATAAGTAACCCCGACAGTTCACCCCTGTTTTCTACAGTTGTTTGTTACAGGTTTCTCTAAAACAGTCGGCTTTGTTACTTAAAACGCGTACGTCAAAACATTTCAACTGTTAAGTTTAATTCGTTACATTTCTTTTAATCTTATCCACCATCTAGTTTAGGTACATAACCTATAGTTGCACGTATGCATGCATGATTGTATTATATTATTATTTTGTATTGTATCACTTATTATATTGTATCATTCTCCCACCATCCACTATAATACAATGTATTGTATGATCCATTTATCTTTAGCAAATAATATTTGCATCCAAAAATTCATAACTTATAGTTCGTAACTATTTTTTTTATATAACCACCACCATTAAATCATATGGTTTCCAACCAAAATATATATATCCACCTTATATACATTATTCTTGTGTATGTATTTTTACCACGTAGGTAATTCTCATGAGTTTCATAAACTCTTATATTTTATGTTACATTTTATCATCTTTTATTAGATGATTATTCCCATTAGTTGTATTATATTATACAACTTATATTAAGATTATTATCCTAATATTATGTAACATTTTATGTTGTATAATTACAACTCCTAAGGTTTATTCCATAGACACCTTAGTTTATAAATCCCATTTATTTATAGTTTGTCACATTCTTTGATGTGAATATCCTTACTCATATTAATTCCACCTAAACCATATAATTGTTATAACATTTATAACATTATAGACCTTAGTCTAAAATTCATTTTCCAAACTTTATCAATTCGGTAAAGCCCTTGAATTTATTTAAATTCTATTTTGACCACATAACATTATGTAATGCTATTCCATATGCTAATATCTTTTGACATGATATTCTTATTTCCTTTAATTAATAACCTATGGTTTTTATACCAAACTATTTATTATTGCCACATGGGCACCATATCAAAACCATATTCTTTTTCATAAACCATAGTTTCCTTTATCTACAAAATCACCCCTTAATTTATACCATGTTATATATTCCATTTAATATAACATTTCTAACTTATAAAAAGGGTATAACCTATGGTTATTTTTTGTAACTTTCGAACAGCCCTTGTGCTATTCCATAATTGCCATTCGGCCCTATTTATAACACATAGTTTCATAATTCATTAAAACTATATATTACATATATCTTAATAAACACTCTTGTATTATTCTAAAAATCATCAAATTTCTCCAAAGGGTTATTATTACCTTTATTAACCCATATATAATCGGTATTTACTATACCACCTCATATATTTCTCCAAAGTGTCATAATGACATAATAACTATATGTTATACATATATAGTTCATTTTAATTCCAAAAGCAACCCAATAAATTCCTAAAAATTCCTAATAGCCCATGGGTGTTTAAAATACCATTGTACACCCTTTATTTTTGGTAATAACATATTTACCACATATGTTATGAAAATATTACCATAAAATACATAACTTATTATAAAACCTTAAATAAGTTATCTAACTTATCTAATTTGGTCAAAACCTACCATATAGTCAAGGTTGACCACCTTAATATTTCCTTGACCACCAATTCCTTATAATTACGGTTTGCACCCAAACTTTCTAGAAATCACCATTTAACCCCAAAACTTTATAAAATCTTATAAACTTTATTTTAACTCCTTTTTACCTCTAATTTTCGGCCTTATTTTATAAAGCCCCTAAATTTAATTTATTTACACTTAAGACCCCATTTCATTTCGGTAATAATTATATATCACCTAAACTTAAATAAAAACTTGTAAATGCATAAATAAAATGGCCTAAAATACATGGCCTTATTACAAACATTGGCTTGCAAAATAAATTACACATAAATGTCCCAAAAATACATATAGATTTCGGCCTCACCATATATTCTTCATTTATTTACCAAACTTCCACATAATGTCTTAAATTTGACAATTATGCTTGTTTAATTAGCTATAAAATTTATTAAACCATTTCTTAATCATTTTAAGGTCAAACATGACCTTATTTTACTTCTTCACTCACGGCAATAATTATAGAAATAGCTTAGAACATTTTAACTTAGCAAAGTTAATGTTTAAGTGATTTATACCTTGATTTAGCTTAGGTAAATCCTTGTTTGGATTCGCCACCTTAAGGAGAATTTCTCCAAAGCTTCTCTTACATGTTTTCAAACAGAAAACAAGGCCTAGTTAGTCTCCAACAAAGATCTAACCATAAGAAGTAACTTAAGTCATGAAAATCATGGATTTTTACCTTAGATCTTCAAGCTTGATATAGATCTACTTCGGCCCTATTTTCCAGAAGGGAAAGAGTATCAAAACACTCTCAAGAATAAGGTATAAAACCGTGGGTGAATTAGCTTGGAAGATAGCTAAGTTTTACCTTGTTTAAGATGCCAAAAATGGTGTTTTTGGCTTGGATCTATCTACTCCTTGTAGATCTTGGTATACCAACTGAATCTACATGAAAAGGAGAAGAAAATAAGGCTAGGAACAAAGTTTCACAGCCGAATTTGAAGGGAATCAAAAGATATGAGCTTAAAGCACATTTTTACCTTAAATGGTCAAGACTTGAACTTTCCTCCTTAGATCTGGTTATGGCCGAAACTAACACTTCCTTTAACCTCCAAAACACTCTACATAGATGTATAGAAAAGGTTGGAGTCTAGATCAATCGAAAAAGGAAAGAAAGATGAAGAAAATGGGCATTTTTATGCCTTAGGAGCTTACCTAGAGCTTGAGCTCCCTCCAATGGAGTTTGGAAACTTACCTACGGTTGAAGAGGAGCCAAAGAGAGAGTTTGGCCAGGAGTCCCACGTTTGGAATGGGACTAATGAGAAAAATGACCTAGTTTTGGCTTAAAACACATTTTTTTCTTATTTTATGTCTTTAATGTTTTGATGACTCACCCATTACTGATTTGTGTTGAATAATTGAAGCTCAATCAGTGGAGACAAGAGGAGGGGGCAGCCGTCCTTGATTGAGAGAGGTAGGGCATGATTGATTCCATTTTGAATCAAAAATGGAGCTTAAATGTTACTTTAAGCAATTAATGAATAAGTGACTCATCTCCCTTGTCTTCTTCTTGCTTGGTGTGCCGTGTAATAAGGAGGGAAGGAGGCTCCAACCGGCTGGCTTCATCACATGGGTAAGCAAGTGGAGACCACCTTTTTGTTTTATAAGGTAAAGTATGTCTTTTTTGTTATTTTATGTAAAAGTAAGGTGTATATTTAATTGTCACATGGGTCTTGTCTCTTGGTCTGTTAAGAGACTTAATTATCTGATTTTATGTAGTCCATTTCGTGGTCAATGGTCAACATTGACCAACTTAGTCAATGTTGACCCAAACGGGCCCCACATTAGGGTTTTATTAATATTTTAATATTAAATTTGTAAAAATTCGTAAATTCTTGGAATTAAATTCCTAATATCATATAATATGATATTTTATTATTTTTAAAGGTAATTATAACCTTTTAGCCCCTTTAAAACCAATTTAGAAGGCAATTACACAAAAACGTGCTTTAAGGAGTTTTAGTGCACATTTTGTGTCGCAAGGTGTTTCTGAGCTCTGTTTTCTTTGACAACGGTTTTTTTTGTGTTCCTTACATGATATTTGATCATGGTATCCAATTTTACATCATTTAGAGGTCATTAGACCTTTAAGGTTTCTTAGAGCACATTTTTGCCCTTTTTGACCTTGAAGCACGAAAGTGCTTTTTCTTTGTGTTGGAGTGTTGCCCAACAATTATAATATGTTTAGTAATGTGTTAATATACTTAGGACAAATTTTTAGGTCCTAAGAAGTTCATTTGGGTATTTATTTACCCTTAACAGTCAAAGGGTGCAACATCTCGTTTTGTGTTGACCACTGTTGTTCTCAGTTGACTTTTAAGGCATGTTTAGGCCTTAATTAATGTAATTAAATATTTAATCCATGTTTAATAAGTTGGGGTTATCACGAGTGTTGGTCCTTTGGTAACCTTGAGATGCCTTTAGGCTGAGTGTTAGTAATCTTCTGTCATGAGTTAATAAGTTTTGAGTGTTAGATTTGCGAGGTGCAAGCTTTTGAGATATGTTAGCGTTATTCCTATTTCTCTAAGCATTAGCCATCTGTAATCTTTTGCCTTGCTTATTCTGTTAATGAGTCGGCCTGTAACTCTAAGTGCTAGCTTTTCAAGGTTAAAGCTTTTGAAATGTGTGAGTGTTCTTCCTGTGCCTTCAGGCTCACTCTTCGGTGACCATCTAATGTGTTCCTTCTATCAACGAGTCAGTTAGTGTATTCTGAGTGTTGAGCATTCTTCCTATGCCTTTAGGATGAGCCTTTAGTGATATTCTGCTTTGCTTCTTCTGTTAGTCAGCCAGGGTATTCGTGTTAGCTTTGTGAGATTAGAGCTTCTGAGATGAGTGTGAGTGATCATTCTGTGCATCGGGGCTAATCTTCTATTGTGTTCCTCGGTTAGCTAGTCAGCTATGAATTTGAGTGTTGTGCATGTGCCTTCAAGTTTAGTTTCAGTAATTTTTACTTTGTCTCTTCAATCAATGAGTCATTTAACAACGTTCTGAGTGTTAGCTCTGTGATTCTATACTGACGAAGGAAGCAATGGTGTTTGGTTTCTATTTGAGGTGTGCATCCCAGTAAGAGATGGAGGTTTGTCGGAAGAATAAAGAAGAAGACAAGCAACAAATCAACTTCTTTGATGTACATCACCATACTGGAGTTTTCCACCTATGACAAAGTGGCATGCTTAACCCAAAATGAAAACAACATTCAATGATTACCTAGAATAATCGGCCATGTGTGTTTGTAATTAAGTTTTAAGCAACATAAGACAAATGTTCTTCTTTCAAGACATTTCATGGTAGCTTAATGAGACAACTTTTGATTATGGTATAGTGGCTAAATCAATTAGAAGAGTGAACATAGAAACCCTATTCACTTAGGGTGCGTTCACTTCGGGGTAATCAGCAAAGGGAAACAAAATCATTCTCTTTGTGGTTGTTTGTTTTGTATTTTTATTGATTCTGTTTCCCCCGCTTTCACTTTTGAAAACCCACATATCCCTCTTGGTGATTCCCCCCAAAATCCAAGGGACTAGTATTCCCTTTCTTCCCTCTTACCACTATCTTCATCTTTTATAAACAAATATTAATATATATGGTATATAATCTATATAAATACTAATATATGATACATAATTTTTATAAATATTAAATAAAATATTTCTCAATATAATATAAATATATTTTATTTATAATTTATATAAATATAAATAGGATATGAATATAATGTAGATTATATAAATATTTAATATATATATTTATATTTGAAAAAAATGAACAATACTAGATATAAATATAAATATTATTATAATTTAACTACAATAAATTATAAAATAATAATATAAATTATTAATAATTTAGATAAATATTAATATATATATAATCATTTGTACATATTAGTTATAATTTTAATAAATATGAACAACCATGATAAATACTATTTATACTTTGAATTCTATAAAGACAAAAAAAAAATTATAATATTGTTTATAAAGTTAAAATATTTATGTATATATATTATATAATATATGTAAATATTTATATATTTTATTTACAATTTAATTAAATATTTTAAAATAATATAATAATATTATTATTTAAATACATAAAATTAAAAAATATATAGTTGTATATATTTATATAAATTTATTTTTATATATTTACAACTTAAATACTATAGAATTAAAAGTTAATATATTACATATATAGACAAATTTCAAAAAATGTTATTAATAGATATATAAATCTTAATATATATTGTATATATAATCTTAATAATCATTAATAATATTATTTATAATTTAAAAACTATTTATATATAGTATATAATTTATATAAATATTAGTATATATCACATAAAAATTAGAAAATATTAATATATATATATATATATTATTCATAATATTTGTTTGGAACCAAACAACAACAAAGACAATCATTGGGAATTCTATTCCGTTTTTGTGGTAGAATCAAACAGACTTCTTGATTTGGGGGAATCCCTTTCCTTTCCTTTCCATTCTCTTTTCTGATTCCATTCCGTTTCCGCACCTCGAACTGAACGCACCCTTAAGTTTATCATTCCAATTTGTGGTCCGAGCCAGGTCTAACTCCCAAGCTCTATAAAAGGGGGTGTGACCTCCATATCTCAAATGTGAACTCGAGAAGAAAAAATCCAATATGAGTTGTACCAAAGAATAAATATATGCCAAATGTGTAATTCCTCATGTATAAAACCAACACTTCTTAGCTTTTAGAACATGCATTAAAGTTTAAGTCTCGTCAAGAAGTTTGTTGGTGTCTTCATCAACAACCACAAGGCTTTAGAGAAGTACCTATGTGCTTCAACAACCACGTTATAGAAGAGCCTCAATGTACTATTCTTAGTTGTAGTGTGTGAAGGTCTTGAACTTGTAACAATCTATTTGTTGTGTATTATAGCATGGACTCGGTGGCGGGTTTATAAGTATGTTTGTGGGGAGGTAGCTAAAACATTGTGATAGTTATAGATACGTAGTTATGGGTTAGTGTGTGGGATGAGTAAGAGTAGAAATGATACTTTGAGAGTAATAATACAATGTTATATACCCGTACTTCATGACCATACATCTTCTTTACCTCTCTGATAAGTAATCTCTAGTGTTTCAGTAACTTCTTGATATAACACGTAAAAAGATAGGAAACTTCTAAATGGAAGAAAACGTGGAGTTATACCCTATTCACCCCTATGATAATCCCATAGGTCTTTCAACAATCTTCCTATCTGTCATGATCGATAAAGGTTCTACACATTATAGTTTTGGAATAATGGAAGGTGAAATCTCAAGATATTTTGGCCATGTTTGACCATAAACTATATCATCAATGATGATGAATTTTTTCTAGAGGTTAGTAAACACTTGACCTGGGTGTTGCTGTTGGGCGAAAACTATATAACAAGGTATATAAATAAATGCAAGGAATAGGCAAGTGCACCTAATCGATGTAGTACAACAAGTGTCGTATCCACAAGGAAATTGGTCCCAACTTCCTAGTCTCGGTACTTAGGAATTGAAATGAAAACAGTAAACTGGGGTTTAGCCGGCGGCAAGCTTGATTGTGTTGGTTGAGTAATTGCGAGAACAACAAATAAACTAAAGGTGATGGTTTAATGGATTGTATGGAAAGGTACTTTGGGAATTTGGCAATCACCCAAACTACCTAGATATGCTAGCAACTCTTCTTATGCCATAGTTGTCTTTTAGAACAATAATAATAACTCGCTAAACCAAAGATGAGTTAATTCTTACTTAGTTAATTTTACCATTCAAAATTAATTAGGACTAAACTCACTAAGTAGCATTAAGCAAGTTCTAGAACAAAGCCCCAAATTATACTCACTAATCCTAGGAGCATAAATCAAGAGTTCCGTCTCAATTTGGTCACAAACCCTAACTCAAAACCAATTTGTAGATAGGGTTCACCACAAATGCACTCAAGAGATCAATTTGAGAACATTGAATGATAATTAAGAGAGAAACAACTATATTATAACATAATCAAGATTCACAAGCACATTCTAGGATTTGGGTTCAAAGACCCATCCCAAAGCACAATAGAGTACTACTCAAGCATAGAGGAAAGAAAAACTAGAAAAGAGTAAGAAAAAGCCATTGTTGGAGCTTGGAAGCTTTGGAGAAGGTGAGCTCTTCCTTCTTCTCTTCTTCCTCTTCTTTCTCCTCTTCTTTCTCTTTCTTCTTGTTCTTTCTCTTTTCTTATGTGTGTGGAAGTGTAGAATGCAAAAAGTGCCCAAAACCCCTCTGTTTTCCTGTCTTTAAAACAATCGTTCTGGGCAATTTTCCGTCGGGACCGCCCCACAGGGGCGGTCCACACCAAAGGCGATTCCAATGTTTCGAAATCAACTGGACCGCCCCACAGGGCGTCCACACCAGAAGTGCCCTCTTCTGCACCGAAATGTCTCGTTTGACCCCTCGTCTTTGACACACTCCTCGGGGCATTAAAGCTCAGCTACAAAGTCTTGAGAGTCTCCCGAAAAACCATTGCTCAAGTGAGCTTTTACCAAATTTAAATCAAAACTGTAGTTCAACTATATTAACGAAATGCTCTATCAAGTGGTGAAATAGTCAATAGTGCATGAAATAAAGGTAAATAAAGACCTTATAAATACATCATTTCACCACTTATCAACTCCCCCACACTTATCTATTTGCTTGTCCTCAAGCAAAATTTGCTAGGAACCCATATCAAGAAGGAACATTTATAGCAAGCAAGTATTTAGATGAATTCTTGAACTTTGGTGAGCAAAATTGTGAAAAATCTCAAGAGGAGTGCAACCAACCTTCTCATGGTGACATGGGTGTGCTTAGGGTAAATAAAAATATAGAGCTTCGGGGTATGATCTAGAGTGTTTCCAAGTGCTTAAAGATCTTTGGACTTGGAGAACTTTTACCATGACCAACTTCTCTCAGGAATGGGCATTGAGGAAAAACAAAAGGGAAAATAGAGATTTACATTTGATTTTCTTTTGCAACAAGAGATGAGAAGAAATAATTTGGAATTGTGCCTTTGGCATTTTGCCTTGCTTTACAGAACACTCAACTCTCATTTGTTGGTTACCGATGGTGCCTCTCAAGTCCTTTTAAAAATTTCCACAAGGAAACACCCCTTAGCAATCCCTAGATGAGAAGATTAGAAAGGACCCCTAAGCAATAAAAATTCACCAAGAAAGGGATTTATGGAAGCCCGCAATAATTGCTCCTCAAGAGAGAATTTTTTGGTGGATAGTTCTAAGCATTCATGGAAAAACTTGCTTAATACCAATAGAACTTCTTCATGGCAGCAATAGATATGTATAAGGAGATGAAGAAGTGCATCAAAAAGAAAAGGTCGCTTCCCCCACACCTGAGTAGGACAATGTCCTCATTTGTCAAAGCTAAACCCAAAGGGAAATAAACAGAAGACCTTTTCGAAGCACGAAACATATAGTACATAAAGTTGTAAAGCATCATGTAAGAATTTAGCGAACTAGTACTTCCCTGATAAGACGTGTATTGGGCGAAGGGTTCCCCCACACTAGAGAGTGTCCGGGGTCGTTGAAGCGCGGAGACCTAGGAAAATTTTGCAATAGTTCCTCTTGTATGTGTCTTACTCAGCGCTGAAGGGTGCTTGCATGCAGTGTGTATGTAGCTACAATGCAGAGACAAAAATAAACTAGGCGCAACAGAATTCCGAGGAATACGCTTAAAGCCCATGGTTAGAAATCAAAAGGGGACTCAAAAGTGAGTCCAATATCAAACGGGTTCACAGAGTTATAATGTAAACTGAAAGCATAGAGAGAGTACGGAGTAGCATAACTAAAGAAAAGAGAAAATACAATAAGATAGACAATCCCAGAAGTACATAACAAGTTTCAAAACACGAGACTCCAAGCAACCACTCCATGAGCAAACTACTGGGCTTGTGGTCCACCTCGCTCGAGCATGCGGCGCAGCTCCTCATACTGGCTGCCAACTCCTCCACACGTCGCTAGTGGGCCTCGAATTCCTCCCGGGAAACCGTGGAAGGTGGTGGGGCTGGTAGCGGGGCAGCTGCAGTAGAGTGGGAAGAGGAGCTGGAGGAGGACTCTGCGCTGCCGGCGGGCCGTATCTTCTCCCAACCTCCTGGAGCACGGCGAAACCCCATCCGCCGGAGGGCAGCATGGTCAATGGGAGCCATGGGAGGCTCAGGGATCGCATCTCCAACATCGACTCCACACTCAAGGAACTGAGTGTGGAGGAAATGAGGGTAGCCGAGGTGCTAGGTATCTTGCTTCGCGACCATGTGGCAGAGGTGATCGAACATCAGCCCTGAGATGGAGAATGGCCGGTCCGGATTCGGGGCTGTGAAGCTGTTGAGAAGGAAACAGATCATGGCATTCATATCCTTACTGTCCCGGGGCAGCATGTTATAACGGATCAGAGCAAGGATGACGCGCTGAGCGGCGTCCTGGACCATATTCGGGGTCATTGTGACCCGGGAGACAGTGCCCGACTGATTCTTCTTTCGGCGCGTGGTTGGGAGAGTGGCGAGAAACTGTCGGCGGTGGCTCTGGAGGTAGCTGTTGGGGAGGTAGCTAGTGCTTTTGTAATCCTCCGGAGGTATGTCCAAGGCCTCGATGAAGATCTCCTGAGTGATCTCGATCTGTCGACCTTCGACATATGAGATAAGCTTGGAGACGCCCTCCCGAGCCGCATTCGCATAGAACTGGCAGACGAGGTCCGGGTAGAACCCCTCACCCATCGTCAAGAAGCGACCCCATCCGTAAAAATCAAAGAGTGACTGGAGGTTGAGGTCCTCGACGATGGATGGGTCCACGTCACGCTCCTGGATGAACTCCCGGCGGGGCCCATGATGGTACCAATTCTTGGCCTCTTCAGTGATGAAGATGTCGTCGATCAGTCGGGTGCCGAATGGAAGGCGGGCGGCCATGCGGCGGCGGATGGTGGCTCGGTCTGCTGGTTGCATTGTCTGAACCCAAAGACAAGAAAAGAAAAACAAGGAAAGAAAAACAAAATACAAAACAACAAAGGAGAGTTAAAGATCGATAAGGAAAAGAGAAATGCAAAGGTTGTTTGTAGACATATTCAGGAAGTGCAGATGAAAAAGAAAGAATAAAAAATGACACAACAATTCACAAAAATTTCGGCATGATCTCCCTCGTTTTCCTATGGTTTCCCGGTTCTAAGAACCTCCACAAATCAACCAAAAGGTTGTCATTCAAGTATTGAAGCTCACCCAAAGCACAAGCCAACCATAGAGCACAAATATATCAAGCAAGAGAATAAGATATCTAGTTTAATCACAATGTGAGTTATCTCAATTCTCAACTGGCAAAGTGCACTACCGTAGCCAATTAATCACTATATTGCAGTAACTACACCCAGGAAATCCCACAAAGCCATAGCATAATTTAAATACCATGTATTTAGACTAGATAAAGCACAATGCATATTAAGCGAACAATCACAAAATGTAAGCCGAAACCACCACATTGTCACGTTTTACCTTAAATTGTGCACATACGCCCTATAATTAACACCTAGAGTCAATCCAAATCACTAATTTTCCAAAATCATAATGTTTCACCTAATACCCTGTTTGGTTCATCCTAAACCTAGCCAAAATGTAACTTTGCTCAAAAATTGCAAGAAGTGTCAAATGAGTGCTAGAAACATATACCTTGATGTAGTGTAGAAGATAATAGAGCAAAAGATGATAGGTTTTGGGGACAAAATTGAAATTAAATTCGATTTGGGGGTTTGGGAGATTTTAGGGATTTGGAGAGGGGGTTAGGGCGTGGTGGTTGCTAGCGCGGTGGGCGGCGCTGCGGTTGGCCGTGGCGGTGGCGCACGACGTCGGAGGTAGCGAGAGAGAGGGAGTGCTGGTGCGGTGGCTGGGTTGGGGAGTGCGAGCTCGATAGAGGGAGAGGGAATGGGGGCTGCGCAGGAGGGAGTTCGACAGGAGCAGGAAGAAGGAGTCGGGGCATGAGGAAAAGAAGAAAGAAAGGAAAAAAAGACGCGTTTTGGGGTTTTTTTTTCAAAATTTGCGATTGGACCGCCCCTCTGGGGCGGTTCACAAGGGCAGTCCACGAAAGAGACCAAATTTTTGGTAAAAATCAGTGGGACAGCCCCACAGGGCCGGTCCGTGACAGAGAGCGTTTTTTCGGTAAAAATCAATGGGACCTCTCCTCAGGGGCGGTCCGCAACAGAAACCCAAATTTTTATTTTTCTTTCACCTCAATTCATCCAATTTCACACTCCAAGTCCCAAAATCATAAAACAGCAGTAAAAATTAAACACAAGCACCAAAAACACAAGCAAAAGCAATAATGAAACTAACAAGTTAAAACACTTAAACGGGCAAGGAAAGTAATCCGGGTTGCCTCCCGAAAAGCCGCCCTTCTTTTTAAGGTCTTTGGCTAGACCATAGTAAGGTTTAGATGAAACCTGGTTCCCGAAGGAAGATAGGACGAGCTTCTACCCGTTTAATATCACCTCCCATGTAATGCTTGAGCCTCGAACCATTAACCATGAAGGTTCCGCCTTTTGTGTTTTTTAACTCCACAACACCATACGGGGTCACATTAGTGATAGAGATAGGCCCGACCCAATGAGATTTGAGCTTACCCGGGAATAGCTTTAACCGAGAGTTGTAGAGTAAGACCCGATCTCCCTCATGGAATTCTCTCTTGAGGATCATTTTATCGTGCCATCTCTTTGTCTTTTCTTTGTAGATCCAGTTGTTCTCATAGGCTTCTTCCCGGATCTCTTCTAACTCCGTTAGCTGAAACTTTCTCTTTTCTCCGGCACTCTTGAGGTCGTAATTGAGTGCTTTTACAGCCCAATACAATTTATGTGCAAGTTCAACTGGTAGGTGACAAGCTTTCCCGTAGACAAGACGGTAAGGGGACATACCAATGGGGGTCTTGTAGGCTGTTCGGTATGCCCATAGTGCATCGTCGAGCTTTAAAGACTAATCCTTTCTTGAAGAATTTACCGTTTTCTGCAAGATCCATTTCAGCTCTCTATTGGTGACCTCGGCTTGTCCGTTGGTTTGGGGGTGGTAAGGTAGAGCGACCTTATGTCTCACTCCGTACTTCTCCATTAATGCTTCGAATTGCTTGTTGCAGAAGTGAGAACCCCCGTCACTAAGGATTGCTCTTGGCACTCCAAACCTTGTAAAGATATTCTTTCTTAGGAACTTGGTCACCACCTTAGCATCATTTATGGGAGAGGCAACGACTTCCACCCACTTGGTCACGTAGTCCACAGCT
Source organism: Limonium bicolor (assembly GCA_023374045.1). Lineage (NCBI taxonomy): Eukaryota > Viridiplantae > Streptophyta > Magnoliopsida > Caryophyllales > Plumbaginaceae > Limonium > Limonium bicolor. Next base: position 315,785,635 of record CM041776.1, on the reverse strand, counting down.
ACAAGGATGAAGAGATTGGAGCAGGAGGAAGGGAAGGGTCCCATGAAGTCTATGCCCCACAAGTCAATGGTTCAACCTCTAGCATCACATTAAGAGGCATTTAGTGCTTGCAGGAGATGTTGCCCATCATTTGACAGCGGTCACAGGAAGCAACAAAGTCATGGCAATCTTTATGTAAGGTTTTCCAGAAGAAACCTGCTTGTAGAACTTTTGCTGCGGTCCTTGCCGGCCCATGATGCCCTCCCACTTCAAGAGAGTGGCAATGGGTGAGAATGTCTTTCACTTCACTCAGGGGCACACATCTCCTTATCACCCCATCAGCACAAGTCTTGAAGAGGTGAGGGTCATCCTAGAAGTAGTGCTTCGAGTCAGCGAAGAATTTCTTCCTCTGCTGGTAGGTCAAAATATGGGGCACTACTCCTCTTGCCAAGTAGTTTGCAAGAAAAACTTGTTGGGAAAAAACTATATAACAAGGTATATAAATAAATGCAAGGAATAGGCAAGTGCACCTAATCGGTGTAGTACAACAAGTGTCGTATCCACAAGGAAATTGGTCCTAACTTCCTAGTCTCGGTACTTAGTAATTGAAATGAAAACAGTAAACTGGGGTTTAGCCGGCGGCAAGCTTCCATGATCACGAAAATAGTCTCATCCGGAAAGAACTCGTTTATAGGCACACCTTCATCGGGCACTTCCATGCGGGAGAGGTGGTCGGCCACCACATTTTGCACACCCGGTTTGTCTCTGATCTCGATCTCAAACTCTTGTAGCAACAAAATCCATCGCAACAACCTTGGCTTGGCGTCCTCCTTGGTAAACAAATATTTCAAGGCGGAGCGGTCCGTATGCACAATCACCTTACTTCCCAAGAGGTAAGAGCGGAACTTATCTAATGCAAAGACAACCGCTAGAAGGTCCTTCTCGGTTGTGGCATAGTTTTTCTGAGCATCGTTGAGTGTCTTGCTCGCATAGTAGATAGTTCTCAGAATCTTCTCCCTTTTCTCACATAGGGCTGCCCCCACTGCATAGTCGCTTGCATCACACATTATTTCAAAAGGGAGGCTCCAATCTGGTGACACAACTATTGGGGCTGAGATAAGGCACTCCCTGAGAGTGTTGAAGGACTTCAGACATTCTTCAGTGAATTCAAATTTTGCCTCTTTGGCTAAGAGATCACACAGAGGTTTAGAGATTTTGGAAAAGTCCTTGATGAACCTTCTATAGAACCCGGCATGGCCAAGAAAGCTTCTAATGTCTTTAACCGAGGTGGGTGGTGGTAGCTTCTCGATGAATTTGACCTTGGCCCGGTCAACTTCAATTCCATTGGAAGAGATCTTGTGCCCGAGGACGATCCCTTCTCTCACCATGAAATGGCATTTCTCCCAATTGAGTACTAGATTGGTTTCCTCACATCAGGAGAGAATGGCGTCCAAGTTCTCTAGGCAAGAGTCGAAGTTGAGCCCAAAGACCGAGAAGTCGTCCATGAAAACTTCCATGCTTTTTTCAATAAAGTTGGAGAATATGGCCATCATACACCTTTGGAACGTTGCGGGAGCATTGCATAATCCGAAAGGCATTCTTCTATATGCGAATGTTCCATAAGGGCATATGAATGTGGTCTTCTCTTGATCTTCCGGGGCTATGGGGATTTGGAAGTACCCCGAGTAGCCATCAATAAATCAATAAAAGTCTTGCCCGGCTAACCTCTGTAGCATTTGGTCGATGAAGGGCAATGGGAAGTGATCTTTTCTTGTAGCCGAGTTCAACTTCCGGTAGTCGATGCACACTCTCCAACCGGTTGTTGTTCTTTGGGGGATCAACTCACCCTTTTCATTCAACGCCACCGTGATTCCTCCTTTCTTTGGTACCACCAGGGTCGGGCTCACCCATTGACTATCGGATATGGGGTAGATGATCCCGGAGTCGAGTAGCTTTAGGACCTCCTTTTTAACTACCTCCTTCATATTCGGGTTGAGCCACCTTTGAGGTTGAACGAGTGGCCTGTAGTTATCCTCCATGAAGATTCAATTAGTACAGAAATGGGGATTGATACCCTTTATATCGGAGATTGACCAACCAATTGCCCTCTTGTGGTTTCGAAGCACCTTCAACAAACTGTCCTCTTGTTCACCTGTGAGGGAGGATGAGATAATGACAGGTAAATCACAAGGTTCAGTTAGATAAACATATTTTAAATGAGAAGGTAGAAGTTTCATCTCCACGGTGGGAGGCTTCTTGACCGAAGGAGGTATACTTTGTTCGCTTCTCTCCAGTGGTTCCGGTGGTGGGTAATGCGTTCTGAAGTATCTTGGAGCTCTATCCAAAGCGGCTACCATTTCATTCACCTCCGGATCCATCTCCTGTTCATCATCAGACTCAAGCAAAGCAAAACTCAAAGCATCATAATTAGAGTGAGGGGGTGGATTATTTTGCAAAATGGAGTCGACAACATCTATTGCAAAAATAGCTTCCGCATGCGCTGGTCTTTTCACTATCTTAGACATGTCAAACTCAAGCTTTTCATCATGAAGACGTAAAATAATCTTCCCTTTTTCCACATCTATCAAGGTCCTGGCAGTTCTTAAAAATGGACGGCCCAAAATCAAAGGGACCGTGACATCTTCTTCCATATCAATCACTATGAAATCAGCGGGGAAAACAAAGGTTCCCACAGTCACTACCAAATCCTCAACTTTTCCTTTCGGAAACACTAGAGACCTGTCAGCAAGTTGTAATTGCACAGTAGTGGGTGTGCACTCACCAATCCCAAGTTTATTAAAAGTTGAAAGTGGCATGAGATTTATAATAGCTCCTAAATCACATAGACCACTACCGCAATTAAAATCACCAATAGAACAAGGGATGATAGGCAAACCAGGGTCTCCAAGCTTTGGAGGAGGGTGCCTTAGTAGGACCGCTGAAATTTCTTCAGTGAGATGCACCGTTTCAGATTCTAGCAAAGATCTCTTGTTTGTGAGAATGTCTTTCATGAACTTTGCATAGATGGGCATCTGTTTCAAAGCATCCACAAAAGAAATAATTGTCAATTTCTTGAAAATACTTAAAAACTTCCTAAATTGCTCATCTAAATTCTTTTCTTTGAGCCTATTCGGGAAAGGAAGTGGAGGGAGATGTTTAGCAAGAGTGGGAGAGATAGGTAATTCAGGAGACTTCTTCTCCTTGGAAATATTTTTCTGTGAAGATTGAACTTCCTCAGGTATCTCTCGGTCTTCCTCATGATTTTCTTGATTTTGCTTCTCTTGGTCATCAACTTCATCTTGGGGAGAGGGTTCTTCTAGGAGCCTACCGCTTCTCAAAGTAACCGCCCTAGCTTGTTCTCTTGGGTTAGGCTTCGGTTGAATTGGGAGGGTGCCAGGCTGTCTCTGAGTAAGTTGTTCTGAGATTTGATCAACTTGAGTTTTAAGGCTCTGATTAAATGTCATCTGGTTGGCATTGCATGCCTCATACTCGGTGAACTTAGTTTGGGCGGTAGTCATGAAGTTCATCGTCATATTTTGCATGTTTTGCATCATGACTTCCATTCTAGCCAAGTTACCATCAGAAGAGGAGGATGGGGATGGTTGTTGTTGTTGTTGTTGTTGTGGTCTGAATCCCGATGGGCCACCTTGAGGTCTATACCCCATTTGAGAATTGTTTGCTTGGTGTGGCCCTTGAGGTTTATAACCCATCGAGTTGTTGGAAATATTACTCGGTCCTCCTTGGGTGGAATCGTTGTTCCTCCATGAGAAATTAGGATGATTTCTCCATGGGGCATTGTTGTTGTTATAGTTGTAGCTGGGGCGGTTGCTAACAAAGTTGACATCTTCTTGTCCCTCGATGTAACTTCTTCCTTCACAAAAATGGGTCTCATGGGGACCCGCACATATAGCACACCCCTCTATGGCTGAAGTGGAAGATGGTGAAGCTACAGATTTTGCATTCTCTTTTTGGGATGTAGCAAGCTTCTCCACCAACTTTGTGAGTGAGGATATTTGGGCGGAAAGATGATCGGATGGTTCGACATGAAGTAGACCGGCCGCTCTTGGAGTTCTTCCCTTATTTCTAGCCCATTGCCTCGTGTTGCTAGTCATTGTCTCAAGGAGTTCCATTCCTTCTTGAGGCGACTTGGTCATGAAGCTACCTCCCGTGGATGAATTCACAAGCAAACGGTTCGCATCGTCAAGCCCATTAAAGAAAGATAGGCATAACGATTGATCATCCAACCCATGGTGGGAGCAATTCATTAACATCTCCTTGAACCGGTCCCGTGCATCGTACAAGGTTTCTCCGGGCTCTTGGTAGAATGTATTAATCTCTCCAATCAGTTGTCTTGTCCTACTAGTCGGGTAGTATTTGGCAAGGAACTTTTGAGCCATTTGTACCCATGTTTGGATTGATTGGGGCGGTAAGCTTCTAAACCACCTCGATGCGGAGTCAGATAAGGAATGGGGGAAGAGCCGCAACCGGATTTTCTCCTTTACCGTACCGGCTTTCCCGAAGGAATTGCAAAAGTCGAGGAAGAGACTTAGGTGGTTCGGAGCGTCATCTGGATTTGCTCCACTGGACTTTCCTAAGTCCCGGACTGCGGTAATGAAATGACTCTTGAAAACCCATTGTCTCGCTTCCTTCGGTGTCAACACTGGGAGGACTATAGCTGAAGGCCTCCCTTCGGTATCCGGCTGGTGGTAATCAGAGAGGGCTCGGTGTTTCTGCTGCCCATTATTCTCAATTTCTGGTTGATCTTGATCCGCCATGTTTAAATCTCTTATGCGTCTTCTTAGAGTGCGCTCAAGTTCGGATCTCGGACTAGCAAGCGGGGAGCTACTAGACCGAGTGTTTGGCATATACAGAAGAAACACAAGGTACCTAATCAATCACAAGAAAAACCAGCACTACAACTTAGCAATAGAAAATATAAACAAGGATAGGATAGAACAACAAAAATGAAAACACAATCAAAGAAAACAAAACACTAAACTTTAAACAAAAGCAAAAACTAAAAATACCAAAACTAGGGAAATTGATGGAATCAATCTCCCATGCAACGGCGCCAAAAACTTGTTGGGCAAAAACTATATAACAAGGTATATAAATAAATGCAAGGAATAGGCAACTGCACCTAATCGGTGTAGTACAACAAGTGTCGTATCCACAAGGAAATTGGTCCTAACTTCCTAGTCTCGGTACTTAGTAATTGAAATGAAAACAGTAAACTGGGGTTTAGCCGGCGGCAAGCTTGATTGTGTTGGTTGAGTAATTGCGAGAACAACAAATAAACTAAAGGTGATGGTTTAATGGATTGTATGAAAAAGTACTTTGGGAATTTGGCAATCACCCAAACTACCTAGAAATGCTAGCAACTCTTCTTATGCCATAGTTGTCTTTTAGAACAATAATAATAACTCTCTAAACCAAAGATGAGTTAATTCTTACTTAGTTAATTTTAGCATTCAAAATCAATTAGGACTAAACTCACTAAGTAGCATTAAGCAAGTTCTAGAACAAAGCCCCAAATTATACTCACTAATCCTAGGAGCATAAATCAAGAGTTCCCTCTCAATTTAGTCACAAACCCTAACTCAAAACTAATTTGTAGATATGGTTCACCACAAATGCACTCAAGAGATCAATTTGAAAACATTGAATGATAATTAAGAGAGAAACAACTATATTAAGGCATAATCAAGATTCACAAGCACATTCTAGGGTTTGGGTTCAAAGACCCATCCCAAAGCACAATAGAGTACTACTCAAGCATAGAGGAAAAAAACTAGAAAGGAGTAAGAAGAAGCCATTGTTGGAGCTTGGAAGCTTTGGAGAAGGTGAGCTCTTCCTTCTTCTCTTCTTCCTCTTCTTTCTCCTTCTTCTCATTCTTTCTCTTCTCTTATGTGTGTGGAAGTGTAGAATGCAAAAAGTGCCCAAAACCCCTCTGTTTTCCCGTCTTTAAAACAATCATTCTGGGCAATTTTCCGTCGGGACCAGTGTTTCGAAATCAAGTGGACCGCCCCTAGGGGCGGTCCACACCAGAAGTGCCTCTTCTGCACCGAAATTGTCTCATTTGACCCCTCGTCTTTGACACACTCCTCGGGGCATTAAAGCTCAGCTACAAAGTCTTGAGAGTCTCCCGAAAACCATTGCTCAAGTGAGCTTTTACCTAAATTTAAATCAAAACTGCATGAGTTCAACTATATTAATGAAATGCTCTATCAAGTGGTGAAATAAGTCAATAGTTGCACGAAATAAAGGTAAATAAAGACCTTATAAATACACCATTTCACCACTTATCAGTTGCGCACTAGGTTGACCATATGTTCACATGGAATATTGTTGTTGATGTACTTGTAGTGGCCCTTGTGAAGCTCGTAATGTGGGTTTGCTGTTTATAGTGAGTGTTTTAGTCTTATATATATATATATATATACTTTGAAAGTTATATCTATATTTTTCCAGTATTTTTATATCACAACTTTTGTAAGTATTTCATACTTTAAACTTACTTTTGGGTATATTATCTTATATTTTTATTTTGTTTCTACTTATGGTATTTTTTGATATTTTAGTTATATACGACATCAAAATTTCAATTTGTATAAAAGAATAAAGACATCAATAACTATCTTGGTATGATCTAACCTTTCACCTTTTGGCGGGTGCCTTATGTGGAACCTTCACCATCGTGGAAACCACTTTGGAAATCGGCGGCGACCATGATTGGTTCTTCGAGATTATTCCAGCATGCATGCAAGATTTTCCCATTTCTAGATAATTTTGCTCTTCCTTTGTGTTTGTTTCTCTTTCCATCCCTCTTAGGTGTACACAAGCAAATGTTTACAAGTTTGAATCTAGTCCCTAGGTTTACTTGCCCTCCTTAGGGTTTCTACGTCCTCTTTATGTCTGTCTTTACCTCACCTTTTCCAGTTGTTGTACATGCAAAAGATCCTCCTCCATGCATAAAATCTATAGCCATACTTTTGTCTTCTTCAGCCTTTTCACTTCTTGTATATAACTCCTATTTCTATTTTTCTATCCTTGTCCCTTTCTCTTCCTCTGTCTCTTATCTCTTTTTCCTTAACTATGGATTTCCTAAGCTTACTTTCTCTGTGCTTTTAGTTTCCTATGTTGCATGGCGGAGTAAGACAATAGTTTTGAATACTTAGTTTGTAAGTACAGTGATATGTCTATAACAGCGACTCAAGAGGAGAGTATGGAACCCGTCCTGCCTTCCTCTCGAGCGATGTTTAATAGGCCGGTTGTTCATGACACGGAGTGTTGATTGAAGGCTATGGAACTCACATTGGGAAAGGTATGGCAATAAGAAGAAGACCTTAAGGTTCGTAATTTGAGTTCTGGGCTATTGCTTTCAAATTTGGTGATGAAGAGCAGCTACATAATGTTCTGGGTAGGAGCCCTAGACTTTTGACGGTTGTCTCCTTGTTGTTATGCAAGTTAATCGACCAAAGGCACCCAAAGATCATATCTTTCAATGGACTACATTTTAGGTGTGTGTGCATGATGTGCTATTCTGGTTTATGACAAGGAATTTCGCTAGACGGGTTGGTGATCAAATTTAATGGTTCATGCACTATCAGTATCAAGATAGGCAATTTAGTGGAGGTTACTTGTGTTTAAAGCTATGGATTGACGTTAGTAAACCATTGCTATGGGTGGTTTCCATTTCAATTGGTGGTCAATAGTATGTTCTTCCAATTACATACGAGAGGTTTCCGAGTTTATGCTTCCATCGTGGCTTATTCACTCACCAATCCCGTGATTGTGCCACTAGGGTAGTTTCTTCTTCTAGTGATCTTCCATATGTACTATGGCTTAGAGTAGGTGGTTTTAGTATTGGTGGTGGTTGTCGTTGTTTTGATCCTCCAGGATCAAATTTAGGTAATCAAGTTGATGGTAGGCCTAAGTCTGTTGATAGTGAGGGTAGCGATTTGGCTGAAAGAGATACAGTAGTAGCGGGTCAAGAGGTTGGGTCGAAGGATGGTGATGATGGTTCTGGTGAGTTGAAAAAGTCCACCAGAGTAGGTGGTCCTAGTGTAGAAGGAGGGTGGTACTCCTGATCTCACTAGTCGAAAGAGAAAGATGAATGTGATTGTGTTTGATTCGTCATTGGAAGAGTTACCAGGGCCGCCTAGCATAATGTCGATCTTGGTTACGAACTACCAGGGTTTGGGTGACACCCATGTAGTTCACTCGGTCCTGGATCCATTCCGAGAGGAGTCACCATCTTTTGTTTTTCTTTCTGAAACAAAATTATCAAGGTTTGAGGTTCGTTAATGGGCGCATCATATGGGTAATTACAACTGGGTTGCGGGTGATAGTATTGGACGTAGTAGCAGAGTTGCTCTCTATTGGGATGCATTAATGGATGTCTCACTTTTGAGGTTTTCAGCTCATCATGTTGAATGTTTGATTGTTAGCAAAAAGGGTCTATGATGAAGGTTTATTGGCATTTATGGGTGGGTGGCAAGCACTAAGCGTTGGCATACATAGAGCTTACTAAGGGAATTATCTAAATTTAGGGAATGCCCATGGCTTGTAGGGGGTCAATTAAATGAGATTTTGTATAACTCAGAGCAGAGGTTGTCGTATCCACTCTTGTCTAGGAATGTTGCCTTTTCAAATTTGCTTAACTGATTGTGCGTTGTTTGACTTGGGTTATGTAGGCGCCAGATTTACATATACGAATAGGAGTAGAGGTCCATGGAACACAAAGTATCGGCTCAACAAGTTTGTTTGTAATGATGTTTGGCTTTGTGCATTTCCACCTGCCCAGAATTACCATCTGCGGTGATGTTGGTCTGATCACAGACCGAATGAACTGCTATTGTATCCTTCGATATGTCGAGGAAGCAAGCCTTTTAGATCCAAAAACTGTTGGACTATAGAGGCCAAGTTCTGTGAAATTTCTCACCAAGTATGGGAGGATAGCGCAGTATCTAATGAAGGATACCAAAGTAAAGTGACCATTTATGGGTCTCACCTCAAGACTTGGGGGCTGATTAAACGTAAACAGGAGAAGGATTCTATCTCTAGGGTTAAGGCTGAACTTCATCGTCTGGGATCAGCTCCTCCTACAGAGGACAATTTACGTTTATGTTGCAGTTAATTGGCCCCCTTGTTAGCCTGTGGTATAAGGAAGAGGTATGTTGGTTCCAATGCTCTCGCCAACTCTGGCTCTATGCAGGGGACGACAATTCTTGCTATTTTTAGTAGGTTTAGATCGAGGGCGAGATGGAATACGATTCATTGTCTTTTAGGGGATGATGAGGTTAGTCATACATATTGGGTCGGTGTAAGAAGGTGTTGCTCGTGGGTACTTTGATAATCTATTTACTTTCACTTCTTCTAAACTTAACTACCACCTGCTTGCATGTGTGTGGAGGATCATATCCCGATTAAGCTATCTGAGGCCATGACCGTTCCTTATTATGAGAGGAGGTCATGCATGTGCTAAAGGGAATGCACCCTTGCAAAGCTCCCGGAGCGAACGATGTAGATGGTACGTTCCTTCAAACCTATTGGGATATGATCCACAAAGATTTATTTGATGTTGGTCTCTCTTTTCTTAACTCTGATGCTTTTCCTACTAATATTAATAATACTCACTTGGTTCTTGTGCCAAAAATGAAAGGAGCATGTCGTATAACTTATTTTAGATCAATCTCTTTATGTAATACTATGTACCTGGTGATTTCAAAGGTTCCAGTCAATCGAGTTAATGAGGTTATGCCTTTGGTAATATCTGATAGTCAAGCAGCTTTTGTGGGAGGGCAACAGATTATGGATCAAGCAGTAGTAGCACATGAATTGATGCATATTATGAAAGGTTCTTAGGCGAGGTACATTTGCATTAAAATTGATATGTCAAAAGCGTTTGATAGGGTTGAATGGGATTTTGTTTTAGATGTTTTTATCTCGTATTGGTTTCCACCACTGATGGGTGTCTATAGTACAAAAGTGCATCACAACATTTTCAATGGCGGTGCTTATTAATGGCTATCCTGGTGAGATGTTTTACCCTAAACGTGGTGTAAGGTAAGGGGACCCTCTTTCCCCTTATCTATTCATTTGTTGCATGGAAGTCCTAGCTTCTAGTCTGTAATTAGCTACTGATATTGGCTAATATAAGGGCTTCTGCATTCGTGGACTTGAAACTGATGTTACAAATTTATTTTTTATGGATGACTACATATTATATGGTGAGGCAAATGTTGGTAATGCACAAGTTTTGAGCAAGGTTCTATCGGATTTTAGTGATGCTTTAGAACAATGTATCAATTCACAAAAAGAAGGTATCGTGTTTTCTCTTGGGGTGCCTTTTTCTGTATTTTAGGAAATAATAGTTGTCTTAGGTGTTTGGGAGGTTAATGACTTCGGGTTATATTTGGGGTTTCCAAGCAAGGTTATGGGTAGTATGGTTTGTTTATTTGAGTATCTTAAGGATATAGTGGCTAAAAAACTCCAAGGTTGGACCAGTATGGTTTCACGGGCAGGTGAAGGAGTTCTAATTAAATCTGTGTAGCAAGCCATCCCTACTTATGTTATGAGTTTTTTCAAACTTCCTCTTAAAGTTGTTCGAAAGATTAATTGAATGTTAGCAAGGTTTTGCTGGACTAAGAATGTCACAAAACAAGAAATATATTGGCGGAAATGGTAGTTAAAGTGTCAAGCTCTAATCAAGGTGGGCTAGGATTTAGAGATCTAGAATGCTTTAATGATGCATTACTTGTCAAGCAATGTTGGCAAATAATTACTTCTCCTTCCCTGGTCTCTAGGGTTCTTAGAGCCCGTTACTTCTCGGATGGAAATTTCTTTGGTTCATCTTTGGGTGGCCGACCTAGTTTGATTTGGCATGCGTTATGAAGTGTTAGAAATTATGTCTCTAGAGGAGGTGTATCATACTGTTGGAGATGGAACTACAATTAGCATCTCTGATAGATGGATTCATGGAAAGCCAGGTGGTCGACCTTTTTTTGTGGAGTTTACCTACTAACAGGTTTGGTTATAAGCTTGTGCAAATAAGCTAACCGAACAAACAATTTTCATTTGCCTCTTTTAGATTTTTCCATGAGAAGATTTTGTAAGAGTCCAAATTTATCTTGAATATAACATATCAAAACTTTATATTTCGAGATATATTCAAACATTATAATGATAATTATGAATGCGTAATTTATAGTACAGGGCCTCAAAAATCTTAAAGATGACCCTACCTACCAATGCACAAGTGGTTGGGAAAGTCTCTTGGATCATTGATCAAAGTTCTGGTTCTTGAAGGGAGAACTTAATCAGACAGTGGTTTATCAAGGAGGATGCATCAATGGTTCTAAACATCCCATTAGGCAATTTCGGGCATCAACTTGATGGTTGGTCATGGAGGTTGACATACAATTGAAACTTCAGCGTACATTCAACTTATTATGATATTAGGAATGGTAAGGTTTCACCAACTTCTTCTTCAGGCCCACATCTTCTTGGTTGTGCTACACACAAATTATGAAAGTGTGAGCTTCCTCCATGAGGTAAGCTTGTTGCATGACGTCTTTTGCATGGTGTAATCCCCTGTCGAGTAGTATTACATCAACGTTGTGGGGCGGGGGTACAACCTTTCTACTCTTGTGGAGAATTTGAGTCTATATTAAATGTTTTTGTTTTATCCCCACATGTTCAATAGTTTTGGGGTCATGCACAACTTAATTGTTCATTGTTCCTTCAATCAGAATTTGGTTTTTCTTGACTGGTTACTTACTGCATGCATGTGTTGCACTACATTAGCTTTATTGACTCTGCTATTTTGGAAATTTTGGTTTGCAAACTGTTAGGTTATACATAGTAGGGTGTGGCACATGAGTTTGAGATGGTATCAAGCGGAGGCTTTTTTGCACACAATAACAAAGAGTGGAGCGGTACAAGCCAAGTAAGATGCGGATGATAGTTATGTTAGGGTTTACGTGGATGGTAGTTTTATGCCTAATGACAAGTATGGTTTAGGGATTGTTTGTAGGGGGGATGGGGTGATTTTAGGGGTAGGTTTCAAGGATGTAATTAATGGTTGGTCGCCTAGTGAAGTTAAAGCTCGGGCTTTGGAGTATAAAGTGTAATGGGTAGTTGCTATGGGGAGTCCAAAAGTTTGCTTTTATTTTCATATTGTAAATTAATCATTGATTACATGTTAGGTTTTGGTAAGGTAAATGAAGGTGTTAGTGTTATCTTAGACAACATAACGACTAGGATTTTGGGTTTACACTATACATGTTTTGAATACTTGCACAAAGGAGATAATGTGGGTACTCATTTCGTTGCTAAATTAGGGTTGAATTCGAGTGAAGAGCATTTTTGAGATTGTGATTTTCCAATGGGTGTACTAGATTTATTCGTATATAGTAAACTATATACTATAGTAATAGACCTTAAGGTAGCGTTTGGCTGCAACATAAATGTCAATATACATGTTGTGGCATATGTTACTTTGGCCTTATTTATTTGTTTTATTGTTCAATTAAAAAGGGCATAAATGCCCGCAACATAAGCTGCTCTTTCATTTACGCACCTTCACTTCCGCTTCTCTTCATCCCTTCGCAATTACTGTGATTTTTGATTAAAAAATACTTATCTTATGACATTTGTTACAAGTTACTTTATTTGTTACAAATTACACAATGCTTCAAATAACTTATAAAAATAGTACTAATTCTTATCAGATGTTAACCGAATTCAAAAACCAAATTAATAATACATACAAATTTATAAAAATATAATATATTATTAAAAGTCACAATTTCACTAAATAAATTCACACACCATTATCAGTAAATTGAAACTCGTGTTCTCTTTTTGTTACACTTTTATATTTGTAAGAATTATAAAATTATAGAAAATAACAATATATTGTTTAGAAGTTGTAATTTGTACTTAAATAAATAAAATTGAAATTTTATTAATGGTAAACACATCGCATATAACTAATTTATGTTGTAAATATGTCGCAGTGTCAAATAATAGTTTTTAAGACAACTATAAATATACCAACACAAAACTATTAATAAAACTTATAAATATACCAACACAAAACAACTATCCAATATAAAATGCAAATATGTTACCAAAACAATATGAGCCTTAATCCCCATTTCTTTATCCAAAGTTTCCGATCCGTGTGTCTCTCATCTCCCCGTGGGAACTAGAAACGGGAAAAACAAAACAAGAAATTCAAAACGGAGACCGAGAAAGCAAGAGAAAGGGAGCCCCCACGGCTATAATAATATCCCCAATTTCAACACCCAACTACACGGAAGATAACAATTTAGAGAGAGAGAACGGTATTTTAGCTTCCCCTGTTGAAAATCAGCGACTTTAAGCAACCTACTCCTCGCCCTCTTCCTCTTGGAGGATTCAGTGCACTCTCACTTCCTACTAGCTCGCTAACAGTTGGAAGCTAATTGATTGTTGCTATTTATATCCACATTAATCTCTGTCTCGCCATTCTAATTTCTGAATCGAGACAGTCTGAGTTAGATGGACCGAAACACTCCGGTGAGGAAACCTCATACTTCCACGGCAGATCTGCTTACTTGGTCCGAAAATCCCTCCGCCGACTTTGCAGCCTCAGGTTCCGCCCCTCGTCCCGTCCGTAACTTTCAGGTCCGACAATCAACCTCTTGTCTCTGCCCTGGATTTAACTTTTACACTTCCAAATCGGCGTGCTTAGTGTCACTTGTTTCCATGGGTTGTGCCTGGGAAATGGGGGTGAGTTATTTTTGATGCTGATTTTTTTTCTTTTTGCGACAATGGTAAATATAATAGCCGTCAGATGGGATCAGCAAGGTGGTCTTCGGTGGCCAAGTGACTGATGAAGAGGTCGAGAGTCTGATGAAAAGGTGAGATCTGCTGCCCTTTCCCTTCTGTAACGCAACTGTCATGGTTTTATGCTTCTTCAATGAACTTTATTACTCCATTGCTGCTTGGAAGCCGTACAAGTGAAAATTCATCCCTTTCTCCTTATCTCTGCTTTCATGTTGTTCACAATTTCATTGCAGTCTTTGCCTCTGTACGGGCATGGAGCTCATTATTAGTGATATTTCTGGTCATGTTCTTCCCGCAATTACTCTGCCCCTCTAGCTAGATCGAGTTAATGAACTTGATTGATTTGGGCGTACTATATGGCTGATGGATTAGGTTGCGATATCACTGAATTATTGCGCTGATCGGTGGAAGTTGATCCCTATTTTAGGTTCTCTTTTCAAAATTTCAAATTTCTCTTCCAATCTATACACTCGAGCTTCTTAATTAAGTCCACTTCTCGATCCGTCAGCTTCACGGTAAAGATTCACAGGGTTTTGGTAAACATATTGCCCTTTCATCTCAAATCGTCAAACTTAGATGTGGGCTCAGCATCCAACGTCTTGTTAGTAACCCATCCCATCAGCACTTGTCATTTTCGTTGTCTTTTACAGTTTATTGATGACGACAGCACCTTGCCGACATACGTTATTTGTTCAATACTCCTGGGCTGGAAGCTGTAGTGTATTTTCCTGAGCATAATCGTAATGTGTTCTTGCTCTTCCGCAAACATAAATATTCACATGATGGGAGATCAATGGCAAGGGACATGTATTGCTCTACATCCATCAACTTTACGAGCATGGAGCTCATTATTAGTGATCTTTCTTGTCATGTTCTTCCTGGAATTACTCTGTCCCTCTAGCCAGATCGAGTGAATGAACTTGATTTGGGGTACATATGGCTGATGAATTAGGCTGCGATATCACTGAATTATTGCGCTGATCGGTGGAAGTTGATCCCTATTTTAGGTTCTCTTTTCAAATTTCTCTTCCAATCTATACTCGAACTTTTTAATTAAGTTCACATCTCGATCCTTCAGCTTCACAGTAAAGATTCCAGGGACTAGGTAAACATATTGCCTTTTCATCTCAAATCGTCAAACGTAGATGTGGCCGCTCAGCATCTAACGTCTTCTTAGTAACCCATCCCATCAGCACTAGTCATTTCGTTGTCTTTTACAGTTTATTGATGACGACAGTTATTTGTTCAATACTCCTGGGCTGGAAGCTTTAGTGTATTTTCTTGAACATGATCGTAATGTATTCATGCTCTTCCTCAACCATAAATATTCACATGGTGGGAGATCAATGACAAGGGACATGTATTGCTCTACATCCATCAACTTGAACTAAATATACCTTACGATATTGAAACCACAAAATCTTTCTACCTGAATCTGTGGTATGTTTCCCTTAACCCAATGCTCTCCAATTTGCGCTATTGCCTCCTCTCTCATTTTCTCTGTCGTACTCGTACTTGCCAGGGCAGATTTTTTACTGCTTGAAGAAATAACAGACCAAAGATAATGCTTGATAAATCAACCTTAAGAGCGAAAGCTCTCAACATGAGATACTCGCGCTCCCTAAACAAAAGCTAAACCCATAATGTTTTGCTAATATCCCCCCTCCCCTCTTTTTTATTACCAAAATTATCGGGATACCTTATGGTCCAACTATAATGTAGAGGAGAAACCCATGGCTTCTGTTCTGCTGATTTGACCGCATTATTCTAAATTGATAACAGTATTTCCATCTCTGTGCAATGTTTTTTCGTAGCATTCTTCCAATTTCCTTTGACCTCATTATTTTGACCTGCATCGAAGGCTATTGTGTTTGCTCCTCCCAATATTTTTTTATAGAACTAGGTCTCATCGTTTGAACCCACCAGGGGGTCATTTGTTTGATCGTCTTTCTGGTAATTATATTCTTCAGAGGGAGTTGAATATTAAGAAGGGTAGTGGCAAATACATCTATCTTGGGTGTCATGACGTCATTAACCGAAGCTGTGGATTGTCTTGAATAGAATGAACCAGCTTCTACTTTACGAATTTGGTCTTCACAATTAAGAACTTAACTAGAAACATCTTAAACTCGATTTAAATTTTGACAATGTCGAAAGCCATGCTCAAATCACAAGTTGAAGGGTATCTAGAACGGTTGGCATGATCTATCTGAAGTTACTAATGAGTAGGTCCTTTTGTGCTGTTATGGGGCAGAAAACCATGCTCAAATCACAAGATGAAGGAGATGACTGGGAGTGGAATTTTTGTGGGTGAAGGAGAAGATGAAACTGAAGAAACACTAGGATCCAGTGCTACTCCAAACAGGACTGGCTTGCGAATGTACCAGGTAATGTATGTATTTTCTTCACCTAGACAAAGTCTCTCTATGCTTTTTCTTGTGAGAGCTGAGATGGACAGACAAGTTATAACACGGAATTTATCTGTCATCTTTACTATCATGTTCTGAAGGTATTGCTTAACTTTTTTATTTCACTCTAGATTTCATACCTTCCCCACTCCCCCCTTATGCACTGGTTCAAGTTTAATTTAGCTTTTGGATTGATGTCTTGTAGCAAGCTATGGCTGGGATGAGCCAGATATCATTCAGTGCGGAAGAGAGTGTTTCTCCAAAGAAGGCAAGTACCATCGCTGAGGTGGCAAAACTGCGGGAATTGAGTGGCAATCTAGATAGCTCATCTGAGGCCAAGTTAAAGAAGCAGTTCTCTGATGCTAAATACAAGGAGCTCAGTGGGCATGACATATTTGCACCTCCACCTGAGATCTTACCCCGGCAAGTGAAGAATGATCTGCATAGCAATGTAAACTACTCCATTTTCAGTCGCTCAACATCATCTGCTCTAATTAATAAGCAACTAAAATCTTGATAATTTTTTCTCTTTTTTGCATTATACTCAATCACACTACTGTACCCTTTGGACGCATATAAAAAGGCTTATTTTGCTTTGACTTAACTCGTGGGTTATGGGGTGCAATAATGATAGATCATGACTTTTGGTGAAGAGCCAGCGGTGAAGACAGCAAAGAAACTCTCAGAGCAAAAGTATGCACATTTGTCTGGGAATAATATCTTCCAAGAAGAGGATGGTCCAAAAGCTGCTGAGAAGTCGTTGAGCGGGGCAAAGTTGAGAGAGATCAGCGGAAACGATATCTTCGCAGATGGAAAGGCAGAATCTCGTGATTACCTGGGTGGAGTTCGCAAGCCTCCTGGTGGTGAGAGTAGCATTGCATTGGTCTGAATAAGAGTTTAGGTCTAATCTAAGAGCTTCTTTTTTTTTTTTTCTC
Organism: Limonium bicolor; assembly: GCA_023374045.1. NCBI lineage: Eukaryota > Viridiplantae > Streptophyta > Magnoliopsida > Caryophyllales > Plumbaginaceae > Limonium > Limonium bicolor. The sequence goes on along the minus strand of CM041776.1, from coordinate 315,768,477 downwards.
TTTTGGGGGTGTTTTATTTAATCTTTTGGGGATTTAATGTTATCTGTTTGTGTTTGAGGATCATTTATCGTTGGGGGTATAGGACAAGCTTTTCTGTATAATCTCATCTTGCTGTGTTGTTTTGGGCTTTGTTCGGTTGTGTAATCGGTGGTAGCTCTGTATTTAACACAAATTTTAGAGCGTATAAGACTATATATGTGCTGATGTTGGTTTTCAGTGTTAGGAAAATGGGTGTTTGTTCCTTAATCTGGGTTAAACTTAATTTGAATGCTGTTGATACTTCGTCTCGTCTCTGTTACTCTGGGTATCGTATAATCTTGCTGGCCCATGTTCATCATGTGATATTATACTAGCTACCTGGAAAACTGTTTCCTGATTAATGACATTCTATTTAACCCCCTTACCACCGGCGCCGGTTTCGTTTTTAGGTGAGGCAAAGCTTACATAAACTAAAGTAATGAATAGTAATCAACAACACAGAGTAAATAATGAATATTGGCGGGGAAATTAACACACCACACCCGACACTGATCATGACCGGCCTTCCGCCAATCTGTCCTCTACGCTATTAGCATCAAGCTCTAGACTGGAGGAATAATCATCATAAAGGTGCAAAGTAAGCCACAAACTATCAATTTCCGCCCCAAAGTTTGTTTATTTAGCTGCTGGTCTCAACTAGATCAAAAGCGAGAGCAAGTGTCTTGGCAGTACCCTCCTCAACCTTTCAACCTTTGAGTATAAGCATCTCTAACGAAGCTAGTACCTCCCGATATCATTCTACAATATGAATGGTGAATCGCCCTATCAGTTGGAACTTCTAGGTTTTACCGATGATGACTCAATCAGCACATAAATCAAGTCAATGAACAACTGATGAAATTTGGAGTTTTGCTGAAGATGATATCCATTAGTAAAAACAAAGTGAATCAACAAAGTTAGTCGATTAGTCGCATTGATTGTTTCAGTCAGCATCAACACTCAACCAATACAAAGACATCCAAACAAGGAATGTGTGTTACAAAGAATATACAAACAAAACTTCAAGTTTCTTGGTAGATCGAGTCCATCACCTTGACGGAGTCCATCATTCATCCGGATTCGATATGACGATGATGGTTGCAACTGCCGTGAAATTCATGGAATAATGTTGCCAAGTCGTTCGCTGGTTTAAAGGGGGGGCAAGACTCAGAAAACGTCCACAAAAAGTTAGATCCGATTTTTGTGCAAGTAAGACGTTGAGGAGCTGAGAAATCGAATGCGGACTCCAACAGACGTCCATAAGGGGTTACTATAAAAGGATAATTATTTTAGTTTTTTCACTTGTGCTTTTCTACACCAAACTGCCATATTTTGTAAGAAAAAACACAAATAAAAAAAGAGATTTTATCACTTGTAATAGAAAATATTGAGAGCCATATAGATCGAGTCGATCTAGGGTTGTACCATCGCTGATCAGATTATTACTAGGATGAATGAGTGAGCATATGCTAAGTAGAGTTTATCTACTGCTGCCGCTTATTACTTTTATTGAGACAATTGATACATTGTAGACTCACACCTTTATGTATCTTGGGTCATCCTACACGTGGAATTAGAGTGAGGTTTGGCTGACACACTCCAAGTTTGGCAGACAAACTCCTTGTTTAGCTGACGCACTCCATTTAAAGATAGTTTGTGGTTAAGGATGACTCTACGTGCTCTCCTGGTTTCAAAGTGGACTACAACCTTTAGATAGACTCCAGTTGTTATGCATAGAGCGGGATCCACATCCATATCTACTCTATCAAGCCTTGCCCCTTTGGAGATGCTTTAGATGACCAAAACAAACATTGTTAGCGAAGGAGTGTCGATGATCCACCTAGAGTTGATTCTATTAGGGGTGCACACCTAGAAGAATTGCCTAATCCTTAGGAACATGTAACCCTTGTATCATGAAAATTCATGACAAACAATCAATGAGATGATACTCTCAAGTTAACAAAACTTGTTTATCATTCATGAGAAGGGGAAAATAGGACGAGAACAAGAGAGCCAAAGGCAAGAAAAAACCAAGGTCAACCAGAAAAGACCAAGTAATGGAAAGACAGAAGAAATACAGTAGGAAGAGACCAGGCGAGCGGATCTAGACCCGATACAGTAAAAACAATGTATAGGTAGCACCCGGGCGCGCTATAAAGGGTAATGTATACAACGACTGGGCATTTAGGCCTGGTCACGATAGATTAAACATAGTTTGTATAAGTGCCTGGGCATTCAGGCCTAGGCATGGCATAGATGAAGCCTTGTAAAGTGACCAGGCGTTCAAGTCCGGGCGGGTATAGTTAAAATCTTGTAAAATGACCGGATATGTGGGCTAGAATAAAATGTTAAGAGCAATGTGACAGTCTGGCAATGGGAGGAAAAAGTTGTAAGGAAAACTATAAATATTCATTCCCTAAATACTACTCTTTCCCTATCAATCTACTCTCGAGTGCTTTCAAATGTTCGCTATCACGAAATATTTCAAGAACTTGAGAGTAGATGTGCACCAAGAGAATACGAGAGAGGAGAGAGAATAAGAGAATTCTTGATTCACCGTGCTCATTGCATTGGGGTGACCCCTTATTTATATTTTCCTTCCAACCTTTTTCTCCTATCGTGAGGCTGTCAAATTGCTCTTAACATTTTTTTCTAGCCAATCTATGGTACGCCTGAGCACGTCTGCTTGGTCATTTTACAAGATTTTAACTATATCCTGCCCGAGCTTGAACGTCTAGTCGTGTTACAAGGCTTCATCTATGATATGTCCAGGCCTTAATGCCCGACACTTGTACAAACTATGTTTAATCTATCACGATCAGGCCTAAGTGCTTAGTCGCTATATAAATTGCCCTTTATAGCGCGCTCGGGCGCTACCCTTTACATTATTTCTACTGTATTGTGTTTGGATCCGCTCGCCTGGTAGCTTCCCACAGTAGTTCTTCTACCTTTTCCATTACTTAGCCTTTCCTGGTTGACCTTGGTCTTGTCTTTCCTTTGGCACTCTTGGTCTCGTCCTATTTTCCCCTTCTCGTCAGCCCCACAAGTTCTACTTTTTATTTACTTAAAAAGTAGAACTTTCTAGAAATGAGTGATAAAGCTTTTGTGAGTCTGAATATTTTTCGTAAAAGGTCTAGCTATTTTGCTTCTCTTTCTTCTTGCCTTTAGTCCCACGGGCTCTTCTTCATCTAAGTTGTTTCTATCTTGTTCTTCTTTGTCATTCCTTAGTCCCACAAGTTCTTTTTCTATGCTGAAGCAAGGAAAAAAACTTTTTTTATTCGCAAAGTCATATGTGTCGAAGCTGGCTACCTTTCTTATAGGCGTGAGTGTTCCACCAAGGAAGTTGTAGAGTCTTTACTTTACTTTACTTTATTATTCTGTAAAGGATCTTTTAGCCAAATCATTATTTATATTTTAATAAGAAAAAAAAAAGATTTTTACTGCCTTTCTATTTCAAATGACTTAACGCAATTTCGCTCTCTTCGCCCTTTCTAACCGTTGCTCTCCCTTCGCTTTCCGACTTTGACTTTCCCTTTGCTTTGGGACCTTTGGTTCTCTCTTTCTCTCTGAAATATGTAGCTTTGCCTTGACATTCCTAATTGCTACTGAAACTATGGACTCAAAGAATGCTCTGGAGGTAAGATGAAGGACTTTTGTGCTGGCTCGGACTGCATTCAGGGCGTCAAAGATGGTAAAGTATTTTACCCAACTTTTCTTTCACCAGATCATCCTTTTGCCGAAAATCATGCCCCTTTGCCTTTTGCTCTTGATGTTTCTTCATTAGTATATATCTTAAGAGACATTAGGGTTCCACTTGGTACTCAGATTTTCTTGCCGTCGGCGGATTCACATCCTTTCAACAATTCAATATTAGGCTTCATATCGCAATTTTTTCCTCTGTGGGTTGTTGATTCCTCCACAGTGTATGATTAGAGCCTAGAAGCATGGAATTTATGTTGAGTATCTCCAAGGATAACTCCACAAATTTTTCCCCAAAAGAATCCTAAAACGAGTGAATGAACACTCCATTGATGCCATCTGGTCTGGGGCTTTCCAAGGTTGCATTTATTCGAGAGCCGAGATGACCTCCTCTCTCATGAAGTTTTTCCCTTGGATCTCGAACTGATCTTGCGGAACCCTATTATCCACATAAGCCAAGAGGTAAGGGTTTTGTTGAGGTAGTGAAAAACGAAAAAGATCCACAAAGTAGGTTCAATTTAGGCTCTAAATGGAGTGCCAATCCGTTGCAGTTTCTCCGACATTATTGCTTAGTTCTACAATAGTGTTTTCCCAACGCCGGGCTTGGACCTTGTTAAAGAAAAAAGAAGTATTGTGGTCGCCTTCATGAACCCATTTCTGTCTGGCGCTCTACACCCACCTGGATTCCTCACGAAGAAGGACATCCAATTGCCTGTTTAGATATCTCCAATGGTCCATTGAATCACCAGTAGAAGAGAGATTAGCCATATAGTTGATTTCCTCCTTGAGCTCTTCAAGTAGACTGCATTCGTCTCTGTATTTGCGGCCACCCCAACGTCTTAGAGCATATCCACACCTAATAGCAATGGTATGGAAGTTTCCTAGACCATCGCGATTTATCCTTAAGTCTTCAACTATTTGTCTGCATTCTGGGTCACCTGCCTAGCAGTTTTCGAACCGAAAGAGACAAGGTCCTCATTGAAGCATTTGTTGAAGATTAAGCTTGTTTGTTCTATGGTTTGAGATCCCCCACTGCAAATGAATGTTTTAGGTAGACCTGGCAATTTTGACCTAACCCGAACCCAACCCATACTTTTACGGGTTAGGGGTTTTTGTAACACCCCTTCTCAATCCAATCGTGGTTATCGCAAACTTAACAACATATATAAACATGCCAGCGGATTTTTATACACTCTAGGACCTTGCCACGGTCTGACTAACAGAATATATCGAACATTAGTATACTAAATCTTAACCAATACATAACCTCAGTACAAACTCTTCATATCCTATTACATCTTACTAACATCACGTACCATTTACTAAACGAGTGTACATGCACAACTCGTATAACTAAAGGAAAGCAACCCAAGGTAATTCTACCCGATCCTACTCTCAGGACGGTCGTCTTCTGACATTCACCTGCAAGATATAAACAACAGCCCCTGAGGGGGTCAGCTCCTTTGCTGGTACGATTCTCTTATGGCCCCCAAGCTAACGGGGCTACGACGACTAATTGTCGATAGCATGGAGTTGATTAGATGCATAACATAAATAAGAAGTGCAATAAAACAACAATCCACAAATGAACAAATATAGTTCACACATAATGAATGACTTAAAAGTGTTCCCTTAGTAAGCGAGTTAGTCTTTTAACTCCTTAATTTATGTTACCCCTTAATCTCAGTCCATTCTTATCTTACCCAAGTCTTAATCCTTATCTCAGTCTCAATGTACCAACCGTTCTTTAATTAGAATTGGTTGTACTTTGTCTCAAATCTTACCTCAGATCTTATCTCAACTAAGACACCCGTTCTTTAATTAAAATGGTTGTTCCTTATCTCAATGTTTATTTTTGTCGGGCCTAAAGTAACCCTAGCCAATGAGCTATTAACTCCATTGGTTGAATAAACAACTTATCTTAAATTTAGGATTAAGGTGATCCTACCGCACCATCTTAATCTGCCTCCTACCTTGGACTGAAAATCCAATGTAGCTGAGTCGACATTCGACCCTAGGCAATAAGTCCGAAGACAAGTCCTCAAGCGGAAGTCGGATCTGATTCATATACCGACCCCCTTTCCTTAACATGCATGACCGGAGTGATTCCCGGATTTCTCACTCCCCCCAAGTTCCAGTTATTAGAAAGTCTTATAGACGAAGTGTTGGTTAAACCTTTCTCGGTATTAACCAACCAACAATTTTGGGAGTGAATTCCTTATCTCAAACCAATGTTACTAAGTAATGTTAGTAACTAAGCTCATAGCCAAGTGTGTTAGTACTACGTAAACACACAAGTAAATAAATGGTCCGGTTGCATGCTTTATCTTGTTTAAGTCATAGCAAATAAACAGATCGCACACAAGCCGAGGGACACCTCGTTAGCAAGCAGGTCACAAGAAAACCATACCGTACACCGTCGGTTGTTCGGTTGCTTACTCTCCTCTGGAGTCCAAATACTCAAGTCCTAAAACATTCATTCAACTTAGGTTGTTAATTACTTTCAATCAACCTAACTTACTTAGCCACTAACAATCCCCAACTAATAACCACTAAGTTCTTATAAACTTAAATTTTAACACTCAATTCATTTAACTTCTCCTTATTTCTTAAGTACTTATATGCTTATCTTTCTAATTATCATTACCCTCATAATGGCATACTACTAATGCCACTCTTTCTTAATTTTTTTTTTACAAAGGCGGACCGACCCACTCTGGGTAGGTCGCTTGGGTGGGTCGGCTGCAGAAGCATCTGATTTTCACAGTTTTAACTCGACCGACCCACTCTGGGGTAGGTCGTCTGGGTGGGTCGGCTGCAGAACCCTCTTCTAAAATGCTTATTTCTCTCCAATCTTTTCCACAAGTGTCCTAGTATGTTCTAACATCATTTTAGCACATTAAATCCACCTTAAAACATCCACCAAACCTCTCAATCCACTCTCAATCAAACTCCTTAACCATTTATTCAAAATCTCACTAAATCCTTAATACTTAGCACATAACTCCTTACACTTCCAACATATAAATTTGCCTAGTACTTGATAAGTGCAGAATTTATCTATATTTCTATATTTAATGTGATTAATATTTTAGCGGTTTATATGATAAATTCCTTACTTATATGCTTAATTATGTTAAATGTTTAGATTATTCCTCACATATGATTTTATGCTAAAACAGGTAAAAAATGCTGAAGAAAAGATCTAGAAACATACTGCCATTTTCTATGCATGGTCCGGGTTTACACTATGCTGTATTCCCGGACCAAGATTTCACGCCGTTCTGGACCAAGCTAATGGGCTGGAACGCATGTACACACATGGACTGGAACATGCATCATACGTGGGCTCGATTTCCTCATAAGCTCCACATGCAATTCGAGAGGCGCAGACAATCTTAAATTGTAATCTGGGCCGCGCCAGAATTTGAGAGACGAATTTGCAGATGGATAGGCCTGCACTTGACCGACAATTTGGCAGATCAACAAGAATGAGAGGCGCGGGGCTTTTCTTCTTGGACCGGTCTTCTCAGGGACAGAATTCAGTGGAGTAGACTGGGCCGCAGACTTTGAACAGACGCATTTTCTTGGAATTTGACGCAGAGCATACACGATTGGGAGAGGCGCAGACCTTGACATCGTGGACTTGTTTTTGGACTGACACAATATGTTGACCGGCGGACAATGGAGGCACATGCAAGCGGTTCAGGTTTGCATTCATCCACGGGTTCGCATGCATAGGAAAAAGACGTCGATATATATACATGCATAAGGATAAAACGAGATATTCGAGGAGCCATGTGGGTATATATATCTTTGTGACTGGAATATATACAAAACGATACGAAAGATACAAGAAAATAATTCGTAACCCACGGCAAAAACCGTAACCGCAACAGTTCGAAACAAGCCACCACCGATAACAAGACAGAGGGAGACACATCAGTCAGTTCTGACAGACCGGAGCAGAAGGGAGAGACTGGATTCGTCATCGTTCTACAATTAGATGGCGTTTTCTAATCTCTTGATTATTGTTATTATTTCTTTATCTCCGATGTCTGAGTAGTTGTTAGAATTTTGGTTTGCTATTTCAACTAGTTTATTAATTTGCTTCATGAGTTGTCGAACATAAATTCTATACAGATTGTAGTTTGTTCCTAGTTTATTATTGAATTCTCTTGTGATTATTTATTGCTTGAGTTTATTTGGTATGAATTGCTTATAAGTGAGAACTGCGGCGTTCATTAGACTATAGGAATATTACCAGTGAAACTCCAGATGACAATTCTTGGGGATTAGCTGACTAGAAAACCAGATGAATCACAACGCTACTAGTTAATTTGTAAATTCGGAACGAGAGTTAGGATTTGGGAGTTGCTAGTAAGAATATATCTTATGGGAGACCGGTTTTAGATTAATTTAGATATGAGGTTGCAATCTAGAATTTAGAAAACACTCAGGAAGGGAATTGATAAACTAGAGAGAAGTAGTAAACCAGAATTCACCCTCTTAGAATTGTTTAGAAGATAATCTTTTTACTGTATTTATTTTAGTTTAATTAATTTTTGCATTCAAACCTCCAATTTTGTTATTGTTATTTTACTATAGTTTATTAGTTAGTAGATTAAAGACTCAAACTAGACACAATCTTCTTTGGTTCGATAACCTAGGGAATACTAACTAGGAAAACTTGCTACGATAGACCAGTACACTTGCTGCAATACGTTTTATACCGTACAGTACTGCAACTAACCAAAGTGTTTCTTCTCAACCATTTTAACTACTCCTCAAACATTATCAATCATCCTCCTCTCCTTAACTCAAACTTCTCAAAGTTCTCAAGGCCTCATTGCATCTCCATACACCACTTACTCTCCTTTACATTTACTACTCATCATTCCTAAATTGTACATACTAATGCATTTCTAGACACCCTCTTAACACCTTAACATCGTTCCTCATCACCCAACTACACAATTACTTAGCCTAGTGCTCATCCTTTCTCCGTCAACTTGACCATTCTAAACTCCTCTTAAACATTTCCACCTCCTTTACTCAATTTACTCACCATTAACATGGTTATACACTCTTAACCATTCCTAGTCATTTCCTTGACAAGCTACTACATTCTCTTGTAGTTTTCACCTCCATCACTCAAGTCCACTCATTATCATCCAAGCTATACACTTATTGATTCACTACTAGCATCTCCATCTCCTTACACAAGCTATCCAAAAATTCTCACTGTTATATTCTCTAGTTCATACCCAAATCATCTTAAAACATTATACACCATTTCCTCCATATTTTTGCACAAGTCTTAACACTCCTCATACCATGATTTTGGTGTGTTTAATACACCCATCTAACCTCTAATTCCTCCTACACAACTCTAGGTCATTCTAATCCTCAAGAACACCTTTGTTAACTCATTTCCACTCAAATTTCTTTTAATGATTCCTAGTAAATCCTAGGTCATATTAATTCACAACAACCACTTAAACACCTTGTTTTCTACTCAAATTTCGCCATAGGTCCCCTAGTATATTATCATGCCCATATGCATAGTTTTTCTCATTCAATCATCTCACACACATCAAATCTTTTTCTCATCATATTTCTCACCCAAATCAACCCATTCATAACAAACTCAACATAGTGCAATAATCTTAAATTGCATAGCACTAAGGCTCTAAAATGACATGGCTCTTAGGCCCTTAAATGACTTAAACTTAAACATTGAATTTCCCACAATAAAGCTTTCAACCTGCAAATACACACAACAATGCTCCCATAGCAATATAAGTGTTCTTATAATCCACCTTATGCTTATCTTACTAACTCATTTCCATTGGCTCCTTCATCACAAGTTTACAAGCTTGTTCAAATTCTTTTCCTATGTTATATAAACCATTACATAATGCAAGCTTTAAGCTACATTAGGTATCTATCTAAATACCATCCCTTAAAACCTTAAACCACCTTAAGGTAAGTAATTTACCTTGTTTTTCTCAAGTTTTTCTCACTTTCCTTCTTGGTTTTCTTGACTGATTTTCGGCAAACACCTTTGTTCCCTTGCCAAATCTTCTAATCAACATTCAAATAATCTAATGAGTACTAAGGAACATGCCTAGACTCATGGAATTTACACTTAGGTTAAAAAGAGTGCTTTAAGCCATAAAAATGGATGATTATCTTTGAAGTCTCAAGATAGACTTTGGTAATGAATCAAGGAGGACCTCCACTAGTCCTTGGAGATTAAAAAAAGGTAGTTAAAGGAGTAAAAACAAGACTCCATGAGAAGGTAATTTTCGGTAATGAGCAAAAGTTGAGGAAACTTGATTTTTCTTTAAATTTCCTTACCTTGAATGAATGGAGAAGCAAAAGAGCTCTTCAAACTTGATTTTCCCCCTTCAATGGAGTTTATACATGGCACCAAACTTGAGCTTTTGAAGATTTGAAAAGATAGAATGAAAGAGCTTGCTCTAACTAAGAGTAATATATGCTCACTTTTTGATTTGGAGCTAAAATGAATATTTGGTGAGCAAATGAAGATGGAGGTGCCATGGATGTTGCTCTCACGGTTTTGGAGCAGAGGAAAGGAAGAAAAAATGGTGGGGAAGAAGTGAAATGAAGAAGAGAGGAGTGAGGTAGGTTAAAATGTGAGATATTTTGTCTTTAAAAGCAAATGGTACTATTTACTAACTTTCCCTCGTATTTTACTTACTTGCTGGCACATGTGGTGAGTCACCACTTCAAAAACCGTTCCCCCCTTAATTAATAAGATACTTATGGTCTTTGTTGACCAATTAATTAAGTAGAGTTGACTAATGGCTAATTTGGGCACTATTTGGTTACTATTCACAATTAGTGCACATATTAATGAAATTTTTGGTTTCCCATTGATTTAGGCTTCCTAATGTGATAATAATTAGTACACATGTTTATTAAGGTGTAATCATGGGCATTTAGTCACTCAAAACCTTCTCCTAAGACAATTTTTCAAAAATGTGCTTTAATAGTTCTTAAAGCACAATTTGTGTTTAAACTTGTTTTTGAGCTTGGTTTTCTTTGGTAATTGATTTAACATGTCCATTATCATGTTACTAAGGTCTTAGAATGATATTTGGGTGTTAATCCAAGTTACTCCAAGCTTAAAGCATGTTTTTGCTTAAATTGCTCTTATGATGTTTCCTTGTGTTTTCTTTGGTTTAGATTGTCTACCAATCTCCCTAAGGCATGTTTTAGCCTTATTACACCATAAGTTGATGTTTACTTATCATACTTAGGTTTGGGGTATTTCAGTCTTGATTATTGACCCATGTATTTTTAGGGTTGGGTTAGGGTAATAAGCTAATTTTGTGGGTTGGGTTAGGGTAGATATCTTAACCCATGACCCAACCCGAAACCCAAAAATATAATTGTTAATAATAAAAAATAAAAATATTAATTCACACACACACACACATATATATATATATAATTTTCAGATCAAACTATACCTTAACCTTAAGCCTAGAGCTGATCAACTGGGCAGACGGGCCAGGTTTGGACCGGGCTAGACATAAATTTTCATCCCAATCAGGCCAAGGGTTTAGCCCAAACCCGCCCAATCTGGCCAATCACCTAAACCTAACCCACCCACCTAAAAAAATGCGCATGCCATAACCCAGCCTGTCCAACCCGCTTTTAACTCAAATTTATCTATTTAGTAACATAGATCTTAAAGTATAGATACGTAGTATAGATTTTGAAGAGTGTGCACGGCACAAAATAAATTTTATAAGACAAAGTGTATGCGGTCCATTCAGTTGAATAACTACTACTGTATTATTGAAAGTATTTTATTACTTTTGTTTACGTATTTACAATAACATATACTAATGTAAGATAAACTATGACATTCGGGTCGGGCCGAGCCATCAACTGGGCAAAATATTTAGCCATAACCCGGCCCGAAAAAATATTCGGGCTGTTTTTTTTTTCCAAACCCGCCTAGTTATTTTTTCTACCCATGCCCATTGGTCTAATTTACAGGCCAGGCCGGGCTGGGCGGTTGGGCTATCCTGATTATGATCGGCTCTACTTAAGCCCAAGTGCAGTTGGACTATCCCACCTTTAATAAAATTACATAATCTTAACTAAACAAACAGCCCAACTAGCTGCTTATCAAACAAAGGGCCCAACCAGACCTTAACATAATGCTGAAAACCCAAATGATCTCGTCTTGCAGACTCACATCCATTTTTCTTCTCTACGTCGTTGTTCATGTCTATGTCACTCTTCATCTCTGCCCAACGTTTGTTTTTCTTATTCTCACTGCCATAGTTGCTCTTGAGAACATATGTATGTTTAGATTATCTAGAAGGGTGAACAAAAGTAGGTGATATGTATTTTTTGCAAGTAGGACCTTGATTATAGACCTCTTAGTGAATTCTGAAGCCAACAATGCGGATAGTGTGATGCATAAAAGTTCCTCAACTGTTGGTAATTAAGTGATTGTGATTGTACTTTTCTCAGGCATGATCACTCAATTTAAACAGGTGTAATTATTTTAAAACTACCAGTCATAGTTTAAGGTTTTGAGCTCTTAGTTTATAAATTATTTCTAACTTTAGAAGATTTGTCTTTAGTATATTTCTCTAATGCATAATGAAGATTTTTATTTTCTTTCCCCTTTTAATTAAGGGCACTAGGATCATGTGCATATCTAAATATGATTCCTCCCCAATAGTAGTAGAGCTTTAGGATCAGATTGATAAATATAAACTTATGGAAAAAGTACATGTTATTCTATTCATGGGTAATTGGTGCATTAGTTTTACATTCTTTGCATAACTTGGAATTTGTTTAAAGTTGGGTCGATCAAGCAAGATTACTTCTCTTCCTTTTGTTTCATCCTAATCATTGTACTAGCTAGCACTAGATGTTTTTGGATTTTTTAATTAATTTCTACTCCTAATCCATCTAAATTATTGTATGCTTAAAAAATGGGTTAGGTGGGTTGGGTTAGGGTTGAAAGATTTTAAACAGGTTGGGTTAGGGTCATGATTTTCTGACCCATCCATTTTAAGGTTGTGTTGGGTTGATGATATATTATTAAATGGATTGGGTTAAGGTTGATATCAACCGACCCAGCGAGCTAAATTGTCAAGTCTAGTTTTAGGCAAAGGAAAAGAGGTAAGACCACCAACTTCCGCTTGCGGCAAATATGTCTAATCGACTCAGCGTGTTGTGGCGTCCCCATTGTTTATTCCTAATCGTGCATATGTCTCCCATAATGATCAACTCACAGTTGCTCTAGCAGTTCCAAAACGCGCACATCATACTTCAATTTTGGCCCCTTTCACCTCTCTGTTTGTATCCACATAGGATTTCGTTAGTCACCAAAAACTAGCCATGGCTGACCGGGCGATTTCCACAAGTTTCCTAGAAGGGACCATGTTCTTCATCGGTCGCTTGGGTTAGGCCACCCGTAAATGCCAGTGCATCTCCATCCTGGCCCCATTTCATGATAAATTCAACAATCTATATGATGAGCGGTAAAAGAACATATTTGGAGCTCGGTCGTGTCACGCCAGAAAAGCACAATGCCATCATTCATATCCGTGCAGTCGACAATGAAGCCTTTGAAACCTGGTCGGCGTCAGTAAAGTTGTGCCTTCTCCGCACAGGATCGCTTGGTCTTAGTAAGCAGGAAGAAGTGCGGAGATTGTGTGTGTAGAACTTCCGAGAACCACCTAGAATTCGAGGGGAGTCCCAGTCCACAATAGTATTTTTATAAGTCCCAGTCCTCGACAGTTGATGGCCACGATACTCATATTTCTCTCGACTGACAAGAAAAAACAAAGCTAGAAAAGGAAGGTTAATGGGAGATTCAAAAGGGGCAAAAACTTAACCTGAGTGAAGGTTGGAGCGTGGAGGATAGACTGGAAAGAATCAGCATCAAATTTGATCTGGATCACCCGCATGCAGGGGGGAGAGCGGGTTTTGTAATCCACCCGCCGGGAGGGTTACCTGGTTCATGTATGAGATGTATAACTATACAAAAAGAGTAATGACATCAAAATTATTCAGACCACACACCTGCATGTACTTCTATTTTCATGTTGAGATTGTAGGCAAATTCGATGCCACGGGCCGCCCGCACTGAGTTAGGAGTAGGATAGTGATGTGGCAGTCCCAGTTAGCTGCTGAATTGGACTGTTTTACTGAATGTTTTTACTATATTAACTTTAAATGGTTGTAACTTTTAATATATAAGTCCAAAATGAAAAAAAAATTATATCATTGTTCACCTAAATTCAAACTCTTCAAAACAAGACCAGTCATGAATATGTTTTGACAACTTCAAAAAAAAATTACTTGTATACGTTGATACACTAAAATGAAGATATGATTCATTAATTTTGATATTATGATTTATTATAGTTGATATTATGATTCATTAACTAATAAGTGGTGAATTAGATAACAAACTTCAGAACCGATAAAAATTATTATTGTATAGGAAAATTACATCCCCCACCATGACGTTTGGTGAAATTATACATCCCACCCACAAGGTTTAAAAAATTACTTTGCCCACCCATGTGGTTTCCTCTATTTTACATCCGACAACTTTTCTAATATTTGATCAACTTAAAAGATGCTTAAATATTGTCCAAAATTGATGAAACTTTACATGAACGATGCTAGGCTGTTATATTTTGGTCTAGCATGAAATACAAAGTTTTTTAGCTCATATGTGATCCGTGGGACCCAATGAAACATGTGACATCTCAAAGTGTTTTCATTAGGTCCCACAGGTCATATATGAGCTTTAAAAACTTAGGATTTGGCATTGGACAAAAATATAACACCTTAGCATCATCCACGTAAAGTTTTATCAATTTTGGACAACATTTATGCATCTTTTAAGTTGATCAAATATTAGAAAAGTTGGCAGATGTAAAATAAAGGACAAAGTAATTTTTGAAACCTCGTAGGTGGGATGTGTAATTTCACCAAATGTCATGGGTGGGGATGCAATTTTCCCTTATCGTTTTGTAGTATATTATTATTGTTGTATGGTGTATTTTTCATACATACCAAATATATTTTTGTGTTGTATTATTGTGTAAAAATTTTTATTCTTATATGTTTGAGATTATACACTAAAATGATTATATGATTCATTAATTTTGATATTATGATTCATTAAAATTTATATTATGATACACTAAAAAGATGTTATGTGTTTACAATGATACACTAAAATGATGTTATGAATCATAAGTCTTATTGATATATATATGGATATATACAGTAATTAATATAAATTTTTAAATTTCTCAAAACATATCTATGACTGATACTGTTTTAAAGAGCTTGGATTTGATGAACAGTTTTACATTTTGGACTTATATTTTAAAAATTACAACTAATGGACATCTCTGCCGTATCAAGTATCACGTGAGTCGGGTGCACAATCTACACGCTGGACATTGTATGCTGATTCTACTTATTTCTTCAAATCTCACGTTAGTCTGAATGCATAATCCTCTTCTTTTCTAGCTTCACCTGATTATCAATAATTCATTTTCTCAATTGATGCTTATATATTCGGCTTAAGAATTTCTCATTTCATTTACATATATGTATGTACTTAATTAATCCGCGCATAGTCGTCTGCTGATTCTTAACGGGGCTTTCTTTACCATTGCTCCTTTTCCTTAGTTTGGATATATATTGCGTAAAGTTCCTACAGAGTTTTTTTTTTTTTTTTTGAAGAAATTGCTTATAATTTCATGTTTAATATCATAAGCTGATTCCAGCTAACGAAAAAATATCATAAGCTGATCCAGCTTTTTCATTAGTATGAAGACCATGTTGACAAGTACGCCAAAATATTGGTCATTTCTACAAGCTTTATTGGGTGTTGGAGAAGGTTGTTGACAAGTACGCAATATAGGAAGTAACTAGTGTTTTATCATGTAATTTATGTAACATTTTGTTGTTTATCCCTCTTGTACAGTCTATAACGATCATGTATCAACAATAAAAATGTTTAGTTAAACCACTAAGGCAAAAGTAGCGTTTGTTATTAAGCTCAATATGGTTAATTTTGTCAGATTGGTTAACAAATGATGAGATGACATGTGGTTATAGTTATACTATGGGTGGACCAAATATTTAGGTGGACAAATAATAAAGTGACATGTGTAAAGTAAAATAGACATTAATGTCACATTCATCTTCACTGGGAGATTAATCTTGAAAATGAACGGAACCTTAGGGGGCGTTCACTGCCCACTTAATTTCAAACGCAGATATATCTGCTTTTACTTAAAGCTAACTATGGTTAGCAAATATGAGTTTGACAACTGGACTTTTGTGAGGTATACAACAATTAAAAATTGACAAGTGTCAAGTACTTTTAGTAAAAAGCAGATTAATATCTGAAAATCGCTGTTATAAAACGGGCCCTTAGTAATTTTTATTGTAATTATCATTTACTTATCTTTCGGTCAGTCTATTTATCATTCATCATATTGATTTGAATTATTAATAAGACGATAACCAATACTAGACATATAGCATTCTTTTGCATTTGATTGATTGTCTTTTTTAGGTTTTAATTGGCGTTCTAATAAGATTTATTGTCATTTTTGGAACTTCGAGCACTGCAGTCAGCATTGGATATTCTACACATCACCAAAATTACATGAATCAACTTTAAGAAACAATATTAGTGATTGCCAATCAAAATTATAAGAATGAGCATCAAACCTAGTGAACATATTATTACATGTATATTAACGTTGATCAGGTGTAATCTTTGATTAATCAAAGATTATTTTATATTGGATGTGGGTTATCAAATACTAAGTATGACCGATCAAAATTGCAAATTGGTGGATCATAGCAATATTCATCAAAGTTATAGTTCATGAAAACTAAAGTTATACTTCAGAAATCGAAGATATAGTTGAGGAAACCTAAGTTATATATAGTTTAGAAAAATAAAAGTTATAGTTTATGAAAATCTAAGTTATAGTTGAGGGAAACATAAATTATATATAGTTTTAAAAAACTGATCTTCTGTATCCCTTTTTAAAAATTGGGTATAACTTCTTTAAAAAAATAGTTATATTATAGATGTAGAAAATGTAGTACATCCGGCGAAGACCAGATCTGAATCCCTTCCTTTTCCCTAGCATAGTTTGCTATTGCATGTGCATTAATATTTTCCGCTCGCGATACATGCTTCACAAAACATTCCCTTCCCATACTGACCATACTTTTAAAATCTTCTAAGAGAATCCTAGTATCCAAATCTACTTCCCACACCATTTACATAGTTCACTATTGCTGAGTAGTCACTTTGTATACAAAAACACCTATATTGATACTTTCGAGCAACCCTAAGAGCTAATAGGAGCGTCATCGCCTCTGCCACCTGAGGCGAACAAGGTCATCTAGACCCCTTCAAAGCTACTACCTTAACCTCTCTACTGCTACTGTAACATATGACACCCACGCCATATTCATCACGAACTGGATGCACACTTGCATCTACAAAGAAAGAGATTACTTTATTCTGATCATGTGATAAAACACTTATAGTTGGCTGAACGTGACTTACATTTCCCATTACATTAAAGTTGTCAATGTAGCTTTGCGCTTGTAGCCAAGCCCATCCAAAAGTTGCAACTCCTCCATATTGTACTCTGCATCTAGAATACCAGATTTTCCGCAAGAAAGAGGCAAGAGTAGCGAGAGTGTTAATGTCGTATTGTAGACAACTTTCTAAAAACCAATCTCGAAAAGCCCCATCTATGTGACAAATTGATGGAATCTTAAGACCAATAGTTTTCCACAGGGAAACAGACTGATAACATCATACAAAAGCATGTAACATATCCTCTGGAGCTCCACAAAAATAACATGTATTTAGATTACTATTTCCACATCGTTTTGCAAGTAGTGATCAACATGCAACAATACCATGTAGAATTTTCCATGCAAAGAGAACCACCATAGCAGGCAAATGACACTTTTTCAATCGTTTCATTGTCTTACCTATTGGATTCACTCCTGTTCCTGGAACCTCGGAAGAGTGCAACATCTGTATATTATAATAAGCACTTTTGACTGAAAACCTACCATTTCGAGCATAACTCCAAACCCATTCATCCTCCTTGCTTTCCAAGGGTATTTGCATTGACAAAATTAAATGAGTATCATCCTCGGTAAACATCTGTTGAATCAAAGCATCATTTCAGTCTCTAGTAAGTGGATTAAGCAATATGTCACTCTATTCTCATAAAATATTAGACTAATTGTGGATCACATATATACTAACCCTCCTGGTTTTCCTCTTATCCATCTAGCATTAATTAATGTCCCTTCCCTATTACCTATAAGACGCCTTGCACCTCCTTTAATAAATAGAATAACAGTATGCAAAACACGCCAAACTGCACTTGGTTTTAACTCAATATGAGCTTGAAAAACTGAAGTATGTGCAAAATAACGAGCTTTTAGGACACGACTCACAAGTAAATCTGGATATTTAAGTATCCTCCATATCTGTTTTGCTAGGAGAGCTGTGTTGAAACTATGCAAATCCCTGAATCCTAAACCACCATGCACTTGGCCCTTACACATCTCATCCCATGATTTCCAGTGAATTCCTCTACCCATTATTCCCTTCCACCAGAATGTTGATATAGCACTCTTAATGGCAGATATGATTGTTCATGGGAGATGAATAACACTCATGATATAGGTGGGTATAGATTGTAATACACTTTTAATTAAAATCCTTCTTCCTGCTTGTGAAATAGTTCTGCTCCAACTAGTAACTCTTTTTGCTATCCTTTCCCCAATGTATGAGAAAATTTGGGACCTATTTCTACCCACCTTACTAGGGGAGCCCAGATATATTCCCAAATCCTCTACCTTAGATATACCAAACACATTAGCAATATTCCTTCGAGTATTTCCTGGGACACCAACAGAAATCATTAATGCAGATTTGTCAACATTGATACACTGTCCAGATGCCGAACTGAAATCATCCAGAATAAACTTTATATGTTGTGCATTTGATTCATTTGCTTGTCCAAAGACAAGACAATCATCCGCAAAGAAAAAAGAATGTATATCAAATCCTAGACCTCGAAGAGTATAACCTTTAGTTATACCAACATCTGAAGACAACTTAAGACTCACATATAAGACTTCCATACAAATAAGGAATAAGAACGGGGACAAGTGATCACCCTGCCTGAGTCCTCTGCTGGGATGAAATACATTTCCTAGCACGTAATTTATTAGAACAACCATAGTGGATGTGGTGAGGCAACACTCTACCAGTCGAATCCAACTATCATGTAACCCCATTGCATGTATAATAGAAAGAAGAAAACCCCATTCAACCCTATCAAATGCTTTTTCAGTATCTACTTTAAGTGTAAAATTCCTCTAGAAACCGCATGTGAGCCATGCATACAATGAAGCAATTCATGTGCAATTATTATGTTATCAGAGATCAAACGACCGGGAATAAAAGCAGCTTGATCCATAGAAATAAGAGATAAGATCCAAGGTTTTAGTCTATTAACCATTACCTTTGTTAGAACACGATAAATCGTGTTACACAAAGAAATAGGCATGTAATCCCGCATCAAATATGCCCCATCTTTCTTTGGTATAAGCACTAAATGTGTTTGATTCAACCCCGCAGGCATAGTAGCAGTATTAAGCACGGTTAACACAGTATCAATAAAATCAGTAGAGACTAAGTCCCAATAAGTTCGAAGGAATATACCATTTACTCCATCTGGGCCTGGAGCCTTATGCGAATTCATCTCATTGAAAGCGTGGTAAACCTCCTCTCTAGTGTATTGGCGTGACAGATCAGCATTCATTTCTACAGTTGCGCACCTTTCCACACGCGCCAGCAGATGAGGGTTTATGTCTGGAGATGAAGAAGTAAACAAATTAGAGAAATAGCTTCGTGAAACAACTTCAATATCTTTTGGGCTCGTAGCCATTGTTCCATCATCCCATTGCAAAGCATGAATATAATTTCGGTGTTTCCTTGATTTTACTCTACGAAAGAAAAAAGCTATACTTTGATCACCTTCACTGTAACACCCCTCTCCTTAAACACGTAATAATCTCTCACGTAGCAATAAATAAAACGTCTTACAGCGGAAGAATAAATAATAACAACAATACTCACTCGGGTGTCACCGGCCATTACTCGCCCATGCGAGTAACGAAGCCAAACTATATCCAACAACCAATATAAACAAACTGCTAACCGCTGTGATAACGAGATAACTCCTATACATCATACTAAGTCCATAATCCATAAACGTCGACAAGTGAGCATCTACCCAATCTCGAATATACATAACCGTACCATAATACAATTCACCATCTATATTGTTATACAAATAAACTGCATGTGCGGTAATTAAAGTAAACCCTAACTACCCTGTTCCCGCACTCCGGCTTCGACAATGATCGTCAACCTGCACAATAAGTGTAGTCTCAGCGATAAACGCTGAGCATGCCGGGCCTGGACCCTAATGGTCACTTAATCATTTTAACCATCTTATTATTAGATTGGTTTCATGCTTTACCATTTTACAGTTATAATCAATACTGTAATGAACATGCATAGAAAACATAGCCATCCATCCAAACAGTCATAAATACTTAACCATCTATCCAATTCAAACAGTCATAAAATATCACAAACAACAATTGTATATCGAACATATCGAATAATAATACTGAATAAACGCCATGGCGAACACCATCCTTAGTTAATTCAATTTGGCCTTCAAGGCCCCACCCATCCAAACCATGTTAATTAAATACTAGTTGGGCGTCATATTAGGACAACCCGATAACCTCACCATGGACAGTAGTCCTCCTGTACACACAAAGGTGCTCATTTCGCCAGAGGTCCGGAGGCCCCTGACTATTCACTTTGCCTCGTAAGGCGTCCATATAAAGGCCGTAGCCACTTGACCCACGATCCAAATAGGGCTCGTTAGGTACATACCTAGAGCGGAACCCGATCGGGAACCCCTCAGTGATCACAAATGCGCAACCAGGTAGTTCGTAAACTACACTGGATTCCTCACCTCAACTCACACCATCTCTCTCTCATAATGTTTAAGATATGCTCTTAGTCTTATGGAGAATATAATTTATTAATTAGTTTCCCAATGGGTCTCACGCATACCTAGGAGTAATCTAGGTTATATTCATGTTCGAGATCCATGCTCTAGAGACCGACAATGTCGTGACTCGTACCTAAGTGTTTTACTTAGGTTACCATATACTTAATAGTAATACTAGTGGTATTATATCAAGTAACTGTCATGTCATCACATTAAACGCATATGTATGTTTATATAAGTCGATCTATAGTCGACGTAGTGTTAGTCCCGTAGGACGCTCGTGCATAAATAATAATGCAGTAACACATAATCACATACACATATCCACACACATAACACACAAGTTATATCAACCAAATCCGAGCCCAAGGAATTCCTTAGGACAACCCGGATCAAACCCCTTTACATACCGTACACCTTAGACCAAGGATCGATGCGCAGTGTAGACCACTAGCTCGTCAAGCGCCTTCGTCTGAAGTATGATCTAAACGGTAATAAAACTATAAGTCAGTCCCCATGACTAACTAAATCCGGTATTTCTGAATAACAAGTAACCCCGACAGTTCATCCCCGGATTTCTACAGTTAATTGTTACGGGTTTCTCTAAACCAGTCGGCTTTGTTACTAAAACTCGTATGTCGAAATGTTTTGACTGTTAAGTTTAATTCGTTATATTACTTTAATCTTATCCATTATTGAATTTAGGTATATAACCTATAGTTGCATGAATGCATGCATGATTTTATTATATTGTATTATTTTTCCCACCATCCATTATAATACATTGTATTATATAATCCATTACCTTTAGTAAACTATATTTCCATTCAAAAACTTATAACTTATAGTTTGTAACTATTTTCATGTAATAACCACCACCATTATATTATATGGTTTCCAACCATAATATATATCCATCCTTATATACATTATTCTTGTATATGTATATATTTACCATATAGGTAAGTTCCATGAGTTGTAAAACTCTTATATCATATGTTACATTTTATCATCTTATATGAGATGATAATTCCCATTAATTGTATTATATTTATACAACTTATATTAAGATTATTATCCTAATATTATGTAACATTTTATGTTGTATAATTACAACTCCTAAGATTTATTCAATATATACCTTAGTTTATAAATCTTATTTATTTATAATTTATCACATTATTTAATGTGAATATCCTCACTTATATTAATTCCATCTAAATCCCATTAATACCATATAATTGTTATAACATTCATAACATTATAGACCATAGTCTAAAATTCATTTTTTTAACTTTTTATAATTCGGTACAGCCCTTTATTTTATTTAAATTCTATTTTGACCACATAACATTATATAATGTTATACCATATACTAATATCATATAATATGATATTTTTATTTCCTTTAAACTTATAACCTATAGTTTTTATACAAAACTATATTTAATGCCGCATAGGCATATACATTTAAATCTTATTATTTTCCATAACCTATAGTTTTCTTTATTTACAAAATCACCCCATAATTTATACCATGTTATATATACCATATAATATAACATTTTTAACTTTATAAAATGGTATAACCTATGGTTTTACATTTGGAAATTACCGAACAGACCCTTGTCTGTTTTAAATCAATTTCCAACCCCTTTAACTTTACAAATTTACAATTTGACCACTTATATAATGTTATGTTATATATATATATATCATATATTATAACATTTTAAACCTTAATATTAATATAACCTATGGTTATATATTTTAAAAATTGCGAACAGACCCTAGCTGTTCTATATTATTTTTCTAACCCACCAAGTTTCTATAATTGCCATTTGGCCCAACTTATAACATATAGTTTTATCATACCATTAAAACTATATATTATACATATATCTTATTAAATACTCTTATATTATTCTTAAAATCACCAAATTCCACCAAAGGGTTATAAATATCATTCCTAACCCTTATAATCTCGGTATTTACTATTCTACCACATATATTTATCTAAAGTGTCATGATGACATAATAACTATATATTATACACATATAGTTTATTTTAATTCCAAAATCAACCCAATAAATTCCTAAAAATTCCTAATAGCCCATGGGTGTTTATAATACCATTATACACCCTTAACTTTGGGTAATAACTGCATAATGTGTTATCGTGAGTAGTTAAACTGGTGTAAAATAAAAGAAAAGAAATTAAAAAAAACTCAAAATAAACGTCGGGCTGCAAACAAATCCCGGTCGTGGTAGTATAGTGAAATGTAAGCGACCGGATATCGAACCGTGGGACTAATGTGCATATTATAGTACCTAAGCGTGTCACAAAAAAGGGGGGATTAATTGACTTGTATTATAAATAAAAAGGAAAGATAAAATAAAGTAAGTAAATAGATAAATTAAACGGGACTCTGGGTCAGGTTAATATAATCTGCTTAATTATGCTATCTCTACTGGTTTAATATAATAATTTGGCAAGATTCCTGTTTTTATCTTAAGGTCCGATGAAAACTCATAAGAACTCGTTCCAGATATGCAAGGTCCGATGAAAACTCATGCACCCACTGGTGGACGGCAGAGGAGTATGAGGAATTTTATTCTTGCAACTGAGTATGAACTTAAACGATGAAAATAAGTTTCCTCCAGTTTTACAACTTAATTAACCTATCTATATGTCACCGATCAGATTAGAAATAGATTTAGTAAAGCAATTTAATAAACTCATGACATTTATTAAAAAGGTGCAAGATAACATTTAATCGTAACAAACTGTATTTAAATAAACCAGTAAAAATATTGCATAATTAATACAAACACATAATAACCATTCCCAGAGTATAAATATTCTACCCTAACATATTAAATAGATAAACAGAAACAAGAGTAATAGAAATCATCTGTAGTCACTCCTGCATTCGCTCTGCTATTTTGTATACGTAGGACTAGAGGTGGATATGGTGGAATGTAAAATAAATAAAATGGAGAAGATGGGAGAAGAGAAATGGGATGAACGTGTGATGTTTGGTGAAGTGGTATGTTGGGTGGTGGATGTGTTGTGTCGTGGATGTGTTAATGAGAGCAGAAGGTACGTATGTTTATATAGGAGAAGGAGAGGAAGGAAGGAGAAGGAAGAGCATTGATTGCTCATTAATTGCAGGGGACAGAGCTGAAGACGCGTGAGGAAATTAAGGTAGGCGGTGGGCGGAGTAGATGGATAAGGCAGATGTCGGCGAAGAAGATAACCCGTTCCAGATCTGGAAATTTACACGTGTCCGCATGGTTGTCCGCTTTATTTCATGCGGACGTCCTCCTCTTGTCTCACGTCCGCATCTCACGTCCGCCTAATATAAGGCGGTTGCACACCCTTGTCTTCACGAGTCACGTCCGCATGGGGTTGGATGAGTGACGTCCGCCTAATATAAGGCGGTTGCATGGCGGTCTCCTCTTTCTCACGTCCGCCTAATGAGACGCGGTTGCAGGGGCGGTTAGCTCTTAGTGTTGTCCGCCTAACCCTAGGCGGTTGCAGGGGCGGACACACCACTGCTACGTGCCATTTTACTTGCCTTGTTTAATCCCTATAAATATATGTGTTTATTTGGCATTTTTCCTACATTTTAACACATATAATATATTAGTTAATACAACAACATAATTATAGGAAAAACCCAAGATAAGTGAGAAACATTACTAAAAATGCTGCAAATTATAAGGTGATTAAACCTTAATCTATATGTTTTGCACTTATCAAACTTCCTCACACTTGACTTTTGCTTGTCCTCAAGCAAATAAGGAATATAATTATCTCTAAGCCATAAAATTAAAACAAGATTAAATAAGTGCATAAGGAAATTTAGACAAAGTGACAATTGAAAGAATAATTCTGCTCTTAGAAGTAGGTTTTCATAAACAGTGAAGAAGAACAATTTAATAAAAGCATAGAAAAACTAGACTGCAGAAAACAAGTTAGATTAACCTAGGATTTCCAACCAATTTCAATTCTCTAACCCGGGATGACAAGGGATGTGAAGTAATGCCTTATTCCGCAATACCTTTCAACACCACGTACTCATGTTTATAAATATAAATTGCAATTTATTATTTACATCTTTTTTTTTGAATGTGCAAATTGTATATACAAAGCACATATTATTATTATTATATATTTTTTTAATTGCATTATTTTTCTGTACCCCAGACTTTTCTCTCTATCCTTGTAGCAGTGTTGGGTCTTCTATCCCAGGTCACGAGACCTTAGGTAGATAGGTGTTAAAGCACCCCAAAGAACTTAATAACCGGATAGACGAGGCCTGTTTTTTGGTTAGAAAAATTCATAAACAGTGGAGTACCTTGTCTTTATCCTTTTCTTTCCTTTACTTTCCACATATTTCCATAATCCCAAGCTAAACTAAATTGGTTTTTACAATTAGCAGATCTATCATATTTTGAGTAAAAATAGAGTATTTTGATGGAAAATAATTTTATACAAACTCCTTAAAATAAAACTATCTTTCAGTTGTCACTTGACATAATTTCAGACACTTCTACAATTATTTTATCTTATTTTTTTCATCATTTTTTTTATTAGGCAGTTTAGAGTAGCAAAAAGCGAGTGTGGCATTATCGAACAACTGTCATATTTTCAGGGAAAGGTCTCTCCTTCCTCACACTTAAGAGGAGCAATGTCCTCATTGTTCAGAATTAAATTCAAGAAAATGACCTTTCAAAATATGACAGATTCATAAAGGATTAAACTCATATAGGTTGAACATGAATATAATAAAGGAAGAACTGAAACTCCCCTTGTATCGTAGATTGAGGAAGGTATCCTTCCTCACACTTAAGCTTTGGTAGGGGTGAGACGTTCCTCACACTTAAGTTCACGCAAGTGTTCAACCGAAGATATCGAAATTCCTAAAGCAACTGAGGTTGCTTCCATAGGCGAGTTCAGCTATATGTTCGAATATAGAATTTATTCTGAAAAGAAAATCATATATAGCCAGCAGAACTGAAGTGGCAGCAAAAGAAAATAATAATATGAAAAGCATAAATAATAAAGCATAAATAATAAATCATTGCATAAAATATAAACATAAAGTAAACTGAACTGTTACCTTCCTGTATGTAACAAAAGTTTGACAAGGTTAAAACAGTATTAGTCTACAAAATGTTAGTAAACAACAGAGAAATATAACAAAAACGAAAAGAATTGAAGATGCTGGAGCAGTTGAGAGCTGGGGCTAGTCGCGCGCTTTGGTCTTCTCTTCGGGTCAAGCTGGAGCAGAATTGGGGAACTGGGGAAGAACATTATTTGAAACGTGTCGTCGAAGCCTCTCTTTTTTTTTGAATCGGTGGCGTCCGCTTGGACGTCCGCACGGGACAAGGCGGACACGCCTTATTGGCGTCCGCGGCTAATGAGGCGGACACGGGGGCGGTAGGCTTCAGTGTCGTCCGCGTTGGCTGAGGCGGACAGGAGGCGGACAGCCTGCTGCTTCGTTTTTTTTTTGATTTTGATTATACTTATTTAAACAACAACATATAAAAATGTCATAAATTAATAGTTAGTAGTAAATATGACATAAAATTATATTAGTAGTTAGATGACATAAATTATAAGTTAGTAGTTAGATTGCATAAAATTAAAAGTTAGAAGTTAATTTACAGAAAATTAAATGTTAGTAATTAGTTGACAGATATTAACGTTAGGAATTAGATTACATAAAATTAAAATGTTAGAAGTTAGATTAAAATGTTAGAAGTTAGGTTAAAACAAATATAATATAAAACAAAATAATAATATTAATATAAACAATAAACAAAATATTATGGACATAATATTAACAGAATAAGAGAACATAATATTATAATTAAACAGGTGAATAATCCGGGCTTAGGAACTAGAATAAATCTAGTCCCCGGCAACGGCGCCATTTTGCAGAATGTGTTATCGTGAGTAGTTAAACTGGTGTAAAATAAAAGAAAAGAAATTAAAAAAACTCAAAATAAACGTCAGGCTGCAAACAAATCCGGTCGTGGTAGTATAGTGAAATGTAAGCAACCGGATATTGAACCTTGGGACTAATGTGCATATTATAGTACCTAAGCGTGTCACAAAAAGGGGGATTAATTGACTTGTATTATAAATAAAAAGGAAAGATAAAATAAACTAAGTAAATAGATAAATTAAACGGACTCTGGGTCAGGTTATATAATCTGCTTAATTATGCTATCTCTACTGGTTTAATATAATAATTTGGCAAGATTCCTGTTTTTATCTTAAGGTCCGATGAAAACTCATAAGAACTCGTTCCAGATATGCAAGGTCCGATGAAAACTCAAGCACCCACTGGTGGACGGCAGAGGAGTATGAGGAATTTTATTCTTGCAACTGAGTACTAACTTAAACGATGAAAATAAGTTTCCTCCAATTTTACGACTTAATTAACCTATCTATATGTCACCGATCATATTAGAAATAGATTTAGTAAAGCAATTTAATAAACTCATGACATTTATTAAAAAGGTGCGAGATAACCTTTAATCGTAACAAACTGTATTTAAATAAACCAGTAAAAATATTGCATAATTAATACAAACACATAATAACCATTCCGAGAGTATAAATATTCTAGCCTAACATATTAAATAGATAAACAGAAACAAGAGTAATAGAAATCATTTGTAGTCACTCCTGCATTCGCTCTGCTATTTTGTATACGTAGGACTAGAGGTGGATATGGTGGAATGTAAAATAAATAAAATGGAGAAGATGGGAGAAGAGAAATGGGATGAACGTGTGATGTGTGGTGAAGTGGTATGTTGGGTGGTGGATGTGTTGTGTCGTGGATGTGTTAATGAGAGCAGAAGGTACGTATGTTTATATAGGAGAAGGAGAGGAAGGAAGGAGAAGGAAGAGCATTGATTGCTCATTAATTGCAGGGGACAGAGCTGAAGACGCGTGAGGAAATTAAGGTAGGCGTGGGCGGAGTAGATGGATAAGGCAGATGTCGGCGAAGAAGATAACCCGTTCCAGATCTGGAAATTTACACGTGTCCGCATGGTTGTCCGCTTTATTTCATGCGGACGTCCTCCTCTTGTCTCACGTCCACATCTCACGTCCGCCTAATATAAGGCGGTTGCACACCCTTGTCTTCACGAGTCACGTCCGCATGGGGTTTGAGTGACGTCCGCCTAATATAAGGCGGTTGCATGGCGGTCTCCTCTTTCTCACGTCCGCCTAATGAGACGCGGTTGCAGGGGCGGTTAGCTCTTAGTGTTGTCCGCCTAACCCTAGGCGTTGCAGGGGCGGACACCACTGCTACGTGCCATTTTACTTGCCTTGTTTAATCCCTATAAATATATGTGTTATTTGGCATTTTTCCTACATTTTAACACATAATATATTAGTTAATACAACAACATAATTATAGGAAAAACCCAAGATAAGTGAGAAACATTACTAAAAATGCTACAAATTATAAGGTGATTATACCTTAATAAGTCTATATGTTTTGCACTTATCAATAACATATTTATTACATATGTTATAAAAATGTTAAAATTAAATACTTATCTTATTATAAAACCTTAAATAAGTTATTTAACTTATCTAATTTGGTCAAAACCTACCATATGGTCAAGGTTGACCTCCTTAATATTTCCTTGACCATCAATTTCCATATATTACGGTTTGTACCCATATTTTCCAGAAATTACCATTTAACCCCAAAACTTACAAAATCTTATAATATTTATTTTAAATCCTTTTAACCTCTAATTTTCGGCTTTATTATTATATAGCCCCCAAATTTAATTTAATTATGGTATAACCCCTATTCTTTACGGTAATATATATTTATTACCTAAACTTAAATAAAACCTTATAAATACATAAATGGAATGGCCTAAAGTACATGGCCTTATTACAAACATTAGCTTATAAAATAAATTACACACAAATGCCCAAAAATGCTTTAAACTCTCGGCCTTACCACATAGTTTTCCATATATACCAATTTTCCATATAATGTCTTAAATTTGACAATTATGTTAATTAATTACTTAGATAAATTTACTAAACTATTCCTTAATCACCTAAGGTCAAAATAAGACCTTAATAACCATATTCACTCACGGCATATGTATAAACATATGTATAAGCACATATTAATATACCAAGTGAAGGTTTAAGTGATTTATACCTTATTTTTGCCAAGTTTAGGCCTTGTTTGGCCTCGGCTGTTTGGAGATAAATTTTCCACAGCTTTATTTACATGTTTTCAAGCAGCAATTAAGACATGATTAGTCTCCAAACAAGAGCTAACCATAAGAAGTATTTAATGTATATTTTCAAGGTAAAATTTACCTTAAAATAACAAGGCAAGCTAAGGTGTTATTCGGCCTGTTTTTATAGAAGAACAAGAGCATCAAAAGGTCTCCTAAATCAAGCTTTAAAACCGGAATAAATCAGCTAAGAAGATGGCTAATTTTCACCTTGATTAAAATGCCAAAAATTGTGTTTTTGGCATGGATTTGGCTATTCCTTGAAGATCTTGATATACCAACTGAATAAGTATGTTAAGAAGAAGATAATAAGCCTAAGGAACAAAGCTTTACAACTGGTAACGAAAGGAAACAAGATATAAGTGCTTAAAGCACATTTTTATACCTTAAGAACAAGTTTAGAATTATCCACCTCCTTCCCTTGTTACAGCCGAGAATTGCCCTTCTTTTAACCTCCAAAACAACCTAGAACCATGGATGGAAATGGTTGATGCTTAGCTCCATGGAAAGAGGAAAGAAATGTGAAGAGAATGAACATAAAATGGCTTAATAAGATTACCTATGTCAATTGGTGTTCTCTTCTGAATTTGATGAGTTCCTACGGTTTTGGAGAAGCAAAAGAGAGGATGAAGATGCTTGGTGTCATTTGGGAAGAAAGTAATGAGAGGAAAGAGAAAGAATTAAGCTTATAAGGTAATGTTTACTACTTTATTGAATAGTAATTAGATGACTCATTGTTAGATATTTAGGTTGCTTAATGGGTGGGTATGACAGCCTAAATGAGGCAGCAATGGATGGTCAAGTCAATGGATGACATTTGACCATGGTTAAAACTAAGTAATTAAATGTTATTTTGTGTACTATTCACCCAAAATCACCCATTTTGATTTTATTTTTAAACTTTTATTTAGACTTTATAATATAGTCTATCATGTCACATAAATGATATAAAGAATGTAATATAGTCTTTAAAGTGACAAAAGTCATTATCTTAGAGCTCATACACAAAAATGTGCTTTAAGGTGTTTTAGCGCACATTTTGTGTCACAAGGTGTTTCTGAGCTTTGTTTTCTTTGATAACGGTTTCATTGTGTTACTTGCATGATAATTGATATTAGGGACCCAATTTTATATCAATTGGAGGTCATAAAACCTTTAAGGTTTCTTAGAGCACATTTTTGCCCTACTTGACCTTGAAGCATATAAATGCTTGTTCTTTGTGTTGGAGTGTTGTCCAATGATTTTAGTATGTTTATTTATGTGTTAATATGCTTAGGAAAAAATTTTAGGTCCTAATAAGTTCATTTGGGTATGTATTTACCCTAAACAGTCAAAGGGTGCAATATCTTGCTTTGTGTTGACCATCGTTGTTCTCAATTGACTTTTAAGGCATGTTTAGGCCTTAATTAATGTGATTAGATGTTTAATCCATGTTTTATTAGTTTGTGGTATTTCATTCACGAATCCAAATTTGGCGAGAACGTTGTTGCCAATGAACCTCCTGTCGATCGAGAAGCAGATCCAAGTCACGATTCAAAGCTCTCCATCTCCTTAAATTTTGCTCAGTTGGTAATTGCCCTTCGATTGAGGCTAATTTGACCGGATAATCTTAATCCCCTTTATCTCCTCCTTAATATTTTCCCGTCCCCATCACCATAAAGCCCTACCACAGTGTTCAACCTTATGCATATAACCCGATTCTCCAAAAGAGGCTTGACCCTATTCTCGATGAACTATTGCCCGACAGCCCTGATCACCGGCCCAAAAATTTTCAAAACACAAAAAAGACCGTCGTTTTGGGCAGCCCAAGTCCAATACCAGCTTCAAGGGTCGGTGGTCAGAGCGGCCCCAAGGTAGATGAAAATTTCGTGCCTCCAATAAAAGTTCAAGCCACTGCTGAGTTCCCAGAAAATGATCAAGTTGACTACAGACATTACCTTTTCCCCATTGTCGATTTGTAAATGTAAATCGCTCACCAACATATCCAAGGTCCACCAAGCCACAGTCTGCAACACAACTCCAAAAGGCTTGAATGTGCGCCATACTGCGCACTCCTTCCTCTCGATACTCTAAGATAGACAAAATTTCATTTAAATCTCCACAAAGCAGCCATGGAGCATTTGAGAGGCGCGCCAGATCTCGCAAATGATGCCAAGTACGCCAACGATCAGCAGGGGAAGGCCACCCATATACACTCATCCACCGCCATAGAAAACCCCTTGGATCCTGGACCAGAAAATCTAAATGTTTGGTTAATGAGGAAAACAACTGGACCGATAGGCTATCTCTCCAAAAAGCCGAAGCTCCCCCCGAATATCCCACATAATCCATTGCCAACCCAAAGTAACCATGCAGCTGGTTCCCTACACGACGCATTTCTACTACAGAAAGCTTGGTCTCAAACAGAAATACCAAGTTGGGTGACTCTCCACAGACCAAATCTATGGCCGAACGAACTGCGCGGGGGTCACTCAATCCCCAGCAGTTCAGGATTAAGCAATTTATTGTGATAGGCGGCCCTGGGACTCCCCCCAAGGTTGCCTCTATCATCTGCGTTTTGTCATCAGAAGTAGCTGCTGATGTAGAAATTCCTCGACCTTTTTTGCTAGGATTAGAGAGCTGCTGCATGTCAATCAATTCATCCAATGTACAATTATTCTCCAGATAACCAATACGGCATTTTCGTCCATCTACCAAAGTTTCACCCGATGGAGTCCATTGCAGAAGAATCGGATCCAACTACTCACTATAGTGTAGGCCACAGTTAGAGCAACGATCCTCCTCGACTCGGGAAGCCACTCGCACATCTGAAGGACCGGCCACACCACCCCCAAGTCCATTCCAACAGCCTGTCTCCGTAGTACTTCCATGCCTCCTTGGGTGTAGCTTTATCATAAGGGCCTACCCTAACAGCTTCAACCCGCATTTTCCCTCAACCTTCACTCCCTGCTCTAAGCCACTGTCTATAAGGGAATCCTAAAGTTCCCACTTCACGACGTTCAGGACATTCACGCGATGCATGTAATAGGAGACCCCAATAGAAGCAGAGAAAAGGCAATCTCTCATAAGACAACTCTAGAATGGTGGGCTCACCATGCAGAGTAACCGTTACATAGCACAGTAGTGGACAAAGCACGTCGAGTTCAATCTTAATATGCAAAAAAGATCCCACGTGCCTCCCTCCATTTCCCCAAAACTCCAAGAATCTTCCAATTCGGTTACCGTCACGGTTACCAACTCGACGTGCAGATTTCTCATGGTAAAAGACAAAAGGGACATCATGCACATGCACCCAACATGGCACCCATTGAAAAAGATGGTCTCGGGGCGATTTCGATCTATCGACCCACACAAAAAATAATTAAGGAACCATCGAAGGACCACGGGCCGCGCTCTCTGATTTCCCTCATAAATTGTGGGTTGTTAAATTGGAAGAGAAATAAATTGAATCCTAAAGAACGCACCTTAAGCGCGTTAATTAAGGAACCATCGAAGGACCACGAGCCGCGCTCTCTGATTTCCCTCATAAATTGTGGGTTGTTAAATTGGAAGAGTAATAAATTGAATCCTAAAGAATGTTAAGCACGTTACCAGCTTGCCATGCCAGACTGAAGGTTCACTCAAGAATACTTGCATCAGCTCGCCTGGAATGGAAACGCTTGGCGATCAAGCAATGATCAAAAGGTAGAGAAGACTCAAGCTCAACTAAGTCATCCATATCCATCAGTGCCCCTTCTTCTGCCGTAAGGGTTAAAACAAAACATTGATCGACCAACTCTTCCACTCCTTTTTGGTTAGTAACCGTGGGTAAAGCTTTAGAGAATTGAAGACAAGGAGAGGAGGTAGTAGTGAAGGTAGAGCGAAGTAGACGAAGATGCAAATAATACATCATCACGTCGTTTAAAATAAGCACCGGGGGCGGAAAAGGCTCCATGCAAATTTTGCAGCAAAAGATTCCATGCATGGAATGATTACCTAGCTAAACCTAGTGATTTTGAAATAGGGGAAGAGAGATTATAAGCCACTTGGGCAGCCAATCGTTGTTAAGAAGACACTTAAGCAAAGATCAACACACAAGTTATCATACGATGGACAAGTCACACTTAAGTTTTCGTCAAAAAAAGGAGGAGAAAGGAGAACAGCCACGCACACCCCTAAGGCTGATAGGCTAGTTGAGAGCTGAGGGAGAATCAAACTGGAGAAAACCTCCACCGTACGAGGATAACTGGCCACCACCACCGGGGGAAGATACTAGAAGCCACTGCCGATATGCAAGGGAGAGGACGTTTTTTGTAGTTAGAACCTTTGGGAGTAGAACAATATTGGTAGAATTAGTCTGCTTCAGTATTTTCACTATACAAAAGAAACCACTAACAAAAAATTGGGTATAGCTAATATGTCAAAAATTACTAAAAATGACTATATACCCAAAACCAAATAAAATATCAAGAAAACACAAAATATATCCTTGAGGTATTCAAAACCAAAGTTATAGTTCATGGAAACAAAAGTAATACTTCAGAAAAATCAAAGTTGTAGTTTAGAAAAACCAAAGTTTTATTTGACAGGCCAAAAGATATATTTTGCTAATCAAAGTTATATGATATTTGACTTTATTAAATATATAGTCGGTAGTAATATCCAAGTTTGCTAGCTGTAAAATATCCAACATTGGGAGGGAAGCTAATAGAGTTGCGGACTCTATAGCTAAACTAACACTTGGTAGTGAATAGATTTTCAAGTTTCTTGCTCATCCCCTTGAACAGAGTAAACCTCTGCTACTACTCGATGAAAACACCCACTCTGATAGGTAGTTAATAATATCCGTAACTCTGGGTTGCTATTCGCAGTACAAAATTACTAATCACCGCAGTAAAATTTTTTTTTAATTCATATTGACGTTGTACACATGTAATAATGTCGTGTTGTAACTCTTGTTTTTTTAAAAAATAATTTCTTGAGCGTAAACAATAAAAAACACTCTGATTGTTACAAAACATTATAAACCCGTATAAAAGACGTAAAACCCTTTTTAATCACATTTAAACGTTATAATTGTGACTCCACATTAGTTAATGACATTTTATGTTGTGTTTGACTAAATTACAAACATTGTTACACTTTCAGAACGTTGTATTGAAATCGCAGTTGAAAACGTCAATTTCGAGTAAAAAACGCTCATACTATATATAGCCTAACCTTCCTTGGATTATTCATTTCTCACTTCCTCACTCTCTCTCATCTATCTCTCTTCCTTAAGAAGCTCTCTTCTGTCTGCCGGAGCCGCCACCGGCGCCGCCACCTGCCGCCGCCAACCACCGCCGGAAAAATTTTCCGGTGAGTTTTTCAATTTTTTTTTTTGCACCTTATAGATTTGGGTGTCCTGAATATGAATTTGGTGTTAGTTTTTTGAAATTCAACATCATTTGAGCTAGATCTAGCATGAAAAATTCGGAGGAAACTTGAAAATTTTGAAAAAAAAAATACAGGGGCGAGCCCTGGTGCGGCTCGACCTGTAGCGGGGCGAGGAGCAGGGCGACTCAGGTGGGGGTGTGGCGAGGACCGGCGCTGCTCGCAGGGAAGGAAAGCGAGGAGGAACGGAACTCGGTCGACACCAGGGCGAGGAGTACTAGGGCTCGCGACTTCGGTTCTCCAGCGACACAGGGGGTGCGAGTATCTGGGCTGCTCGGAGAGGAGATAGGCGAGGACCGGGAGTACTCGCCGCCGGAGAAGTAGAGGAGTGGTGGTCCTCGGTTTGGAGACGGGCGAGTAGCAGCGCTACTCGACCCAGTTTTTTTTAAAAAAATTTTAATATGTTGAATGTTTTTTAAATGTTTTAATTTGTTTATTTTTGTATTATAATATTGTGAATGATTTTTAAATGTTTTAATTTGTTATTTTTTTGAATTCTAACTAATATTGTGAATGATTTATAAATATTTGAATTTTTTTTGAATTGTAATATTGTGAATGATTTTTTAACTAATATTGTGAATGATTTATAAATGTTTGAATTTTTTTTGAATTGTTGTGAATGATATGATTATAAATGTTTGAATTTTTATGTTATGAATGAGGAATATAACTGTGTGATATTCGTATGCAGTGATGGATCGTCTGAGAAAAGCAGTGAGACATGTCACGAAGAGGAAGAATAAAGACCGGGGTGCGCAGCAGGCTATGACGGCCTCGTACCGTCGTCGTGCACATGCTCCTAGTGAAGGGCCGAGTAATCCTGCCCCCCACATGGAAGCAGCACGCCATTCATCTTTCCATCCGGGTCAATCTTCCAACGACCCGGCGTTTCAAGTACCAGCACCACCAATGGTAGCGGAGGATGACTCGGCGGTGTTCAATATACCGAGGAGACGCATGCCAGTGTTGTCATCATCCAGTAGTGCTTTTTCTGACAGATCACTGCACAACTCTAGCTACAATATCTCGGGGGAATCAAGCCACCAGACTGCTCCGTCAGGCGGTGGTAGTTCATCACGTCCACCACGCCCATCACCTGCCTGTGCTGTTGAGGACCATGTGATGACTGAGCGTTCGCCACATGCTGATGATGATGGTTGTGGTGCTGATGATGAGGACTCACCCGACGTGGATGCAGGATAAGGAAGATGATGAAGTCATGGATAAGGAGGATGACACTGACGAGGAAGCAGCGCTAGCGATGGTTCCAGTCATTCCTACCTCTTGGAAGTTGACAGAGGTGCCAGTTCCTGGCGGTCCACTACTCACTAGTGTTATCACTAGCTTCGGGGGTCATGTAGCGCTTGACTTATGGACCTCGACTAAGGTATGTTCTCTATCTTCTCCTGTATTTGATCATTTAATATCATACTACGTTTTGTAAGTGTTAAATATTGGTCATTATGTAGGATCGTGGGGTTTTGAGTTTCAAATCCCGTAGGGTGATGCTTACCTGCTGGCCAAAAGATCAAATTTCCAAACCAAGAACAAGGAAGATGCTTGAGTATTCTGGTATAGAGCACCTACAGGATATTACGATGCCATACAGCAATATGTCCCTCATCAGCGCTTTTGTGGAGAGGTGGCAGCCTGATACAAACTCATTCCATATGTCGTTTGGTGAGATGACGATTACCCTGCATGATGTGTGGATGATACTGCAAATCCCTATCGTCGGTCGTCCATTGATAGGGGATTCATCCACCACTGAGTTGAAGGAGGTAATGGCTGATTGTCTTAATTTTGGGGCAGATGTTGAGAGTATGACAGAGGCACTGTGGAATACCGGTGATGTATCAATTTCGAGCTTGTTGCAGCAATGTAGGGATGAAAATGAAGAGGCAATGAAGCAGGCATGTGGTTGGTTGTATCATCTGATTGGTACCACCATATTAGCTAGAAAATCAAATGGTCGTCTGAGTCCACAACTGTTCAGTTTAGTAGCTCCTGTGAAGAAAGGTACCAAGCTTCGTAAATATGCATGGGGAGCTGGTACTCTTGCATGGTTATATCACCAGCTAGGGATAGCATCTCGTGCCGGCTCCAGTGGGATAGGTGGTTCTATGACGTTACTTGAGGTATGTGTCCTAATGTGCATCTAGTATATGATAACTCACTGAGTATTAATAATTGGTACTGCTTAATCATTCTAGTGTTTTATATGCACAGTGCTGGATTTATGCGTACTTCCCTACATTAAGACCAGCGATTAGCCCAGACTGGCGCGCTAATGATGATAGACCTTGGGCTCTAAGATGGGTGAGATCTACCTCTCAAGTGCAGGATCATCGTTCACTGCAAGGATATCGTGAGCATCTAGATGCTTTGACTGCTCTAAATGTAAGTGTTTGTAGTTGCTAACACATTGAACCATTATTATTTTTGTCTTTCGTTGTTGGTTACATTTTACTATTAATGTTCATTGTAGATTGATTGGTTGCCCTACGGTCGAGATAATGTTAATGTTCATGGAGGGCGTACATGGTATAGAGGTAACATACAGGTTTTGGGGTTGAATGAGCCATACATGCCTGGTCGCTGTCTACGCCAGTTTGGTTACATTCAGGATATCCCTGAACCTCCTATTAGACCCAACCCAAGGTCTGAAAAAAGAGGAAAAACCCAACCCTACACCTGTGTATACCCCCCCCCCATGTATAGTTTGTGGGAAAACACTCCTAAATTGCTGGTTCCAGGGTATACACGCACAAATGCGCGGTTGCATGCTTGTGACCCACTCTACCTAGATTGGTACACCAAGCACACACACCCGAAGATCCTAAACCCTGAGACTTATCAGACCACCCTGGTTCATCGTCCAGATCCCTGTCTAGTAAGTCATATTTTCATAGTACTTCATTACATATCACTTTTATTTTTTATGTGTACTTACCTGACCAAGTGTGTTACAGCTACTGTCTGAGGCAAGTGAGCTTGCATGCCCGTACTACCAAGAGAACAATGCATGGGACTGGTCATACTATCGTCAGGGGATGCCAGAAGAAGAACAAAGGGCTGCAACTGATGGTCTTGTGGATGTGTTCAGCTCTTTATACATATGGGATAGTTACCAGCGCCAGCATGGTGCACCCTAGTGCTTGTCATCTTGGATTTGGATGTAATAAACTTTAGTATCATCTTGGAACTATTTGTTGTCTTTCATTTTTACTTGGTGTGTTAGACGCTAGTACAATTTGTTTGGATGTAGTTTTTTTCTGGTGGACTTGGTGATGGTGGAATTATTGCTGACAATGCTGGTGACCTTGTTGATGATCTGTTGGTTGATTTTGTGGAGGTTCTTAGAACCGGTGGAGATAAGAAAAACAGGGGAGACTATGCCAAAAATTTTCTAGAAATGCATCATTTTTGCAATGCCAATCTGGGTGGTCTATATTCTTTGTTGGTCGTTGAGTGTTCTCAGGAATTTACTTGGTGTTGAAAAGATCAATGCCAATCTGGGTGGTCTAAATTCTTTGTTGGTCGTTGAGTGTTCTCAGGAAGGATAGTGTCAAAATGAAATATCTAACATGTACCAAAGATTGAATATGTTACGAGAAATGAAATATATCAAAATGTAGAAATTCCTAAGAAAGAAAAGATGTGTGACCAGCTTCAATCTGAACTTTCCAGAATGCCTTTGTTTCTGTTGTGCTTGCTGCCTGAGAGAAAGAATTGTGATATTTATGGGCCTTGGCAGAAGAAGAATTTGGTAGAATTTGGTGTCGTCACACAATGCATGGCTCCTTTAAAAGTTAACGATCAGTATTTGACAAATGTGCTTCTTAAGATCAATGCCAATCTAGGTGGTCTAAATTCTTTGTTGGTCGTTGAGTGTTCTCAGGAAGGATAGTGTCGAAATGAAATATCTAACATGTACCAAAGATTGAATATGTTACGAGAAATGAAATATATCAAAATGTAGAAATTCCTAAGAAAGAAAAGATGTGTGACCAGCTTCAATCTGAACTTTCCGGAATGCCATTGTTTCTGTTGTGCTTGCTGCCTGAGAGAAAGAATTGTGATATTTATGGGCCTTGGCAGAAGAAGAATTTGGTAGAAAAGGAAGCCTGAGCAGATTATTATATTTAGGGATGGTGTGAGTGAATCTCAGTTCAGCCATGTTCTAAACATCAAGCTTGACCAAATTATTGAGGCTTGCAAATTTCTGAATGAAAGCTGGAACCCGAAGTTTGTGGTGGATGCCCTGATAATGTCCCTCCCGGTACTGTTATTGATAATACGGTGTGTCACGAGAAATGAAATATATCAAAATGTAGAAATTCCTAAGAAAGAAAAGCCCATGAATTCAAATCTGATGAAGCACATAATTAAAAGTCAATAACTATAATAACAAGTTTATTCCACGTCCAAACATCTACTAAAGATTATAAATCCCAAAAATTATAACAACGCGAGAACTTACAAGATCAATTACGCAATAACCAATAACCTAATTATTTCCTAACCTTTGTCTCTCTATTCCCCGTGCTATTACATTACGTCTCATCTCATAAATTGGTTCTTGGTGTTGAAAATCATCATCATCGGGCTCAATAGGATCATAAATAACAAGTAATGGAATATGAGCGATGAAATCATTATACTCCATGTAATTCTCCATCATCCGGCGAACTGATGTATCATTTCGTACATGAATAAAAGTCCACTCGTAGTCGCCCTCCAGCCCCAAATACACCATTGTTGTTATGTTTATTCTACCGAGGAGGGACTGTAGTGCTCGTATTACTCGTCGTTGTAGATCCCGGAGATTACTAGGATATGGCATAGTAACTTCTACGCGTCTGTGCCCCATTCTTCTATCAAATTGTGCTCCATGACGACCAAAAGTAGCTACATAATTAACGTGCAAACAGAAAGGAAACTCCATTTGATTTTGAGAGCGAAATGGGAATTAAGGTGTGAAGAGTTCAAGCAAGATGTAATTAGACAGATTCTGAGAGCACGGGGTAAGGAATGAGTATGTTGGGACACTAATACCCACTTTTATAATATTTGAGTAACACTGACATGTCCAATGGCTAGTTCAACGGCTAGTTCAACGACTACTGAAAGGAAGCGTACCAAACACACCATGTGCAGTACAAAGTGAATTCAAAGTTACCATAGGTAATTACTTTTGTCAGGAAAGGTACACGTACCAGGTTACCGTTTGCAGTACAAAGTGAATTCAAAGTTACCTTAGGTAATTACTTTTGTCAGGTAAGGTACACGTACCAGGTCGCTGTACACGTACCAGGTTACCGTTTGCAGTACAAAGTGAATTCAAATTTACCATAATATTACTTTTGTCAGGAAAGGTACACGTACCAGGTCACTGTACACGTACCAGGTTACCGTTTGCAGTACAAAGTGAATTCAAAGTTACCATAGGTAATTACTTTTGTCAGGAAAGGTACACGTACCAGGTTACCGTTTGCAGTACAAAGTGAATTCAAAGTTACCTAGGTAATTACTTTTGTCAGGAAGGTACACGTACCAGGTCGCTGTACACGTACCAGGTTACCGTTTGCAGTACAAAGTGAATTCAAATTTACCATAGTAATTACTTTTGTCAGGAAAGGTACACGTACCAGGTCACTGTACACGTACCAGGTTACCGTTTGCAGTACAAAGTGAATTCAAAGTTACCATAGGTAATTACTTTTGTCAGGAAAGGTACACGTACCAGGTCACTGTACACGTACCAGGTTACCGTTTGCAGTACAAAGTGAATTCAAAGTTACCATAGGTAATTACTTTTGTCAGGAAAGGTACACGTACCAGGTCACTGTACACGTACCAGGTTACCGTTTGCAGTACAAAGTGAATTCAAATTTACCATAGGTAATTACTTTTGTCAGGAAAGGTACACGTACCAGGTCGCTGTACACGTACCAGGTTACCGTTTTTTTAACTTGTAACCTTGTGGCTAGTTCATGACCAACCTCTATATAAGGGATGCCTCCTCCATTTCATCTTCACACACTCTC
Source organism: Limonium bicolor (assembly GCA_023374045.1). Classification (NCBI taxonomy): domain Eukaryota; kingdom Viridiplantae; phylum Streptophyta; class Magnoliopsida; order Caryophyllales; family Plumbaginaceae; genus Limonium; species Limonium bicolor. The sequence continues at coordinate 315,727,808 of CM041776.1, read as the reverse complement.
TCTCCATATTCTCGAAGCTCTCTATTTCCTTACTCTCTTCCAAAAATAATTTCGTAAAACTGTGCAAGCTCTCTCTCTAAACATGAGTCAATCTTTAGATTCCGATCATGAGTATATTCCAATATCAAGCCCTGTAAGTATTTAGTTTATTGTCTTTGTTAATCATATTCGCACTAATATTCCATATTTCAATATTCATCTAACATTCTCTCGACCCTTATTGCAGGAAAGTGACTCAACCACTGATTCAGATTGGGATGAATTTGATGAAGGCGTTCCAGATCATAATGCACAGATGGATGACTACATGCAAGAGATGTATAATCGAGCTCCGGTGGTGGACACAGGTTACTTATTTCAAACAAACCAGGCCTTTAGGGGTAAAGAAGAAGCGAAAGCTTGGGTAGATAGTGTTGGCCATCCCAACCATATCTACACCATAATTCAAAGTTCTCGGTCGGGCCAAGATTTCCACATAACATGCGAGAGGTATTGGAAACCACGAAGGACGTCACGACCTGGTGTCATCAACCGGCGCAGATCATCTGGTTCCAAGAAATGTGGTTGTCCTTTTAAAATTAAGGGGTATTACACACTACGGGTGTTTCTTGCAAGTGGGTAACGGATGGCATAACCATGATCTCGCAGAGTGGGCAGAGGGTCATTTTGTGGGAAAACGCCTGACTGAGGCGGAGGAGATTATGATCGACCAGAGAACCAGAGTCGGTGTGCCCCCCTGTGCAATTTATTCCGAGCTCACAACAATCAACCCAGAAACGTCAGCAACAAGGAAAGACATATACAACCGGATACAAAAACAAAACTAGTAAATAGAGATGGTCGATCTATGGTGCAGACTCTGCTGAGTGAGCTAGACAAAAACAACTACTACTACGATTACACTACAGATCCAAGTAAGTCAACTCAGTATGTCTCAAATAACTTCAATCATTTAGGTTTCATATTAATTTGATAGATAACATGATTATATTTCACAATTTAGGGGATCAAACACGACTTGGGTCCATCTTCTTTGCACACCCTACATCTAGATTACTGCTCCATGTGTTCCCGTATGTCATAGGCATTGATGCTACCTATAAAACAAACATAGCAAAAATGCCTTTGGTTCAGTTCATCGGGATGACGAGTATAGGCAAAAACTTCAGCATTGCCTTCGCCTTCTTCTTGTATCAGAATCAACAGACATGTATGTGTGGGCACTTCAACAATTAAGGGACCTCCTCGGCGGACTACAACCTCTACATTTATCACCGACAGATGTCTGGCCCTGATGAATGCCTTAGAAGAGGTATTTCCTGAATCTCATCATCTACTATGTCGTGGCACATAAGTAGGAACGTTCAGGGGAAAGCCGAGACTTATATGGGTGATAGAGGAAGGGCGGCGGCTGCAGTCCGAATGTGGACTTCGGTTGTCTACTCGAGCACAGAGCAGGACTACAATGAGAGGTACGCACATTTCAAGAATACATACCAAAGCTACCCACGTTTCATTACGTATGTTGCATCAGTCTGGGAGAAATACAAGGAAAAATTTGTGGAGGCTTGGGTCAAGAATGTGTTGCACTTCGGCAACACAACGACAAATAGGTAAAATTGTTAATCTTGTAATGTTTAAGATAATACAGTGATTGTTATAGATCTATAAAACTTACTTAAACATTTGATAGGGTGGAGAGCGCACATTCTTCTCTAAAGGCGAGATTAAGGAGTGCTAGACACACTTTGGATGTAATCTTTCCAAAGATTAACGATCATGTGAATACAAGCATCCGGGAGTTAAAAAAGGATTTTGAGGCAGCCAGGACAAAACACAGAAGAGAGCACATGAGGGTTCCAATCGCTGACCTGATCGGGAAGGTTAGTACCCTTTGCTTAGATGAGCTAGTCAAGGAGCTTGGAAGGGCGAATTATGTGCAAATGGACAGCTCAATCTATGGATGTGACAAGGTAACCTCATGGATTACCTTGCGCTTGTAAATTAAACTACATGCTGGATAGTGGTATACTATGCTCGAAGAGGGATATACATCGTTTCTGGTATACCCTAAGCTGGGAGAAACATGAATCGACAATTGATATGGTATCCTACATGGAGGAAGAACATAATAGATGGCGAGGCATAGCTTCTGAGGTAGCACAGTCAGATGATCCTACTCTGATGGCGAAATGTTACAGTCAAATCCAAAACTTCCTTCACCCAGATATGGTGTGCCAATTAGGAGAGCCATCGGAACATGTTGGGATTGGCAGACCTACCGGGCCCTCAAGACCAAACCGACGGGAACCTTCGTCTTGGGAGCGTAACCGACCAAGGGCAGGCCAATCACAAGGAGCGCCATCAAATAGAAGATCACGTAATAGCGGATCATCAAATCCGAGTCGATTCCAGCCCCTTGACAACTTCCCATACTACCAGAATTTCAACCCCAACCTATATCAATATATGACTGGGTATATTGATGTTCGTGGAGATGGGAATTGTGGTTTCAGGGTCATTGCTGACTACCTATATTCAAACGAAGAGAGGTGGAAAGATGTCCGTGTAGCATTGTACAATCACATGAAAATCAAGCACCGGCGAATGGACTATACAAGGCCATTTTTAACGAAGGACCGTACAACGGCATGTTAAGAGCGCTTCATTGGAATTCAGGAGAGCCAGCACCTCCACAAATGGATGCACACGGAAATGGGGTTGGCGATCGCGACAAGGTACACTTCGATAGTAGTTTTCTACTCTACTGTCTATGGGGGTGCGGCAAGTGCCACATACCTTCCGCTCGATAATTATACCGATCGTGATAGCCCAAGAGGAGAGATCCACATAGGAATTTGCCCCCAGGGTCATTTCATAAGGTTCGGCATGGTTCATGACTCCCCACTCCCCCCTGTCTATCCGCAGTGGTTCGCTTATAGAGATCCAAACACTGTCGGACCTTGGATTCATCAATTACAATCTAGGTTAGATAGTTGGATCAACGTTGTACCTTAGTTTTTCTTTAACTTAGTTGTTGTAACTTAGTCTTTCTTTAACTTAGTTGTTGTAACTTAGTTTTTCTATAAATTAGTTGTTGTAACTTAGTTTCTCTTTAACTTAGTTGTTGTTTTACTCATATTGACTTAAATTTGGTTATTCAATTGTCTATTTTCAAAAAAAAGTGTCTCCCCGTAACATTCAAACTTATTCAACTAAGTTTGGTGAAAAAAAAATTTGTACTGCGAATAGTAAAGTATTTGCTATTCGCAGTACAAATTAATTTTAAGTCAAATTAATAATATAACACATAAAAATGTAATCTAAACACATAAAAATGTAATCCAACACTTTTTTTACAAAAAAATGTTCCTGTATTGATTCGAACAAAAAAGTAACTAGTCAAATTCGCTACTAATCAACTACAAACTACTTCGGTAAATTTACTTTCAAATCATTTTTGAAAAAAAACACAGCGACACATCATTACATGTGTACAACGTCAATATAAATTAAAAAAATTTTGTACTGCGGTGATTAGTAATTTTGTACTGCAAATAGCAACCCCCTTTCATCAAAAATGTAGTGTTGTTGAAATTCTAAATATTGCTAAATAAATATCACTGTTGTACTAATTTTTCCAGATATCTTGTCAAAAGTTGAACGTTGATAATTAAATATGTCATTGTTGTAGTCAGTTCTCCTGTATCCCTAATGAAAAGTTGTATATTGCTAATTAAATTTATTAGAGAAAATTCACAATACGCCACGATTTGAGTTTGTAATTCACGATATACTTCTTTTTGGAAAGTTTTCCTTAAAATGCCACGATTTGAGTTTTAAATTCACAAAATGCCATTGTCCGGTAACAGACGTTAATTTCACCGTTAACCCTCTCTGGACAATGACCAAAATGCCCCTGACGGAAAATTTGAATTTTTTAAAATTTTTGTTTAATTGCGCTAGTTCGACTGTGCAACGGCTATTTTTTAAAACTTTTTTTAAGTACGTGAAATACCCTTGTTTGGTTTTATAGTTTACAATATGCCATTATTTAAGTTATTAGTTTACAATATGCCCCTGTCTGAGTTTTTATGTTCATGAAATGCCCCTGTTTTTTCTAGATAAATATGATAGTTTTTGTTGTAGTTTCCGCTTTTTGATGTCAAGCGGTTAGAAGTGAAAAGAATGCGCAAATAGAAGTGTAAACAAC